>CM062811.1:585105683-585463183 GCA_031772625.1 Pinus tabuliformis
AACAGCCCATTTCCTTTTTTAGCAAGACATTGGCTAATGCTGAATTGAAATATAATATCTTAGAGAAACAGGCTTATGCATTGGTGAAAGCCATTAAGGATTTCAGAATTTATGTTTTGCACTCTCACATTGTTGCATACGTGCCAAATACTGTTATAAAAGACATTCTTACACAAGCTGATCCAGATGGAAAAAGGGGGAAGTGGATAGCAAAGTTGTTGGAATATGATATTGAGATCAAACCCACCAAGTTGGTAAAGGGTCAAGGCCTAGCCAAATTGTTGACTCAGTCAAATCTGGACTGTATTGATATTAATTTAAGCACAGAAATCTCAGAAATTTCTGAAAATGAAGAAGAGTTGGTCCAGATAAATGAAAAATTCCTGATTTCAGAATGGTATAAGGATATAGCATTTGTTTTGCAGCATAATAGAGCTCCTGATAACCTTTCAAAATCCAAAGCTAGGTTCACCAAGTTGAAATCTCTCAGATATTTTGTATATGACCAAAATCTGTTTTGGAAGGATGCAGGAGGTATATTATTAAATTGTCTCATTGAAGAAGAAGCTGATAAAGCAATTGATGAGTTTCACAAAGGGGATTGTGGAGGTCATCACTATTGGAAAGCCACTGCAAACAAGGTCTTGAGAGCTGGCTATTTTTGGCCAACTATGTTTAGAGATATCTACAGAAAGATAGCCACATGTCATGAATGTCAGCTGTTTGAGGGAAAGAGAAAGCTCATGCCAATGCCTTTGGTTCCCATTTATGTTGAAGCACCTTTCCAGCAGTGGGGATTAGATTTTATAGGGGAAGTCCATCCTCCTTCATCAGGACAACATCGCTGGATTCTCACAGCCACCGATTACTTTACAAAATGGATAGAGGCAATACCCACAAGGCAAGCAAATGATTCTGTGATTATTTCTTTCTTAGAAAATAACATATTATCAAGGTTTGGTTGTCCAATCAAGATCATTACAGATAATGCTCAGGCTTTTAAGTCCAAAAGAATGATTAACTTTTGTCATCAGTATCACATTTCCCTTGGACATTCCACTACTTATTATCCACAGGGAAACAGATTAGCTGAGTCATCAAACAAGAGTCTTGTGAGAATCATAAAGAAACTGCTGCAAGAAAATAAAAAGGCTTGGCATCTGAAACTGAAATATGCTTTGTGGGCTGACCGGATTTGCACAAAAAGGTCCATTGGAACATCACCATATGAACTTGTGTATGGAGCAGAGGCTATATTCCCAACATCTCTCGGGGTACCAGTAATGAAGCTGATTCAAGGATTAGAAGAGGAACCAAATGCTATACAGCGAAGGATCAATCAGCTAATAGCTTTGCAGGAGAAAAGAAGTGAGGTGTTTGACAGTCATCAACAAAACCAGAACAGGGTCAAGAGAGCATTTGACAAAAAGATCAAAGAGGTCACATTTCAGATTCATGATAAAGTCTTGAAATGGGAAGCAAGAATTGAAGAGAAAGGTAAACATGGTAAATTTGAAAATTTATGGAAAGGGCCATATCAGATTTCTGCTTTCCATGGAAATAACACCTACATTCTGCAGGAAGTTGATGGAACACCATATGCTGGAGGACCTGTTAATGGCAGGTTCTTAAAGCATTACAATTAATGAATTTCTGCCAAGTGTCTCACAAACATTGTATATAACCGTTTTATGAATCTTTCTTGTTGAAAATAAATGACAAGTTGAACAGAAAGCTTAAGCCCGAGGTGAAGGCCCACAAATCTAGAAAGGAATGCTTGTCAACTCTGTGTGTGTTTTCAAGAAATTGAACAAAGCACTGGACCTACGAGTTCTTAGTGTACTACAGGAGCACACTATCCCAAGTGGAGCCACTGTTATCACTTAGGACTATATGTATAAGAAAAGTTTTTTGCATATAATCCTTTGTCCTAGTTCAATGTCAAAAGTCTGTGTCAAATTGTTTTCGTTTTATGTTTCTTACTTAGGGTTGGAGCTTTAAAGGTGTTTGATTTAGATTATACTCGAATCCTATTGGTCCTCTTCCACCATCATGGTTTCATAAGTCATGTCTTGTCTTATCCTAGTCACCGATTCTTTCCGTGATTTCGCAGCGTAATCTCCTATTGGCCAGTTTCGCAGCGTAATCATTGTTTAGCCATTTCGCAGCGTGTTATCATTAAGCCGTTTCGCAGAACATTATTAGAATTCAAAACTAACCGCGCTGCGAAATCGTGGATTCGTGCATTTCGCAACGAATCTGTCCCAAAGTGTCAAGTCTGTTGATGAGTCACCAATTCCGTCCTCTCATGTCAGTTTGTGTACTTCCCGTAGCATGTCTAAACGCTCATTAGTCAATACTCCACCAATAGATTTGTTGAAAGGCACAGAAATATCATTCCAATGGATTTTACCGTGCATGGATCTTTATGATGATCGTAAGTGATGCATAAGTGACAAGCTCGTATGATGATGTATTTTAGTTTTCAAGCGAGGCTGTTTTCAAGCGAGCCTGATTACAAGCGAGGCTGAGTTAAAGAGAGTTGAACCGCCATTTCAACTGAAGCTGTTGGTCATTGTGTGTGTGAAGATTTCAAAAGCAAAATGGAGAGGAAAGAACACAGATCTGGAAAATGCCAGAGGACCGAACCTGAAGGTTTGGACATAGCATTGAAAGATGAGGGCGTGAAGAAAGCATTCAAGGATGTCTGGTGCTGGAACTTTTGTAAAAAGCTGCAAGGAGGACATGCGCAGGTAACCAAAGAGTTTGCTTTAAACTTCGCCGGTTTAAATTCAAAAATAGCTATGTTGGAAGTTCAAGTGTCTCCGGAGGCAATAGCTACTGTAACAGAGATCCCAAGAGGGCGGCAAGAATGGTTTAAGAATTTTAAGTTTGATATGAATCCATGCAAAGAGTTTTTAAAAGAGGCATATGTGAATGAAGACCTAACAAAAGCAGTGCCCAGAAACTATGTCAAGGAGCATTATGCCCTTCTTCTCACCTGTATTCAGAAATACTTGACCTGTGAAGGAAGATACAATAAGGTCTACTCTTATCACTTCAAGCTGCTTTTACATTTCACTGGGAAAGCTTCCATAGATATTCCTTTTTACTTATTTCGCAGTTTGAGTAAAATATGTGATAAGGTGCAGTTGAGGAAAGAGGATTGTGAAACCTCTTTGTTTCACCATGGTTTGGTTAAATTGTTAGTTTTAGATGGCCTCCAGAAGATAGGCAAAGACTGGAATTCGTTCATCTTCATGGCTGGTTTCCAAAGCAAAACTGGCCTTACTCCACAACCAGTTAAAGAACAACCAGTCAAAGAACTCACGATAGCTGAGCTTCAAAAAGAGGCAAGAGATAAAAAGCAAGCCAAGTCACAGCTAAGAAAACCAGTGAAGCCCCTGATCATTAGAGAACAACCTCAGCAATCAACAAAAGAGGAAGCTCAGCATAAGAGGACTGTACCTGAAACAAGTAGAGCTGAAACAGTGTCAAGGGTAAGGACAAGAAGCCAAGTAAGTAAAGAAAAAGGTAAAGCCATAGCTGTTGAAGAAAGCCCAGTATCTAAGGCAAGCCTGAATGATTTATTGGAAGCCATTGAGTTTGAGCAAATTGAACCAGTGCATATTGATCTGACACAGTCATCACCAGAAAGTACCAAGAAGTCTAAGGCCTCAAAAAGGCTGAAGTTTGATGAGCCAGGTGAAGAATTCATTTTCAAACCCAGAAGACCTATTACAAGGAAACAAGTAAAGGAAGTTGAGAAATTTCCCAGAACAGAGGAAGCTGAGAAATTGCCCAGAACAGAGGAGGCAGAGAAAATTAAGCAAAAAGACACAAATAGAACAGTCATCATATCTCAAGGAGGTAATATTATAGCTATAAGGAACTAGTTAGAAGCAGCTAAACATGAGATTTCTCAGGTGAAGAATGCCACTAGGGAGTCTGCAGCCAGGTATGCCAATTATCGTAAAGTTGTATGGAAAGGAAGTGAAAACCTAGTAAACCAGTTGGATTCAGTAGCCGATGTTTACACATGGACAGTTCCAGCAATTAAGGAGGCCAAATTCATCAGAAAGATAAATATGCATCTAAGAGCTGAAAATAAAGCTATGAGGAAGAAAGTTGAAGACTTGAAGGCGCAGCTAGGCCAGTTAGCTGCTAAATGAAGTTGTTGTTCAAAGAAAGGTTTTGTTCCTAATTTTGTCAAATTTTTGCTTAGTTTTATTATTTTGAGGACATGTAGATCCCTGCTATATGTATCAAAGATCAAAAGGAGTTTTGGCAATCAAATGTCTAGGCAGTAATACATCAGGGCAAAGACAAGTTGTTTAAACAATTCAGCAGTTTCGTAGCGGGCTACGAAACTGCTGTAGGTGGTGTTTTCAACGCAAACAAACAGTTTGGTAATATGTGCGGAAATTTTCAAAGGAAACACCTAAAGAATATGTAAGAGACCAAATGAAGCCATCACAACCATTCAGATCAAGACAGATGTACCTTTAAAAGGTGAAATGCTTTAACTCAAGTTTGAAGTTTCTGTTATAAAGCCACTTTATTACCGGTCATAGGGTATTGAATGAGTTGCATATAAGGAATTTTGGCTTGCACACTTGGCCATAAATGAAGTCTCCAACACATCAGGAACATGGTGGTGTGCTATATTTTTGGGTTATTAAAAGGGCTAAAAAACATGCTGCTGTATATTCGAAATTATGGAGGCCTGGAACCGAAAAACAAGGGATATCACCTACCATCACTGAGCAGTTAAAGCATTCAGCATCCGAGGCCAACATGGAGCATTAAATACTCATCTTAGCCATCTCAGCCAAACTGAAAGGAGTCCAGGTGTCAAAGAACAAGAAGGAATCATTCTACGAAGAAGATAGAGTTAGAGTCATAGTCAAATTAGAACTCTTTAGAACTCCAGTTAGCACTAATTGTATTTAATAGTTTGTTGCAAAGCAGATAGGTGTCATAAAAAGTAGTTGTTGAAATCCCCTCATGCTGGAGGAGGAATCTCGAATTAGGTAGAATAAGAATTCTATATATAGCTAAGACAGTGATGTAATGAGGGTTGGATATTTTATAAAACAGAGGATTGTTTTGGCTTATGTAAAAAACAGAGTTCAGTAATATAAATGACTGTTTTACTTCTCAGGATTCACAAGGGATTTTCTTGTTCAGAATGTGTGATGGTATATTTTCTCTAGTGTTCTTTTACAGTTGTACAAATGCATAATCACTCAGAATTCATTGATCATGCTCTGACTTCCTGTATGTCTTTGTAAACTTTGGTTTTATATAAGTGGTATTCTGAACATCCAAATGCTAAATGCCCTGACTTCTATGTAAGGCATCATCATTGTTTGTTGTAGTATGTTTGACTCCATAGGCCCAATGGAAACTTATGTAATGTTTGTCCAGCCTTCATTATTTGTCAATGTTATTCACAAGAGTTAGCCATCTTATTAATAGTCAAAATCAAAAATCCTTTAAGAGAGCCCTCTCAGGCTAAGGAGGCTAAGCCTTAGTCTAAAGAATGGTGTGAAATAGTTACTTGAAGTCTTCCTGGGCTGCAGCCTTCCAGGGCTTGATTTTGAGATAACATAACAGATGCCCGCTAAAGCATGAAGTCCGAGAGGTGGAGAGGGGTGAAATGCTTTACAAGAACACACATAAGAACACATATAGTTACTGCCACCGAAGATTTGTATTAAGAGACATGACTGATGGTTCAATTACATGATGTACGTGGTATGGTCGCAGCCATCCATAAGAGAGTACATAAATAATCTAGATCCATAGTATGGACGCAGCCATCTGGTTAGGATCAATGAATTGACTCGGGTATGGTCGCAGCCATCCAGTGAATGAGTCAAGTATCAAGAATCACACCTGGATTACAACAGACACAATCCAGGGTCTTGCGCTCCATCTCGACCCGAACAAGAGTACAAGTTCAAGCATGTGAATATATTAGCTGAATTCGAACATGCATGAACATCGTCTGATTACCAGTCAATAGTGGAAACTGTTAACAGACGCGAGAGGTACCACCAATAATGACAATGGTCCTCAAGGTACTATAGGTACAATCTACGGCGCATGAATTAATGATCTGAAGTCGAACGCCCGTAGAATCATTCGATCGGAGGCCAATGATGAAAACCTCACGTTGAACACGAAGAACCTGCCATTGAGGCATGCAGGTTCCAAGGCACCGGAAGGGAGTCTCTAGATCAACTTCCTGGATAATGAGTTGAAGTCGACAGGGAGTGACCTTGATCGAAGGTGGGCCATAATGTTTCCCACATCATCGACATGAGACAGAGAGATAATGTTGTGAATCAAGATTGTACGAACTATCAGAGGGAGGTTGTTTCTTTGCAAGGGTCAACTTCTCTTGAACATATCGGCGGCACATTAACGGAATTGGCAGTATTCGACATCAATGTATCAAAGGTCATGATGACGAGGCAATGAGTGGATGAGAGGTCAAATAAGGTACCCAAGTCCATGGAAGCAAGTGAAAGATGTGAGATGAGATATCCCCACCCCGGACACGAAAGCAGAAAAGTGCCATGTTCAAGAGCGACATACTGCCGTCACGGTAATAATTATGGTTCAAAAATTTTATTTTCCCTCCGCCATTTCTGGCGAGTACCCCAGTTATTTTTAACAAGCTTGATGGGGATAGCATATGCTTGCGTTATGACAAAATCCGATGTCATTAAGTTTTAACGAGTCTGACAAAGGAAGAACTCGGCGTCTTTTCATGTTTAGAGAGTTTGAAAAGACAGCAGAAAAGGAAACTCCAGGGGTGTCCTTTTTCGTAAAGTTGCATCTCTCGGGCCCGAAAAAGTATAAAATAATACCCGAAAGAACCGCCCGATCATTATGATCGAGGAGTACTTTTCATAATTAGTGATTTCGACCTGAAAAAGTAAAAAAGCGGTCAAAACCACGTCGTTTCGTAACCATTAACGAGTTTGGAACAACAAAAACCCGGTAATCTTTTTATGTTTTAACGGTCGACAAAAAGAACTTAAAACGACCGCCTCTTATTACCATTTAACGAGTCAAGAGGAGCGACTCGGCAATCTTTTCCTCTTTAAATGGTCAGAAAAGAGCTGAAAGAAGACCTCAGAGTAACCTTTTCTTATGTTTTACTGAGCTCGAAAAAGTCGGAAAAATGAGCTCATGACGTTGCTTGAGTTGCACCAAACCCTGTCATAATCCAAAAAACAGCGTAAAACCCACTTTGTCATAAAAATACCCACAAAAACATCATTTTAATGTATTTTTAGGCCAAAAGAAGCTATAAATAGTGAAATGGTAAAAAAATAAAATTACTTTTCACTTTTTACCTTGTGAGTTTACCGTTGGAGGGTTTTGGGTGCAAATTTCAATTGCTGATTGCGACCAATCCAGGAGACCATTCGAGCCGCCGTTTGAAACAGGTAAGAGGCCTCATCTTTAGCTCCATTTCTATTCCATTTCTTTAGGTTTTTACCCACAGAATGATCCTCTGTAAGGGGGATTGTAAAAATTAGGGTTGCGCCCATTGGCGCGAGTTCCCCGCGCGGGTTCACGCCAATGGGCTATTTTCCTAAAAGGGGTCACGCCATTTTCGCGACTGTTTTGAAAACAGTCGCGCCAATTGCGCGAACCAAATTTTTACAAGATTTTGACCGTTTAACCTGCAATATTTGTTGATTTTTGGCCCCACCATTGATCTAATGATGACATTTTCAACTTTTTGGTTGCAGAGTTTGGTCAGAATGGCGATAGAATGGAGAGAAAGGGAAAATGAGGCCATAGATGCCATGGCAATGGAAGATGACGCATGCATGGATGCTTTGCGAGATTGTGGCTTGAAAAAATTCTTCCTTACCTCATACCTACGTGCACAGCCCGAGTTATTAAGGTTTATCGTGGATGCCTGGGATATTGAGGATCAGGTATTCCGCCTGAAGGACCAGACATTGGAGTTGGATGTCTCTGATGTCTACTTTATTACTGGGCTATCTCGACGGGGTGCACGGCCCATCTTGACCGGTAGCAGGCCTTCCGGGGAAAAGATGGGTGAAGTAATGGAAAGGGTTTGTCCTGGGGCCCATACTGGGTCCAACAGTGCCAAGGTGGATATTGTCACTATTCCGGATCTGGTGCTACGAGTGGTATTATTTACTATCACCCGGACTGCTGGGGTACAGGCACCCCACAAGGCCAGCAAGAATCACTTGCTGCTGGCGACTGAGTGTCTGCACCCTACACTGTTTGATTGGGCAACGGCAGTGACAACAAACATCAAGAGGCAGCTTACCAAATGTAAGCGTGATGGCAATAAGCAGTTTGGATATGGATCTATCATAGTATCGTTTTTCCTGGAGCGGTTACCGATATTCCGAATCCCGGGAGGCATAGTGGCAGACCCAGTGCCACGAGAGCCGAGGTTGGCTCGATGGGCACCACTTATGCCTAGAGGAGGTGGGGGCCAGCAGATGGCCTGGAGGCCCGAGTTCTTCATTTGGCTCCAGCACCAGTTGATCGTCGTGGAGGACTGGCCCTATGCGGGCACTGATTTTACTGGAGATCCAGACCTCCCGTTGCCTGAGGGAGAGGACTGGGACGAGGAGCTAGGTAAGGACCCTTTATGTTTTTAATATTTTAACATATTCAAGTTTTTGTAATTCATGTTTGTTTCTTACAGCACCCTTATGTATGCAGATGTTGGTGCAGAGGGACCAGCCGACTTGCCTCATAACGTGCGGAGAGCACAACCTGCAGCAGACCCTCAGGTGGAGGGCGAGGATGATCTAGTTCAGAACCTTGAGACCCTTACTCGAGGAATACCAGATTATGGCAGATTGGTCGACGTGCCTAGAGCGTATCAGAGACACACAGTGGGAGTATCTACTCGCGTCCATCGTCTGTTGAGACGTTTGGTGCGGGCGGTGACATGCTATCATGAGCATCACCGTGCTTAGACGCCTAGGTTTCATTTTTTGTACATTTTGAGAGACATGTTGTCGGCGGCTGTATGGAACTTGGACATGTATTATTTTTGGGTTATGTAATGCGCGCGGCGCAAACATTATGACACACACGTATATATATATACATATTTTTATGATTCATTATTTTGTTTTCATGTGCTTGCTTATATACTGTTTTAATTACAAATTATGCAAATGTCTATCTAATACATGATTGGCCAATGCATCAGATAACGTATTTAATTGTCTCGGAACATGTTGATATGTAATAAAATCAAAATGCCTTTCTAACAACCTTACACGTAAATACAACCTTAGAATATGATGGTTTCTGACGGAATATTGCCCGTTAAGTTGGCGGACAACAAGTTGAGAGTCCAGGTTCACTATCAATGCGCGAATACCGAAATGAATTGCTCTAGCAAGTAGCTCGATTATAGCACAGTATTCGGCGACATTGTTCGTAGTACGGCCTAGACACACACCCTGGCAATCTATTAGCTCGCTATGAGGATCGTAGATTACCCATGCCGCAAAAGACAAATCGCGGGTACTGCGGCAGGCACCATCAGCGAAACCAACATAAGGTGTATCCGGCATCTGCACAAGAAGCGAAAAACACAATAAGTGGGAGCTATGTCTCAAAAACCGACACACAATACACTAAAGTACATGTATGTACATAATAAAATGTACCAGCATCACGCATAGTACTTCTTCAAGTAAAGCCCATTTCGGGGCTTCCCAAGAGGGTTTCCTTCATAATCAATCAGCTCGTAGGCCCCTTTCTGCAGGACTTTCTTGACAATATAAGGGCCTAGCCACATAGATTCGAGCTTTCCTGCGCCTAGCTTATCTTTTGCTTGATCATAGAGTAGGACTAGGTCTCCCTCAACGAAAGAACGTGGATGGACGGTCTGATCGAAGTGAGTCTTGACTCGCTTCTTTTGTATTTCGATGGCCAAAGAGGCCAGGCGACGAGTCTCATCTAACCGTTCTAAGTAAAGAAGGCGTTCTTCTAACGGGGTGGTGTTGGGAAGCAGCTCGATAGCTAATTTCAATGAAGGGATCTCGCATTCAATTGGAAGGGTGGCCTCTAGTCCATAAACTAGTTGAAATGGAGTGAAACCAGTGGCATCCTTCACGGAGGTTCGGTAAGCCCATAAGGCAGGGAATAACATCAAATGCCAGTTAGATTTATGCACACCAACGATACGTTGAAGCATTGTAACGAAGATTTTATTGACAGCTTCAACTTGACCATTGGACTGAGGGTAGTATGGAGTTGAACTATCGTGTTGCAAGCCTAGCTGGGTTGTTAATTCCGACATCATATGATTACGGAAATGCTTTCCGTGATCAGTGACAATGGCCTGAGGGACGCCAAATCGTGAAATAACATGATTGAATAAAAATTGCGCCACAGTGTGACCGTCTTCAGTTAATGTAGGCATCGCCTTGGCCCATTTAGTAAAGTAATCGACGGCAACGATGACAAACCCATGCCCCCCGGCCGAGCGAGGGTTACAGGTCATATAATCAATGCCCCATTTTGAAAAAGGGCCGACGGAAACCACAGGGTGCAATGGAGCAAAAGGTGCTCGCATTTTCCGC
Organism: Pinus tabuliformis; assembly: GCA_031772625.1. NCBI lineage: Eukaryota > Viridiplantae > Streptophyta > Pinopsida > Pinales > Pinaceae > Pinus > Pinus tabuliformis. The sequence continues at coordinate 585,116,303 of CM062811.1, forward strand.
TGGTATATCTGGCACTCATGACAAGAGCGGACGGCAAGGATGCAATCCTTGAAAATAGAGGGCCAAAAATATCCAGCACGAAGGATTTTTTGGGCTGTAGCATATCCGGACATATGTCCGCCACAAGCACCAGAGTGGCAGTCATTTAGAACCCGTTCAGCTTCCTCTAGAGTAAGACAACGGCGGAGAACAGAGTCTGCACCAAGACGATATAATGTATCTCCAATGATACGGTATGGTTGAGATTGATGACGAATCCTCCGCCGAGCGTCTTTAGACACACCCGGGCGGAAGGAGGACGTTTGCAGATATGTGATTATATCTCCGTACCATGGATCGAGGGTGCTAATGAGGAACAGGGTTTCATCTGGAATTTGATCTTCTACAGGCGAGGTCGAGGGAGAAGATGGCAAAGAGCAAATTAACTCAGCAAACACAAGGGATTTCTTAGACTTGGCAGTGGTAAATTCCAAGTCAAACTCTTGGAGGATAACAATCCACTTTGAGTATTTTCCCCCCAGTAACTGGCGTGACAATATATACGTCATGGGGTTGCAATCAGAAATCACAGTAGTAGTACGCAAAAGAATATAATGACGGAAGCGTTGTACAGCACAAACTGCGGCTAGTGCCAACTTTTCGATATAAGCATATCGAGTTTCCGTGTCTAAAAGGTTGCGGCTAAGATAATAAATAACATGTTCAGTGTTATCACCATCAGTTTGAACAAGAACCATGCCGATAGTGGTATCGGCGGCGGCTAAATACAATGTGTAGTCGCGATAATAATCTGGAGGACGAAGCAATGGAGCAGAAACAAGAAGACTCTTGAGACGCTCAAAATATTCCTGAGCTGTGGCATCCCAATGAAAAGGGATATCACGCTTCAGTAATCGTGTAAAACCTTTAGCCACCTCGGCATAGTTGGGAACAAAACGACGTAAAAAATTGGCTTTCCCCTGCAAACTCTACAACTGATGCAAAGAAGTTGGTGGAGGGAGATTGATGATTGCTTCGACTTTAAGGGGATCCAAACGGATGCCCTCTTTAGAAATGATAAACCCGAGAAGTCTGCCAGATTCAACACAGAAGACACATTTGTGAGGATTAAGCCTGATTCGGTAGTATCAGCAGCGAAGAAAGATTTCGCGAAGGTGTTTAGGGTGGTCCTGACGTTTAGCTGAATGAGCAGGAAGATCATCCAGATAAGGTTGCACAATATGCCGAATGTCATGAAATGCATAAGACATTGCCCGCTGGAAGGTAGCACCGGCATTTTTAAGGCCGAAAGGGAGCTTCTTATAGGCAAAAGTCCCCCATGGGCAAATAAAAGCAGTTTTGTGTTGATCAGCGGGAGCAATATTAATCTGGTTATAACCAGAGAAACCGTCCATAAAAGAATACATTTCACTGCCAGCGCACTCGTCAATGATCTGATCAATGAATGGTGTGGGAAAGTTATCTTTAGGACAGGCTTTGTTTATATCGCGGTAATCAACACAAACTCGGATGGTACCCTGTTTTTTAGTTACAGGGACAATGTTAGAAACCCAATCTGTAAGAGGAATAGGGTAAATAAAACCGGCGTTAAGAAGCTTTTCTACTTCGGCCTTAATCGATGCAGCCTTCCAGGGGTGTACAGGGCGTAGACGTTGACGAACAGGCTTAGCATCTGGGTACGTGATTATTTCATGTATCACTATACTAGAATCAATGCCGGGCATTTCTTCATATGACCATGCGAAAACATCACGAAATTCGCGAAAAAGTTTGGAATAAAGTTGAATCTCCTCTGGAGTACAAGTGACTCCGATGTGAAGATGCTCGACTATCCCGGGTTTGACAGAGATGTCGAGGGGTTGGGTTCGCGTAATGTTTGCCATATTCCCTTCAGAAAAAACTTGATCAACTTGAATAGGCGTTTGAAGGATTTGTGATGGGGAACAAGGAGCAAACCGCTCGAGGCATGTCAAAACATGCTGCGAGGCAGGGAGAAACGAGGAACGATGGTGAGAACTATACCAGGGAGGTTCGTCCAGAGACATAGTCTCAATAATAGCTTCGTCGGAGAGGAATGTTTCTCCTAGGGAATCCGAAGAAGACTCGTCTAGAAGCCCTGAGGATGGAGTAAGTGCAGAAGAGGGAGCCGAGGCAGCAATTATTTCAACATAATTAAACTCGGCAGGACTCAACAGCATCCGGTCGCCCCATGAATCTACTTGGTCTGTGGGGGGTACGAGCCACGGATCAGAGCCAGTAGCGATCATATTGATAGAGGCGATATTTAGAGGAGGGAGTGGAAAAACACCCATGAGATCAGGATCTTTGAAAAGTCCAGCTCCTAGACTCTTAGGTAATTTGGAGGTATGCTCCACAAATGGGATGGTGCCTTCGGAAGAAGAAGCAAAAAAGGAGAGCTGGTCAATGGTAACGATCTTCCCTTAATGAGGGAAACGGATAATTCGGAAAAAAGATGAAGCAACAGCTTGCATCGCGTATAGCCAGCTACGTCCGAGAAGGAGGTTGTAGGTTAAAGTGGCATCAACGACTTCAACTTCCATCTCGACTGTTTTCCCTTCCAAAGAGATTGGTAAACGTTGGAGTATACCATAAGGACGGGACGCTCTTCCATCAAAAGCTTCCAAGGTAGTAGGAGATTGGCTCAACGTTGGAGATCCAATAGCTTTCCAACATGCAATAGACATGATGCAAGTTGAGGCACCTTCATCAATAACTGTACGATGAATCGTCTTGGAATCAATAATTACCTGTATGAGGAAGGCGATTTGGGGAGGTAGTCTTTGAGTGTGGCATTCTAAGTCAAAATTTATTAAATCCGAATCGGCCGGGTCTATGCCACCAATGGCAGATAGCATGGACTTCCTCTGAGAAGGGCAGCTCTGGAGAACCTCCAAAGCGGACATAGCCGACAGAGTCTGTGCTAAGTCCTCAACGATGTTGTAGTGCTGTGCAGCACAAGCATTCGGATTGTATGAGGATTTCCGGAGTACTCCTTTTGGAGGGGGCCGAAGAGGCGTTTCAGTGGTAGGTCTCTCGATGTGGAGTGGACCTGAACTGAACGGGGGAGCACTTGGGGGAACCTCAAGCTCCTTCCCGGCAGATGATGGATAATCTTTCGTTAGAGTGTTGATATTAATGGGTACAGTACCAGCCATAAACACTTGAGAACCAAAGGAAGAGGGAGGCTGAGTAGGGTTAGCCACCATTTGAGTTTTTTGAGTGTGTTGGGTGGGAAAGGGCTCTTTGAGCACCGCAGGAGTCCCGGGGGTGGCTTTTAACAAACGACTAACTTCGGACCGCCTCAGGCAATCCTTGGTATAGTGATCCTCATCGCAGATAAGACAAGGATATTTGGGTTTGCGTTTAGTGCCGTCCTCAGGTTGAGGTTTTGGGGTTTCCTGCTTAGGTTGTTCTGGCTTATTTTTCGCTTTCCCTTTTTTCTTCTCTTTCGAAGCCTTGTTTGCCGTATTAGATTGGACGGCATTAACCTCAGAAGTAACATTCGAACCAGGTGATGCCTGGGAAGGTTGTCCATTCGAAGTAGATGTTTTTTGCTTCGCAGGATTCGCTGGATTTTTCTTTGAGGATGAATTAACCGAACCAATGATACCGTCAACAGTAGGTGTTGGCGGGGCTTTAGACGTTCCTTGTCTTGGGACATCAGGCAAATAATCATATAATGTACCTGACTGAGAATAAACCAGGTCAAGGTACTGAGCTCGAGCAATAGCTTGCTCTTCAGTGACACACGCCCCCATGGCGATATCCCGAGCTATCGGAGGCACAAACGAAGTTGTAAACCAATCGGTAAGAAGCTGGTCAGGAATCCAAAATTTGATCATGCGTCTGCGCCGTCTCCATTCATGGATATGATCAGAGATATGCGTAGCCGTCGTTTGTCTTAAGGAAGTGAGGAGGTGTGTACCCGTTTCGTATCGAATGGGTAACTGGAAATGAGTGAGAAATGCCATGGCCAAAGAATTGAAATCTTGAAAGGATCTGCGATGAAGTTCAATATACCACTTAGCGACAGAACCAGTGAGAGTTCTTTGAAAAAGGCGCAGCCGGATTGAATCGTCAAGCCATGAATTAGATGAACACCACAAATGATAAGTCATAACATGGGCTTGTGGGTCTTCATTGGCTTTACCATCGAATTTTGGACAGTCACCAGGTATTTTAGTTGGAACTGGAGGCCAATAAGGGTTATGAAGAATAGGATCATTGGTTAATTTGGATACATCCGGTAATTCTAAAGTTGCTAAGAATGGTAATTGAGGATTGAAAGACATCTGGGGCTGCTGGTAGGGTGGAGTACCAGGGTTCCAACCAGGTGGTGGTTGCCCCCATGGATTCTGTCCGGACGGATTTGGTCCCATAGTGAATTGGCCATAGGGATTTGTATATTGCCCCCGAGCATAAGGGTTGCCAAACGCTGTTGTAGATGCGCCGTATGGCTGTTGATAAGTTTGCGAAGGATTCGCTTGCTGTTGTTGGTAGTTCTGGTACGGGGTAAACGAAAATTGCCCTTGAGGTTGTTGGTAGCCATACGGTGGTGGGGCTCCAAATTGAGTTTGAGGGCCAGGTTGGGTTGGATAAAAAGTTTGTGATTGAGACCCAGCCTGCATTTGAAGACCAGACGGGTATTGGGGTCCCATTTGGGGCCACGGACCGGATTGAGCAGCGCCAGTAGGCTGTCCGATAGGTTGGGTTATCTGGACAGAAGGAAAACCTTTTTGATAGTGAGGTTGGTCGATCTGTCCAGAAGGTTGTACCTGCTGATACTGAGGTTGGCCTACCTGCAGAGATTGGAATTGTTGTTGCGCAGCTGAAGGTTGACCCAACGCACTAGATGGCTGAGGAGGTTGGGCAATTAGTTGGCCCAACTGTGTTTGAGGCTGACCAGCTTGCCCAAAAGGTTGTGAATACTGGACAGTAGGTTGACCAAGTGGTTGAGTAACTTGTCCAGACATTGGACTATACTGGATATTGGATTGGCTCGGGTTAATAGTTTGTTGACCAATTTGTCCAGTAGGATAACCTTGCTGGGTACCAGGTTGGACTTGTTGAAAAGATGACTGACCTGAGTTGCCAGAAGGTTGCATACAAGAAGAGGAAAAAGGAGCACCAGTAGCGAAAGGGTTTCCACGAAGGGATTGCTCTGGTTGGTCTTGAGGGGGTTGTTTTGGAGATTGTGCAGATGAAACTTGACCACCATGGAAAGAGGTGGAGGTCCAATCAATTGACAATGGAACTGATACCTCAACAATCGGTTGAGATGAAAAATATGGATCATACGGCCCCTGTATTGGGACATTTGTCGTGGAATCAAAGACTTCAAATAAGGAAGCCGAAGGACGACCAAAAATAGGAGTCGAAGAGGCAAGACAAACCGTTGGAGTGGTCGCGACAGAGGTAACAGATAGACTGTGACTTTGTGGAGTAAAAGGCTCCGTAGTAGGGAAAATGTGTGATGGCCAGATAGGACTTGTGAACGGAGTTTCAGAAGGCATAGCATCTCTTAAAGCTTTATATCCTGGTGGTAAATTTGTAGTAGTAGGTGTACTACTAACATGTATAGGGTCCGTGGAGGTGGGAATTTCACCGCTTATTGCAACGGACTCATCAGTCGTTGCAGGGACAAATCATCCATGTCAGATGGAACAGGTGGGACCGACACATGAGGAGAAGTATGGTCCCAGAAAGGGACACCGTCCTCAAAAGGTTCCCACGTAGGGTTCCAATGAAACTGGTAAGTCTCGTCACCTAGGGCACGAGAACTAAGTGGTTGTATACTTAAAACCACAGGAAGACTCACAACCAGCGTTTCGGTAGAAGATGAAACTGGTAATTCCGCCAGGGTGAAACTTACGAAGTCTACCAAGACAACCCCTACTTCGAATTAACAAAGACAAAAGCTAATTGGGTATATGTTATCATGGCCAATAAATTTTAAGACACTGAACTTAACCTTTTCATTTTTTAAGAGTCGAGAAAAGGATAAAAGATGACTCTAGTCTCCTTCGAATATTTAATGAGCACGAAGTGACAAGACGCTCACAGGCACCTTTTCGTTTAGGGAGTCCGAAAAGGATCAAAAGTGACTGCTCTGGAATTCTAGGTAAAGGGTGTGCCAAACTTTTCGCAAAACCACAGAATACTTTTTAGGGTACGGGTGGTCGATCTTCATGAATGTTGTGTTCACTGCATTGCGAATCGTAGGGCGGCTGACACAGCTTCCTATGGATAAAGGCTTTATTCCTATAGGGGTCTCCCAATATATACTCGACGGTACGTGGGAGCACAGTCCGTATTGGCACCTATCGTTTCACCGTGGAGGAATCACCCAACCACTCGACGATAAACTACCAGGTTTAAAGACGCCGGAACACGTCTCTAACCTAGACCTCTAGAGTATTTGCGTTATGTTCCAATGCGTTGTTATGTTCATTGAGTTCATTTTAAAGTTTATCTTTGATTATGTTTCAGTTTTTTGGTCCTACCGTATGTGATATCTCAAAAAATTTCTTAAATGCAAACTATATGCCAAAATTATATCATTTGATTCGATGAATTCTATCTACAGGAGGGTTGAGATCTTTTTCACAAACGAAATGATCACTCAACAAACAACAAAGATCCTAATGCAGCTAATAACAAGAAACGAAATTTTTCTTTTTCTTTTTAATAGCAACAAATAACAATAAATGCTAACTACTATGATGCAAGAGATTTTTTGTTTTTCTTTCCTTTAAGATGGCATGATGCATGTAAACAAATTCTAAGAGATATGCACAATCCAAGTTCAGTCAATGAAATAGAACCAATTCTAAAACACCAAAATGAACCATGCAAGCAAGGAAAAACACAAATACTTTCACTGAACCATGTAATCTAAGTTCAAATGAAGTCAAGTGAAATCCAAAGAGGCTAGAAGTACTCAAAGTATAGAAGATCAAGCTTTAACAAATCACTGGATAGGTGCAGAACACAACCAACAAGCTGACTGGATAATCAAAAGACCGAAACTTCCCACAGAAGGCTAGACATGCAAAGTCACTAGATGTCCTAGGGCTGAGATGAAAAGCAATAGAAATAGGCAAACAGCTGAAGGATAAAGGCTAAGACCAGTCAAGCAGAGGTTCGACACACTTCCAGAGGCTGTAAGAGATATAAAAAGAGACTGAAAGAGCTTTCCACCCACACACAGGCAAAATTTACAGGGCTGGCGCGACTGTCAGCCTGCAACTTGCGCTACCACAGGCTTGGCGCGAGTTGCTTTAGAGCAACATGCGCCAACTGGCGCAACTGTCAGAGTAATAACCGCACCAATCAAGCTTGCCGGCTAGAAAAATAGATAATACGACCTCAGGTCGGGTTGACAGTGCTCAGATGGGTCAAACAGTAAAGAATAAACTCAAAACTGACTCAAGAAGCTCATTCACTCAAGCAAGCAGAAGAAAATTAACATGCAAGACAAAAATCAAATAGCTCCTCCCCAGTGGAGTCGCCAAATTGTTGGATAGGTAAATCCCCTCTGCGGACAGAGGCGATCCCACTAGCCTATAACAGAACTAGCCACAATCAAACCACGCTGCTACGCAAGTTCCTAGTTATGCATCAAAGGTGAATCAAGAAGACCAACCTGGAGTCCAACGCTATGATTGAAGCAGAGTTGATATCCCCGCTCCCTCGCTCCAGCAGATCATAAACGAACACCTGCACATGCAAAGGAAGAGACAGATACCAACATAACAGCTACCAAGGCACAACTATATTTCAGTCGGAAAGGAAATAAATCAACACATCACCATAATAGACAATGAGATTGGAACTATAATAGCAGTCGCTCATCAATTAATAGTAAACAGGAAGAGTTACAACCATTGTTCTGACGCTGACCCTCTCCTGGCTGGGTGAGTAACTATATGTTTCTTGCAATGCATCTCCTCTCCGGCAGCATAACCTCTCTAGCACTCACTAGCATTCCTCCAAGAACTCAAGAACTCAACATCTAACACTCCATGACTAATCATTATCACTCTAATCACTAGCTTGTCAAATGCATAGGGACAAGCTTATATAGATGAAGAAGGGAGGAGGATACGATGAACCGGGACACCTTTTGTGGATTAGCATTATCCTCAAAAGCCATTAAAGATGGATATAGGATAAAGCTCGACAAAAGACTGATTTTTTATCCTCAGAAAAGCTCCATGTAATGAAGGAAACAACAGTCGGACGTGCGTTAAGGCAAAAATCATGACCAAATTTGGTTGGCGCGACTGCTGCTCTAAGATAGAGCGCCAATGGTCGCGCCCTCTTTTGAGGATCTCCATCATTGGCGCGGGTAAGATGCTGTGGACTTGCACCAATGGAAAAAGAGCACTCTTCAGGGATAATCTGTAGGAAGTGTCTTCAGGGAACATGAAGTACATACTCAGGGGAACATAATGCAAGTGTTTTTATACTTTGTCACTTCTTATAGCTCCCGGGATGAGTCCTCCAAGGTACGACAAGAGGAGTAACAGGGATGGTGACAAATTACTGTGTAACAATGACAATCAAGAATAGGCATATGTCCAAACAGCTAGTCCTCTATCCTCGTACCCAACCTCTGCTAGAACATGATTTACCTCTCTGGTTGGAGGAGGAAGATGAGGATGGGGTCCACAAACCGAGGATGATCTTATTGAGAACGTGTTTCAGAATCCACCCCCCAATGTGTTGCCATTAGAAGAGCTGGTGGAAGAAACCCAAGCTAATCCTTTAGTTGATCTCTGTGTGGTTGATCCGACCTCTCTCCAAGTTAAGAGTGTGGAATTCGCCCCAGAAAAAACCTTGAAGATCAACTCATCCCTATCCACCTCTCAAGAGAAAGAACTGTGTAGCTTATTGAACAATCACTTGGATGCTTTTGCTTGGAGCTCTAAGGAGATGAAGGGAGTCCACCCTTTAGTCTGCACTCATCACATTTACATTAAATAATATTGTAAACCAGTCAGGCAGCCTCAAAGGAGGATGAATCCAGCCCTTAAGGACATTGTCAAAGAAGAACTGCAAAAGTTGTTGGATGCAGGATTCATCTATCCCATCTCTGACAGTGAATGGGTTTCTCCTTTGGTGCTAGTGCCAAAGAAAAATGAAAATTGGAGAATCTGTGTAGATTATCGGGAACTAAACAAGGCCACCAAGAAGGACCATTTCCCTTTGCCTTTCATAGATCAAGTGTTAGATGGCCTGGCAGGGAAGAAGTTCTTCTCCTTCCTAAATGGGTTTTGCAGGTACAACCAGATCCAAATCAGCCCGAAAGACCAAGATAAGACCACTTTCACTTGCCCTTGGGGTACTTTTGCTTACTGGGTCCTTCCTTTTGGGTTGTGCAATGCTCCCGCCACTTTCCATAGAGCAGTACTGAGCATATTTGTTGAATTGGTGCATGATTCAGTGGAAATCTATATGGATGACTTTAACCCTTATGGTTCCAACTTCCAGGAAGCTCTGGCTAACTTGGGAAAAGTTTTAGCTAAGTGTATTGAAATGAACCTATTCCTCAGTCCTGAAAATGTGAATTCTTGATGACTAAAGGGACCGTGCTAGGTCATACGATTTCTCAGCAAGGATTACAGGTGGATCCCAACAAGATTGCTATCATCCAAAGGGTCCCACCTCCTCAAAAGGTAAGAGATGTTTGGAGTTTCCTAGGCTAAGCAAGGTATTATAGAAGATTCATTAAGAATTTTAGTAAGCTAGCCTCTCCATTATTTGGTCTTTCGGGAAAAGATGTTGAGTTCATATGGACTGACAACTGTCAAGAGGCTCTAGATGCCTTGAAAAGTAAGCTAGTAACTGCCCCAATTTTGAGAGGTCTAAATTGGGCCCTACCTTTCCACATTCACATAGATGCCTCGAACAAAGAGATAGGAGCAGCCTTAGGACAAGTTGAGGAGAAGTTTCCTTATGCCATATATTTTGTCAATAAAAACCTATCTAAGGCCGAACTAAACTACATTGTAACCGAAAAGAAGCTCCTAGTTGTAGTCCATTCCCTAAATAAGTTCAGACAATACATCACTGGCTATCAAACATTCGTACACACTGATCACGTTGCAATTAGGTATTTGATGAATAAACCAGATGTAAATGCTCGTATCATTAGATGGTTACTTTTATTGCAGCAATTTGACTTGACCATTGTTGATAAGCCGGGTAAGGAAAATGTTGTTGTTGATTTTCTGTCTAGACTAGATCTGCTTGCAGGTGAAGAAGGAATTATGGATGATCAAATGCCAGATGAACACCTATTTTCTATTTCAGTACTCTCTCCATGGTTTGTTGATATAGCAAATTATTTGGTTTCAGCACAGTTTCTGCCACACTTGTCCTCAAAAGAGAAGAGCAAGATCATGAGGAAAAGTGCCCCATACACCTGGGGGAACAATTTTTTTAAACTTGGCCCAGATCAAATTTTGAGGCGATGTGTCAAGGAGGACGAAGTCTTTGACATCCTCCCAACCTGTCATGATGGGCCCTGTGGGGGCCACTTTGCAGCAAAAAGGATTGCCTTCAAAATTCTGCAAGCAGGTTACTATTGGCCCACTCTTCATCAAGATGTCAGGAGATATGTTAGCCAATGTGACCAATGTCAAAGGATGGGGAAACCTACTCCAAGGGATGAGATGCCCCTGCAACCTCAAGTGAATTTCAAGCCATTTGAGAAGTGGGGCAGGGACTTTGTGGGTCCTATCAACCCTCCTTCAAAACAGAGATCTTACATCATTGTGTGTACTGATTATCTGACAAAATGGGAAAAAACAAAGGCGATCAAGATAGCCACAGAAGAAAAAGTAGCTGAATTTTTGAGGGAAAATATCTTCTACAAGTTTGGCTATCCAAGAGAGTTAGTCACAGATCAAGGGAGTCAGTTTACCTCCAATCTGATTGAAGACCTTCTCACACATCATAATATTAAGGATAAAACTTCCACCCCTTAGCATCCACAAGAAAATGGACAGGTGGAAGTCACTAACAGAGCTTTATAAGGGATTTTGACTAAGGTAGTGAGCAGCAGCAGAAAAGATTGGGCAGATCTACTAGTTGAGGCACCTGGGCCTATAACACCACCTGGAAAACCACCACAAGGTTCACACCCTATGAGCTGGTCTATGGGAAAAAGGCTCTGTTATCAATAGAATTTGAATATAACACATTAAGGATGGCAGCTCAGCTGGACCTAGATCTCAACCATGCACAAAAGGAAAGATTGCTTCAACTAAATGGATTGGATGAACAGAGATTGCAGGCCCTGCTTCACTCAGAGGTAGTCCAACTTCAAAGAAAAATATGGCATGAAAAACACCTCAAATAAAAACAATTCCAGCAAGGAGATTGGGCATTGTTGTATGATTCAGATATAAAGATTTCAAGGGCAAACTGAGGACAAGATGGATGGGACCATACATAGTAGAAAAATGCAATGACAATGGTTCAGTCCTGATCCGGACCATTGATTAAGAAGCCATCCCCATGCTTGTCAATGGGCATAGGTTAAAGATCTACATGAAGCCCCTTTCCAAGTAAGAATTAATTGAGAATCTGGGTAAAACAGTGTTGGTAGTGGAGCAGGTCCCTCTCTCCACTCCACCCACTCCCTGAACCAAAAAAAAAAAAGAGAAAAAAAGAAAAAAGAAAAAAGGAAGAAAGAAAAAACAGAGAAAAACAGAAAAAGGAATAAAAGATCCCTGGGTGAAAACCTCTTGGAGGCGCCCAAGGCAGGTAGTGAGGGTGAAAACCTTCTGGAGGCGCCCTAGTTGTCTCATAAAAAAAAAAAAAAAAAAACCTAACTTTTTTTAATGCATTGCAGGTTGCAGGAGGGTTACACAAGAGAAAACACATGGCCAGGCTACATACAACCTTGATAACTCATTCCTCCATTGCCATTGTCTTTTCCTAGGCCTTGGTCTCGTTTGTTCTGAAAATTTTGCATCCTACAGGAAACTCTGTGCATTCTACAGGAGGCTCCTGTAGAAACTACAGAAAGCCCAAAATCAAGTTCAAAGGAGAATCTGAGGGCTGGAAATTTGTTTAGAAGGCCTGTGGACCTCCCTACCACCATCCATCTGCCTAACTCTCCATTCCATCCCTGCACACCCACACTTCCACTTGCTTTTCTTTCCCTACACAGACAAATATAGAAATTCTGTTTTTTTCATTCTTTAACCAAAAAAAAAATGATGATAAACAAGCAGCAGCGTTCTTCTCTTGTTCTTACCTGATGCCTTCTAGCGTTGTTATTTCTTTCATTCAGAACCTTCTTCAGTTGTACTTTTAGCCCCTGATTAGCATCAGCCTGAAATTTCAGAGGGAGAAGCAGCTACAGGAAATCCTGCAAGATTCCTATAGCAGATGATCCCTTTAAAAAAAAAACTCCAGAGACAAGGTCAGTGCAGCCAAGACGTATGCAACATGCCAGGAGCAAAGCCTGATCGAAACATCACTAGCATAAGCCAAAGTCCAAGCATGCAGAGCACCAGCAACAACAGCAATGAGAAAATGAAGTGCCAAAGTCTAGCATGCAGAGCCCAACAGCGACTAATAGGTAAGTGGCTAAACATATTCCTCGATTGCATGAATATTATTTAGGAACTGCATGAACTATTGGAATGTTCATGATTAAATGGAATCGGTGGCCAGCTAACTGGCCACCCTCGTTCAATTCAAAACACCATCATGGAGTTCAAATGAGCCTCGTCCAATTCAAACCGCAGTTCAGATATGCAGTCAGCACGTGTGGCTTGTCAACTCGGGAAGAAAAAACTCAGAACCAGTAGTGGTGGTGGGATATAAAGGGAATAAGGGAGGTGATGGTGTTCAGGTGACATTAAAAACCATAATGACACTGGCATAGGACCAACGGTCCGGATGGGGATAACGTACCCATCCAGCCACCTCACCTCATCACCGCAGATTACACCATTAGCTTAAGTACAGTGCAGTCTAAGCCTCCATCACCTTTTGTTTTCAATTGCCTCGACGATTTCTTAACTACAGCACTCACCTACCACCTTCAGAATAGCGAACCAATCGTTTTCTACTAGTTTTTCAAAACCCTACAGCCTATCGGGTTCTACAGGAGCACTATTGCATTCTACAGGAGCAAGAACACCGTCTACCGGAGCCTTTCTACAAAAAGGCCAAAGAGCAGATCTATAGAGGAAAATTTCAGAATTTTTGTCAAATTTTAGCTTGAAAAGAGGTAGGCTCAGAAACTCACTCTGCATGTGATATATCTATGCAAGGTGGTGGATTAGAAGTAAAGTATTGGATTGAAAAAGGAAAGGAAAGAGAGCTTAAAAGTTTGCCTGTGTTTTCCTGAAATTCCATACAGTCTCTCCATTTTCTTCTCTACGCTCAAAAATCTGTTTTTTTCCTTTCCTTTCTCGTATTCTCCTAAAAAAAAGAATGCAACCATAGAAACCAAGACTGTGAAAAACAAATTTGCAAGTCTATCTTCTCTGTGAAAAAAAACTGTGTTATATATTCTATGTTCTATCAAAGTATTGATTTCTTCCAAAAGCCGAGAAGTAAATTCAGGTTGAAAAATAGTTTGAAGGGAGGAAAAATTGCAAATTGATGTTGTGAAAAAAGAAGAACACGAGAAATTCCCTCTCTGGTTTCAGAAAAAACAAAACTCAGCTATCCCTCTGTTTCCGGTTTTGAAAGTTGTTGCCTTCTTCCTCACCTGAGCATTTTCAGAAGTCACTAAACACCATGCCAGGAGGTTTTATGAGAAATTAGCCTTTGAACTCCAACAAATTGCATGAGCACCCCGAAGTGGTGGCCCTCTTCACCAAGGAAAACTGGATGTCTTTCTTTGAGAGAATTCATCGTTATGACGAAGAGGTGACCGAGGAATTTTTATTGTCCTTAAGACCCCATTCCAAAACACATGCTACAGTCAGTTTCAGGGGTCTGACCCTAGAGCTTACACCAGATTTTATCAGCAGAATCACAGGTCTTCCACTTGGGCTCCCCTAGAGCAAAGAAGAAAAACCATTAGGACAGGTTGCTAAAAGACATTTTTTTAGCCTGATGAGCATCCTGTAGAGAATAAGAATGGGTTCAGAAGGACAAGCTTACCTCCTCCATGGAGTGAGGTCAGCTACTAGATCATGAAATATATCTCTTGTGAAGGGAGATTCAGTATAGTTTAAGGTTATCACTTCAGGTTATTACATGAACTGAGTTATGGGATGGACCTACTTGCAACTAGAAAACTCAGTCTCCCATATTTCCTCCTCCAATCTTTGATAAAATGTGGCACCAAGTTGAATGCAGGGGTTCTAGACCAACTACCCGCCATGGGCTCATCAAATTATTGGTAGAAGGTGCCCTACACACATACACCGTCCCTATAGCTTGGGAAATTTTCTAGAACATGTCTAGAGGAGACGACATCAAAACTCTTACTGATGAACTTAGTCCATCCGGCAGTGAAGAGGAGGAGAAGAAAGAGGAACTTGAGAAGGAAATTCATGAGGAGCCACAAAATATTCAAATAGAAGCAAAAAAATAGGAAAAAAAAGAAGAAGAGGAGAAGTCGGACAAAACCACAGTTGAACCTAAGGCAGGAAAGAAAACAGCATCAAAAGCAGAGAAGAGGAAGAGAACGGAAGCGGAGAAAAAGAAGCCTAAGAAGGCTCAGAAAAAGACTGCCACAGGAGAGGCAAAGACTCAGCAAGAAAAAGAGAAGACACCACTAGAGATAGCAGAGACAAAAGAAAAAATAGTAGACTCATGAAAAACTACAGAGGGTGAAGAAGAAAAACAACAGGAGGAAATATCCCCTGAAACACTGGCAAGGGAAGCAGCAACTGTGCTTGCTGCGTTAAGCACTCCAGCTAAGCAAAAGGGAAAAATAAAAAGACAAACATCTATGTATTTCAAAGCCAGGAGGAGCACCAAGATTAAGGTGGGCAAGCCCCAACCACCATCAAAAGAACCCATTACCATTGAGGATGCACCTACTATAGCAAGGGAGGAATCTCCCTCCAAAATCTCTATCACCTATGAGAGAGGGAGTCTGAAGACCTCCACCTAGAAGGAAATGATCAAATTGATGGACTCCAAAGCAGTCCTACAGGAGGCACAAACCTCTCTACAGGAGACACTGGCCAAGCTTAAAGAAACTGAAAAATTGGAAAAGAAGGCAGAAGAATAGTCACAAGAGGAAGGTAAAGAAAAAGAAATACCTAAGCCAAGCCCTCAGCCTAATTTAGGCTCCTATTACAATCTTCTAGAAGGTGGGAAGATCATCCCACAAAAATTTGTTGTACCGCTTTTCTTCGAACTAGAAAAAGAAAGGGTCAGGACCCACACCTGGATGTAGTTTGCTAAATCTAAAGGAGTTGAAGATATAGGGCACATGAAAAACAAGTTGAGAGATTTGAGCAAGGAGTTGGGCATGGTAAGGCACACAGAGAGCATTAGAAGAGCCCAACTACAGGAAGAAAATGAATTGTTGAAAAAGCAGTTACAGGAACGGGAACCTCAAGGGGGAGACAAGCTGCCAATCTTGGAAGGGAAGCAACAACAAGAAGGACCCCTAGCAGATAGTGAAGTAGCATAGAAACAGCAACAAGAAGAAGAACCATAGATAGATGTTGAAACACTGATGAAATAGCAGTAAGAAAGAGAATCTCAGGTAGCAACTGAAATGTTGATTCTGAAAAAGCAATTGCAGGAAAAAGAAGCCCAGATGGCCTGCATGGCCAGCTGGGCAATGGAGGCCTTGCAGTGTAGATAGCCAGCTAGATCCTATGCACTGTATCTCAAAGACCAGTGCCTCCAATTCCATATTAAAACATTGGCCCAGAGGGGCACAATCCCATTTCAAAATTATGGTTAGTTTATGGATTTATGTGATCATAGTTCAACTGAAGATAAAGCCAAGCTAGCAGAATTTTACCTACACAATATGGCACTTCCTGACATGAACTTATGGGATCCAAATGTTGCATTGGGATACCTACAACTCATGGCTATGGCTTCCTGTATGAGCCATGAGGAAAAGAGAGCAGTGGAAATTTAAAAGATAATGTCAAAAGAGCTAAGTGAGCCCCTAATTATAAGGGCAGAACCATTACCTCTCATCTATGCCCATGAACAACTTGCAGCCAATCCCCAAGTTCTCCCTGATTGTGTTGACAGGTAAGCACAAGCTATTGCTCATTTTGAAGATATGGAGAGATTGTTTGGCAATGACTGCCTTCATGCATGCATGAGGAGGTGGAATACGTTGCCACATAGCTTCAGGATCAGGGAGTATCACTCCCCAAGCAGAATGAGAGAGGCCATGAGGAGAGTACCCTATACAAACACTCAATGTAAAACCTGAAAGCCAACTGGATTGGTCTTAAGTTCAGTCCTCCACTATTGCTAGGACTATAGGAAGGAGTTAAGGAGGAGGAAAAACATAAACAATGGGAGGAAGTGGACAGGAAAGAAAGTTTCCATGATAGAGAGGAAGACATCACATCAGAGGCTTGGGATGTCAGGGAAGCTGTTAAAGCTATTAAAGATGAAGAACTGGATTAGTTGCTCAGAGGATGAGCAACCCATTCAGCAGGGGCTGATGATGAACCCCAGAAATGGGTAACTATATGGGCTCATTCTACCTATTATTTCCATTTAATCCACCATTCCCAATAGTTTTGTGCATGTTTTTGAATATATTTATGTCAATAGAGTGAATGTGGATGGTCACTTTGCCATGTAGTCTAATGAGTGTTTATTGCAGATTTTTTTGGACAATTTTGGACAAGGACCAGGAATTTATGAGCAAAATGACAGCCAAACTCAAAGAAACAGGGATGAAGACTTATAGGAGGGGTGTCCCCTTCATTAAATGACCCCTTCCTCGAATTCTTCATCAATAGCTCGGAGTACAAAGGCCCACATTGATGATTCCAAGGGGTAGCCGAGTAAGTCAAGTAGGGCTATTGTTATCTTCAGTTCTAGGCAACCGAGTTTCTTAAGTTTAGGAGGACTGTCGGGAGTCCCCACTTGTATAAATAAGAAGGCTTCAAGCCTCAGTAGGTTAGCTATTTCATAGTATATTTTCGCACTGTTGTGCACCCTTGTACTCAGCTCATTTTCGAGCTCTTTTTGAAGACAGTTTTGTGATGTAACTGCTATTTTTTTATCAATGAAGATGAATCAAGTTTTGAACCAACACTGATCTTTTCTAGAGGGTTGAAGCTCTTGGGTTAGGGCCCAACCCAAGTTTCCCAGCACCTCCTTTGTGTACTTATATACTTTTGCTTGCATTCATAAGATAATTTATGTTGTTTAGGTTAATCTTGCTTTGTTATATTAGGTTGCCTTTGATGGTTAGAATAGTTGTTTTTGCTTCAAGTTGCTTAAGTAGTTTTCTGCAGTAATAGGAAAAGATACAAAAATGCAACCAGCAGGTCTTGATCTCCTTTCTCCCTCCTTGGGACCATGATTTGAGGTCAAGGCACTACTGCTGCCACCAAAAACACAGTTTTTGCTCCTCCAATGCAATTGCTAGTGTGATATTTCAAGTTGGAGAAGTTGATATTAGTTTGGATTCACATGCTTAGATCATTTCATGTTCATTTATCATGGTTTTCTTGCATAATCTTATGTTCATAAAGTTTTGATCAACATTTTTCTGGTTTTAGGTCAAAATTAGGTTAAGATAGACAAAACTTTGTTTTTCAGTTCTTGCTTTGGTCAGTTTTGAGAAGTAAGTGTGCAACTCTCTTGTAGAACATCCCAGCTTATCATTCCTCCATAACACAACCTGTACCAGTTCATCTCTCAAATATTTCCCCACTCTTTCACCATATTTCACTAATATGCCCTAATTCCTGCATTTGTCCATAAAGTTGCTTTCTTTCCTTTTGAACAAATCCAACCATCTCCTTTGGCCCTGATCCTCATTGAAAAAGTTCAAGACCCCTCAACACCTTCATCCAACCATCATCTCCCCTTTCCCATCATTTTTCCACCTTCAAACCTCCAAAAACCACTTTCGGCCTCCTCCTGTAGATCCCCTGAAGCCTCCTATAGAATTTCCTGCAAGTGATTTTTCGAAGTCTGATCGCAATGGAAGTCTCCAGAAGGGTACTAGGGACTTCTTAGGACCCCTCCACACTTTCCTCACCATCTGTAAAAGCCAACTCCATCTCCCTTTGCCACCAAACCTCTGCACAAGTCACAACCAGTCAAACCATAAGCATAATAATTCCACATAAAAATACTCAAAAGTACAAAAAGATGATTTGTTCTCATTTCTCTTCAAAAGTAGCTTGAATAAATGCACTTTGCCTTTTTAGTAATCAATGGCACCCATTTTAGTAGTTTCCATCTCTTTTCTTGCACAACTAGGGTTTGCTAGGGTTTGCTAGGGTTTGCATTCCATTTCCGTTTCCTTCTCTTTCTACAAGTAGAATAGCCCCTGTAGAGTTAGTTTCCTTTCATCCCAGTTAAAAATTCTTCTGAAAACTCATAGAAGTTGGCTTAAGCTCCTAGCAAACTTGCGCCAGCTGATCAAGTGATAGCCTGCAGTAAGAGCTAGTACTTGTGCATACAGCACCACTGCTTCCAAGTTTGTTACGAACTACCGGGTTGATAAAAGTAAATAAGGAAGCCCCAGGAGTTGTAGAATTATTGCTGCAATACTATAGCTCACCACAAGGACGGGAGGAGAAATGATATTGACCACGCATATTGGAGAATATGAGATGGACCAAGTGATTATGGATTGAGGATTGAACGCGAACGTTCTGCCGAAGCAGACATGGGAGCGCATGGGAAGGCCTACGCTACAATGGTCTCCTATCCATCTGTGAATGGAAAACTAGGAAAAGATCATACCTATGGGGAGATTGTAGGGAATCACCGTGGATATTGAAGGAGCAAGTGCACTAGCAGACTTTAAAGTAATAGAGATTGTTGATGACAGCAATCCCTACCCCACGCTATTAGCAATAGATTGAGCCACTAACATGAACGGGGTGATAAATCTGAAGAAGCACAAGGTGATTTTTGAGAAAAAGTCTTTGTGCGTAGTCATATCTTTGGACCCTGCAGAAGGATCGTGTTACACGGAGCCAGTTCCGACTACGAAAGCGACGATGACTTAGACTGCATCTACAAGATAACCACGTGAGAGCAAGACTGGGTAAATCCCACGGTGAATGGATGAATCCCATGGGAGTGTGAAAGCTCCTATACATCATATTCTAATGAGGAAATAGAGCAATAGCAGAACCGGTTGCACGAGGTGACCACGCTAAACTGTAATATGATGACAAGATCGTTGTGTGGCATATCGACAGAAGTGAGGGGTCTACCTACTTATGATGAGTCAAGTGAGGTAGATTCTTTCCTAAACAAATTTTAAAGAGAGGTACTGGAACAGAAACATTTCGAGGCTTTGAAATGGGTACTACGCACTACGCCCATAAGGTGGTGGGGTACGCACCAAGGAAGCTTTGAGGACTGGCACGAATGCAAGAGAATGATGCACATGCATTTTTGGAAGCCTCAGATGCGACTAGCAGACAAGAATGACAGATGGGATGATCTGCGCATGCATCTGTCCAGGTGAGTACAGGCACATGGTAAAAAACCTGCGCGGATGCACATGGACTTCACGTTTGCGAACACGGTCAATAAATAGGTGTTGGCGAGGCAATTGCGTGAATGGTCCCTCCAGTTGGGATGATGAACTATGGAAATAATGAGTGTGTAGGAGGTTACCCACGCAAAAGCCTTTAACGAAGTGTGTGAAGCACTGAATAGGGTATATAATGCGTAGCAGACTAATTAGGACCTGTGCGTACCCGCAGTTCTATGGGCCTATGGGACAACATGCAAGAAACTGACAAGGCAGATGCCTTCTAGGGTGGCTTATGGAGTAACCACTGTAGTCCTAATAGAATACAGTATGCCTAGTCCGCGCATAGTAGTGCTGGTAGATATGACGTTTCGCGGAGCCTTGGAAGAAGGGATAGCGCAGCTGAATGAAGAAGAAAATTTGGGACCTGAGGAAGAAATCCTACAGGGTGATCTTACGGTCTACGAACTCATGAAAGAAAGGGTGCGGATAAGGGATAAAAGTGCTCTGATGGAAGAAGAAGTCAAGAAGCTTGAGGAAGAAATAAAGAAGGATTTTCTCGATAAGAAAATCAGGGTGATAAAACAGGGTGCGCATGACTACGGTGACGAATTTGGGGACTACCGCCGAGAGATGATCAGCTTGATGCCTTGGATTGGACTATATATTACTAAAAGGATCACCCATGGTGGCACGATGCAGATGTAAAGTGCACGATGCAAACAGTAAAAATAAAAGGTGGATTTTTTCCAGGAAAAGTGATTGATGACCAGTTGAAACCCTATACAAGTGGCGCAGCCACCTGGCTAGCCATGGGAAGTACAGTCTTAGTGCTCCAAGTAGTTGAAAGGAGGCACGGGACTATAAAATACTATGCCCGAGAGTTGCGCGATGTCGAGGTTATGCACAAGAGAAAAGTGTCACAAGGTCCGCGACCACGCAAGGGGGGCTACGCTGCTGCACAGGTTGGCTGGAAAGTGACCGTTGTAGTCACTATTCATGATGTGATGCTTGACTTGAGACCAAATGGAGCGGGTAGCATGCATTTAAGACGAGATTTATGGGAAAGATCTGGGAAAATCTGCCGCCAAGGGAGCATTAATGGACCGGATTTGGGGGAAACGGTTGAATTCAAATTAAAAAGGCGATATAAATTACAAAGGGCTGCCCAGCAAACAACACTTGGTCATTTGCGAATTGAGCTGTCGTGTGCCCCGAGTATTCCAAACCGAGACCTATTTGTCCTATGGAGAGCATTGGTTGAGCCCTTATTTGAACGAATGAGAGATTGCTTGACGAACAAGATGGAAGCGTCTGAAGAATCTAGAGAGATGACCGCCAAAGAAGCCGCACAAGCCATGACCATAGAAGATGCCCGTGAGAGCACCGGGATTGTTGCAGAAATCCCTAAATCACCATGCACGTCGAGACTAAAGAAAGACAAACACTGAATGATTCTGGCGCGTGTGTCCCCTCAAAACCCACTGCGAACCAAATTAACAATGGAGGAAAAATGGAAAGCGGTTAACCTGGAAACCGATGAGGAGGAAGAAGACCTGGAGGATATCATAATTGAAGAGGATGAGGACGAGGGCATGGAGGAAGAAATTGAGGGTGTGATCCCTCTAACTAAGATGCCCGAGTATGTCCCTCTGCAAAAGGGGAAGGCGAGGGTGACCAAGGACCTCAATGAGAGCAAGAGCTCTTTGCAGACTCTGCTCCTCCCAAACGATATCATCTTTGAAGGAATGCCCTTGGGAAGGGTACCAAGATTAAAATTCTAAGACTGGGATCTCATTGACCACGATAAATTCCCTCACTTGGTGACCTTGCACCTCATGAAGCCAAAGAAACACACCACGGTGGGAGTTATAGAGTTGGAGCCACGCAAGTGGTTACGTGGAGTCGAAAAGGCAGGGTTGTTGAACTTGCTCTGGGTGCCACATTACCATCGCACCCTAGTGACTATCTTCTTCATCAGGCAGCTGCTTTGCCTAGTGCATGGTGGGTGTTTGTGGCTATATGAGCTCGTCCCCATCACAGACCACCTAATCCATCGAATTACCCGACTCTCATGTAAAGGAGAAGACCCAGGAGACATTTCAGAGGGGAAGAGCAGTGATTTGGCCATCGCAGAGGCCATGAAAAAGAAATACAAGCTGGAGAAGAAAAAGAGGGGCTACACGATCTCCAGTATCAACAACAAAGCTATCAGAGTGGCGAATCAGATACTGGCAAGTAAGGTCATGCGGAAGTGTCGCGTGGATGAGTTGCCTACGCTGGTGGTGGCACTTGCCAAACAGTGTGCAAAGGGGGTCCAATTTAACTGGTTCGAATTATTGTGCAAGGAATTCTTGGAGAATTGTCACGAGGCACAGGAACAAGGAAAAACTTTCCACTATGCATGGCTTCTGCTATCCATAGTGCTGGTGGTTGGGGAATTGCCTGAGGACAGCCAGTTCCCCACAATTGCAAGGGATCTCGCGGAGGCCACGAAGTACGCTTCATTGTGGGCCACTAAAGATTGAACCAAATCTGCGACAGTAAAATATTCTGGGTGTTCATGGAAATGAACATCAAAATGGGGATAAATCTCAAGCTGCAGTTATCACCCACTGTCTACAATAGCTTGCACAGCTTCACAGAGTTTAAAGCAGACTTTCATCGCATCTACCTCAGGGCGCGTAAGGACCCTACAAAGAAGTGGAATGAACTACCATATATGGCCACAAATGATGTGATCTTTGACGTACTGGAGACATGGCCACCGGAATGGCACGTCCCAGACATCTCTGCGTTGGAAAAATCTACTGCACAGAAAAAGAAGAAGGAGGAAAAATTGCGTGTGGCGTATTTGGTGGAAAAGAGAAGGGAAAAAAGCGTAGCAGCAAAGGCACAGGACACTGAGCAAACAGTAGCAGAATAGCAAAAGGCCATAGCAGCAGCACAGAAGGTAGCAGAGAAAGGGTACGTGAGGGCCAAAAGTCGCCTTCACCTAAGCAGGAGCAAGAGCTGGAAACATAGGTAGAGGAGGGTGGCGCAAACCCATAGACAGCGTCGACACTATTGAAGTGCCAACGCCCGAGCGAGTGGATGGAGCCGTGCAAGAAGTTAAAAGCATCTAAATTGTCTATCGACCCGATCACCCTTACTTAGGGGGGTCTGCATGACATAGGCGAGACGGTGCGCAACGTCACCATAAAGACCCTCCAGAACTTTGCAAAGGACAATAAGATTGTGTTGTAGGCCCTCCAAGCACAGATTCAAGAGTTGTAGGTACACACTCCTCAATCTGGTACTCTCTCAACCATCCTCGCAGTAGGAATAGTCGCAGCCGAGGAAATTTTGCGCACTCAGACGACCAACACAATAGTGCTACCAGAAGGAGCACTGGTTACAGCAAATGAGGCCGATAGGCCTATGGTCATTACATTGAAAGGCATAGGGATCAACATGGTTGTGCTCCCTTGGGAGACGCTCTATGTTCTGCATGATGGGATTATTGCAAAACTATGGGCTAGGGAGAGCCATGCTCTGTAGGTATTGAGTGAACAGAGGATCAACATGGAGCAGTTGAGCTTGCAGCACGACGAGGTCATGTCTCCTAATAGGCAGATGGTGTAAGTAATTGAAGAAGCCTACCAGATGGTCCCTAAGCTGGCCATCCCAGCAAAAGCACCAGTAGAGGCGTGCATCCAGAGATTAGCAGCAGGGGTGCGTAAGGTGCGAGAGGAATTGGCTAAGGTTCAGTTGGAGATGATCCTTCAGATAGCAGTGCTGTGGTTGAAGTCGCAACCTTCAACTCCTCCAGAAGTAAGGGAACAGTGCACCAATGCCATTACATCGGGGATGGAGGAGATCAGCAGTGTAGTAAGGGCTGCACCAGAATGTTGGAAGAATAGTTCGAGGTCCTCACCAACCTGTAGGAGGACCCGAACATACAGCTCTTAGAAACAGAGGCGCGTGAGCTACAATAGTAGTATGACAATGTCAAAGGGACCACGCAGACGGTGGCCCTTACTCAAAGGCTCACGCAAATGCAACAGGCTAAAGTGCTTAAAGAGAAAGTAGACACAGCGCGACACAAAGAAGTAGTTTTGAAGGCGTGTGTTCAGCCTTGGAAGAGGCCTTCATAATTACGGCAACAATTGAAGGCAAGCTCGCACAGATGTAGGGGATGCAGGAATAGATATAGGGGAGCAGTTTCGACACCGCAGTCTCGAAACAATGTGTACAAGAGATACAGCAGGAAGCCGCTCATTGTGTTGCCGAGCTTGTAGTCGTCCAAGCAAAGTTGGGGGGTCTCCGCATGAAGGTCTCTGCGTGAAGAAATCTGCACCGACAGAGTGACTCAAGGGCGAGTCACGATGTTTGTGTTGGGGGCCTGTTGGGTGTGAGATCCCCCCAAGGCAAGTTTTGGGGCTTAAAACCCGAGTTTTGACTAAGTCCATTATAAATACTCCGCGATTTGTGGGCGCGGAGCGTAAAGTTGTAATAAAGTCATAGGGTTGTCCACCCTCATATTTGTAATGTAATGTCAGTTTGAGAGATCTACCCATGGTCTGCAACCATGGGATTGTATAAATAGAGCAAGGCTCTAAGTGTAAAGAAAGGGAATGGAGACATGGAATGATGATCATGGAATAGAAGCATAGCAGAGTACCTGAAGTGTAAAGTCTAGTTTTTGGTCGTAGAGTAGGAGAAGGATCTGCAGAGGAGTGCGTAGAGGCCTAGTAGTCCGCAGGTGAGTGCGCGGACCCATGCAGCTGAGTGCGCAGGGCAGGTTGAGTCTGTAACCGCTGGAAGCATTAATAAAGAGAAGTTTTACCATATTTTTGTATATCTTTTCCTATTTTATGCATTGGAGTCTATTAGGTATGAATTGTAAGTTTATTGTTTATTTACTACGCGAACTTATATAAAGGTGTTGAGTAAGAGAATATAATATAAGGTATCTATTTATGCGAAGATAACTAACTGTTATAAGAAGATAAGTAATATCCATGGTGTGACTTGGGGAAATAGTGCAGATCGTTGCTCCAGTAGCGCGAAAGCCCCACATCCCCTAGTTAGGGCTACGCGAAGGCCCCGCAGGTCTGGGAAGTGTGTGAATAACCTGTGTGAAGGTATTCATAGTTGGACTAAATCAACCCCTCAGACATCTCAAGGGTGTGGAAATCTGGTTCCAGCATCCCCCCCATACTACTTCGAGTGAGACCTCAATCCACACTCCGCGGACTGTTGCCGAAAGGGCCAGTAGTACAAGGATTTTTTTGGCTAATTAAATTCGAACCTGGGTCAGGCCCCAACAAGCCAACAAGTTAAATGAGTTAGATGAGTTTAGACGGGATGTTGTTCAGTAGAATGTATTATTTCAACAACATCGCAAGAAGTGGCATGACAAGTCCATCAATAATAAGAAATTCCAACCAGGTGATTGGGTACTCCTTTACGACTCCAGATTTAAACATTTTAAGGGTAAATTCCACACACGCTGGATGGGACCTTATGAAGTGGTGAAAAATTTTGAAAATGGAGCAGTAGAAATCAAAACTATTGATGGGCAAGATTCAGTATTCCTTGTGAACGGGCATAGGCTTAAGGTATATTTTCAGCCCCTCACAAAGGAAGATTTTATGCAGCAAGTACAGCAGCAATCGGAAGTGAAGATGGTAGGTGGCCATGCCAACCTCTAACAAATTTGATTCTTTCTTTTCCTCAAATTAAAAAAAATAAATAAAAAAAATTCCTGTGGTCGTGAAAATCTGTTTACTAACATGATTGCAGAAGGATCAGCCTAAAAACTAGCTTACTGGAAGGAAGATCCAATTTTAATAAAATGGTAATGTTGCTTGATCTTTAGATGTGCTAACTATCACCAAGAAGAAACAAGTTCAAGTGCAGGAACCAAGCCCTTATCCAATTTTGGGATAGCTAGCATAGAAATTTTTATTCAAGCAACACTCAATTTCCCCTACATTTATTTTTTGGTTTAGCACTATACAGAAAGATTTCAGGTAAAATTATGCCCTTCTTCTATTCCCATTTTCGTAAAATTCCCTCTATTTTCCTTCTTTTTATCCCATAAAGTTTACCACCCCTTTCTTCACATGGAAATTGTCCCTATTTGATTTCGTTCTTCCCTCTTTTTCCCCTGAAAATTTTTTACCAGATCCCTTTTTCGATATGTCCCTCTTGGTAGTCTCACTCTTGAATTCCCTGTCATAATTTTCTTCCCATTCTAAAAATTTACCCCCTTTCCCACTTCTGTTCTCCCTCATGGATCATATTGCAGAATTTGATTCAAGCCTATGAATCAAATCAAAAGACATGTATTGATACAGAAAAGTTGGAAAATAAAACCTCATTTACGATTCAGTGAATCCTTCAGAATCCAACCTATGAATTTTATGAGAAATATTTTAGCCACAATATCCCTGGTACAGGTATATGTGTTTAGTGTAGGAATGTTCAATGCAAGAATGTTTAGTGCAAGAATGTTCAGTGCAGGAACGTTCAGTGTAGGATTGTTTGAAGTGAAAAAATGTTCAATGCAAGAATGTTCAGTGTAGGAATGTTCGGTGCAGCACTGTTCGAGTTTATAAATGTTCAGTGTAGGAATCCGCACTGTTGAGCACTCTCGAGTACAAAACTACATGTCCTGATGTAGGAACAATGGCTTCAAGAGAAAAATAATTGTAATATGTTGTAGGAATACCTGGTGCAAAAATGTGCATCTAGAAAGTTTATTCTTCTTTCATGAAAATCATGTGCAAGCAAAATGACTGCACCACTTCCAGATTGATAGCATCCAATAATTTTTTATTATGATTAAGCTTTGTTTTATAATCTGCTAAAATAGGAAGGAAATATTTTAAGTACATGGATAGTTGAGTTATGAAATCTTATTTTTTAAAGTACCATGTACACCTTGTGAGAAATAATGAAGTAATTGCGAGATGTGTATGATTTTACCCATCATCCCATACTTACCTTTTTGAAAAAATCTTGTTACCTGTTAATGACGACCTGAGCTCATACCATACCATACATCATTGTCATATTAATCATGGCACCTTAATTGCTGCACCTTTTTGAAAAAATCTTGTTACCTGTTAATGACGACCTAAACTCATACCATACCATGCATGATTGTCATATTAATCATGGCACCTTAATTGCTGCCTTCGCTAATGATTATCTCTGCTTGTACCACAACTTATCTGTATCGCATCTGTCCCAAGGTCTACATTTAATGGTGGAGCGTGACTGTTAGGAGGTGGCCAATGTAGTAGTGGTTGGATAGCTCAATTATCACAAGGTTTGTTTTAGAAAGAGCTCCTAAATCCTGACTATGTGATCTTTCTAAAAAGTTTTAGACAGAGTTCAGTGAATTGAGAATGGCGTTCGTGAGAATTGAACCCTGTTCTGTGAAAGAGTTAGAGAAAATGGACGAATACCAGAACAGCCTTCCATTGTTGCAAGAATTTTGGTTCCTCCCATTTCTACTGAAATTTAATGGTTTTGACTCGGCTGTGGCATTAAGGTTTGCTCAGACCTTTGATGAGAGCTAAGCCAAGGTAGGATCACTGGAATTTTAAGTAACGGAACAGTCTATATCACAACCATGGGATTACCAGCAGAAGGTGATCAATGGTTCAAAAAGGAGAGGATCGAGAAGAAAAAGTAGCATCGGTTTGTGGTTGATAGAAAAAAAGTGGACTGGAAGAAAGGACTGCCACGCAGCGCTATGCAAGGAAAATGGAAAGACCTGTTGTGCATATTACAAAAGTTCCTCACCTGTGAGGGTCGCTACTCATTGACCTTCTTGTATCATATTCGCTTGTTGCTACATTTCGAGAGAGGTAAACTTATCAATTTCCCCTATTTTCTGCTAAGAAGCTTGAATAAAATGTCAAAAGGAGTTCAGAGTGGTAAGATGAGCCAAGTCGCATGCAAGTTATACCATCATGAGTTGACTGAAATTTTAGTTAAGAAGGAATTGGATGTCAAGAATATGACTTGGGAATTATTTTTGAATGAGTTGCAGAAAAGAGGTGCAGGGAAATCCTCCATCAAGAAGAGTGCAAGAAAGAAAGGGAAGCCTAAAACCCTCACCCTATGCCCTACCAAGTCTAAGAACAGAGAAGAGTTAGTCCAAGCAGAGGAGTGAAATCTCTTTGTTGAAACCTTGTCTACATCAAAAAGGAGGACCCGAAACTTGGTCAAGAGGACTGCCTCCTTGAAGGAAGCCCACATTCAATCGACTTCCCCAATCAATTTGGACGACTCCCATCCTCCTTCACTAGTCGCAGACAACCTTACAGTGCTTGTAGATGTTGTGGCCCATACAGTGATTAGCAAGGGCGATATTGATGAAGAAGACATCACAACCTTGTCATCTTTTCTTGGAAAAATGAAGAAATGGAAAATGACGTCGACACCTAGTGCAAGTGCAAGTAAAGGCCTGATAGAGGATCCAATGGATGTTGAAGTGTAGGGTACTGAAAACCTCATGATATTGAAATGCAGGAGGTTAATGACCAGGGTGATATCGACCTTGATGATGTCGGCACTGGTCTGGAGTCAACTGTCGAGAAAACTCTTGCACAAGAAGAATTCATTAAGGAAGACCCCACTCTCCACCTGAACAGTCAGATAAAAGAGCTTAAGCAACGTATCTATGGGCTGGAGGTACTGAACCAGACTTTGAAAGAACAAGGGATAGTGCAGAAACAGAAGAACACAGAGCTAGAAGGAGAAGTGAAGGAGAAAAAATGCCAAGTGAAGATATGGAAATTTTGAGCATCAAAGTGCTACGGTCGTCTCAGAAAGGTGACCAAACGGCTCAAGAAGGCTCAAGGAAAGAAGAGGAAGATAGTGAAAGCAGGAATTAGCATACAAATACAAGACTAAAAAAAGTCTCCCTTGTTTTGGTTTTTTTGCAGCAGGTAAATGTTGTGTGAGGACACACAATAAAATAAGGA
Source organism: Pinus tabuliformis (assembly GCA_031772625.1). NCBI lineage: Eukaryota > Viridiplantae > Streptophyta > Pinopsida > Pinales > Pinaceae > Pinus > Pinus tabuliformis. The sequence continues at coordinate 585,144,959 of CM062811.1, forward strand.
TGGGAGGATGTTGGTAGGCTAAATTGTCCTATTTTTTGACCTCTATCCTACTCTATAAACATGGCCTAAACCTTTGTTTTAACCTAAGAACCTATTCATTCCTGTACCCTTTCTCTGAAATCATGCACATTCATGCACCCTCTTTGTATTTTCATATTTAAAGGCTTGTCATGGACTTAATTACTTATTTATGGATTTTATACCTTTAATTATCCTTTCAACTAATATTTGTCTTTCCTAAAGTATTTGATAAACAAATGTATTAATTATTGTGATAGAATGGTCATGTGCGGGTAGGATTCCTGCACTCCCATAATAGCTCACTAACCGACACATATCTTTAGTAAAGGATCAGTTGACCTTGAGTTGGGATTGGAGCGGGAGAGAAATTAGCGGATTGAAGATTAGGACCTTAGCTAGATATCTTAGATTAGTATTTTATAAACAGCCGAAAGGCTTAGTTAAGGTACTGTTATGATTTCATTATGGTCATAGGCCTGAAGGCTTGTATATAATGTAAAACTCTGATAGGAATTAGTTGGCAATACTATGGTAAAAAATTTCTAAGAGATTGTAATTATTTTGGAGTATCGCCTCTTTGGGCTAGATCGCAGATCCAAGATGTATTTTTTCTTCGTAAACTAATATAAAGAAATGTGCCAGTACGCAGTTTCATTTTCCATTTGCATTGTGATAAATCTTTGACCGACTGCGTTTCGCGATTTTGTAACAAGGAAACGAGTTGGTTGGCAAGGGCCCAACCAACCCAGCTCGTTCTCCCTTTCTTTAAAGGTGTGTTAATTTAAATTAAAGTGCAGGCGTGAATTATTTATTTACTTTGATTTTCCTCACAAGTCATAGATTTGATTTCAATTTACAATTATTGTGCTAGGTATTTGTGGTATGCAGGCTTAGAATTATTTGATTTCAATTTCCATAAGCTTTCATGTGTAATTCTTGATTTCATTTCTACAATATCGGTACAAGCACGCTGTCTGTACTAGTGCATTTATGGTTCTGCAAGATTGATTTCACTGGTTCAATTTCGCAAGTCTTTTACTCCTTTCCTTTCGCAAAAGTTCTTTATTCCTGCTTGCAAGATTGATGTTTGTTTCTAAATTAAGGGCATTATTAATATCTGAGGTTTTACTTAAGATTTAAATGTGTGATGAATATGGAATAATGTTGTAGTAACTTACAGGTCTATGCTTGCACTGAACACTTTCAAAGAAAGGATCGAATTTCACAATTAATTATTAAATGAACCTTCTGAGTTAAAACATTAAAAGGCAGATCTAAATTATATGCACAGTTATCTCAGGAAAAGCCTATTTACACAAACAGATAATTTCCATAATTATATAGAAGAGTTTTATGTTTTAAAGAGAGATTTACTTTAACTTTTGAAAATCATTTCCTGTCTAGAATATAAGTTTGGTTGAAGCATCTTTCTTCTTGTCAGAATTTACTTACAAATTATGTTTGCTTTGCACTCTATTTCACTTAACACGCTTTTTATTTTTCGAAAGTAATCTAGAAACCAAGTGCAGAATTATTGGTTATCTGGTGTAGGAACCTCAAATCCGGTATAGGATCAGAGTGTTTTAGAATAGAGACTTAAAGTTCTTGCACGAAGGTCAAAACTTCAGTAGAAGCATAAAACATTTTTTTGCTATCTAAAACTCATTCCATTGCAGGCACAACATTCAGGTACAGGAACATTGTTGTAGTACAAGAATAACAGTTTAGTGCATGAAAGAATATCTTTAAAGAAGACAGATACACTGAAGGTAAATATAAAGGGTCATTTCATTAGTTAAGATTGTTCACAATTAGTTAAGAATCCATTTTAGTTTCTGCAAAAGTACTTTTCATTTATTCCAACACCAGAATTTCTTTGAGTATCAATTGTCGCTTGATCATCATGTTTCTTTCGATTCTGTAAATTTGTGATATAAGAAGTAGGAATAGAATCAGTAAAAGTTCATATCATTTCTGGCATTTCCTGTGCTTCACCTCTAAGTTTAAGAAACCCCCGAGTTGACAATTAAGTGTTGAAGGAGTCTATTGAATTATGATTCCTGCACCCAACACATACCTACAAATATGGATTTGTTTAATTATAATTTAATACAATCCACAATATGTCATTATGGAAGAACAACAAACTAATGAAATTCCACCCCATGAGAATCAATTTGTTGATGAACCTATTATTCAAATAGCACAAAATATGGATAAAGAGATAGGGTTAAGAAGATCCTCAAGAATAAGGAAACCTATCATTTTTTTGTTATTATGTTGTGTACCTAGAAGAGTCTAACCAAGACATTGGAATTTAAGAAGATCCAATATCATTTTCACAAGCCATATGAGAAGGAAACTCCAAGTTAAGAAGATCCAATATCATTTTCACAAGCCATATGAGAAGGAAACTCCAAGCTCTAGGACGATGCTATGTTAGAAGAGTTGGATTAAATGGCTAAGAATCATGTCTATGATTTAGTTAAATTTCCTAAAGAATCCAAAGCCATTGGATGTAAATGGATCTACAAAAATAAAAATGGCTCATCTGGCAACATAGAATGGTATAAACCCATACTTGTGGCCGAAGGATTAACTAAAAAAGAAGGTATTTATTACCATGAGACCTTTTCTCCAATTTCTACAAAGGACTCACTTCAGATAATCATGGCATTGGTAGATCATTTTAATCTATAGTTGTATCAAATGGATGTGAAAACAGATTTCCTTAATGGGGACCTGGAGGAAGAGGTGTAAAATCATTTAGTTTGCAACCTCAGAAAATCCATATACGGGCTAAAACAAGCTTCACGTCAATGGTATTTTTAAATGTCACGATGTCATTTCTTCATTTGATTTTACAAAGAACATTGTCGATCAATGTATATACCCTAAGGTCTATGGGAGTGAACTCATATTCTTAGTCCTATATGTGGATGATATTCTGCTTGCCAATAATTTTTTGGGCTTAGTACATGAGGTCAAATAGTTTTTGAAACAAGACTTTAATATGAAGGATATGAGTGAAGCCTCTTTTGTCATTGGCATAGAGATTCATCGAGACAATTCCCAAGGGATATTGGGATTGTCTCAAAAGGAGTACATTAATAAGGTTCTAGAAAGATTTTGCATGAACTATTGTCCCCTACTGTGGCACACGCTATTAAGGGTGATACATTTTGTCTTAGTCAATGTTTGAAAAATATTTGTAATGAGAAAAGATGAATATCATTCCTTATTCAATTGAAGTTAGAAGTATGATGTATTCTCGGGTATGTACAAGATTAGACATTGGATTTGCAATTGGATTGTTAGGTAAATGTCAAAGCAACCCAGGTATTAATCATTGAATGGTTTCAAAGAAAATTATGCAGTATATGCAAGGTATAAAAGTTGCATGCTTACCTGCAAACAATTATACCTTTTGGGAGTGATTGGGTATTCAAACTCAAACTATGCATGATGTCTCGACTCTATAAAGTATACATTTGGATATGTCTTCCTACTTGCAGAAGGTGTCATCTCATGGGAAGGCAAGAAACAAAATTTGATTGCTTCTTCCACTATGGAGGTTGAGTATATAGCACATTATGAGGATAGCTCGTAGGCTTTATGGTTACAAAATTTCATCACAATTATAGGCTCCATCTCAAGCCCATTAAGTATTTAGTATGATAATTTTGCTACATTTCAATTTGGTAACAACAATAAGAATAGTAGCTCAAACAAACACATTGACACAAAGTACCCTGTTGCTAAAGAACATGTTCAGAATCATCAAGTGACTATTGAGAAAATCAGCACTAAGTCAATGATTGTGGATCCCATGATGAAAGGGTTACCATCTAAGTTATATGGAGAACATTTAGAGTGTATAATACTCATTAACATGTTTCATGTTTGACTTGTTATGTACATTGGAGACACCATTCAGTTTTATAATTGTAATTATGTTTTCAATGATTTCTAATATATTTGTCCACCCAATTTTTATACATAAAGGAGTAATGAATGACATATTGTCCATTGGGACAATAAAATTGAACCTTTAATGGACATTTTGTTTCACATTCATAAAAAATTATGCCACATAAAGTGTTTATTTGGAGGAAATAATGATATTGTAATACTTGGAATGTAGTATTTGTTTAATAGATTATTTATATTGAAACTTCTTTTTATAAAGTAGAAAGAAAAAATAATATTATGTTTGCATCAATTTAGACCAAATAATTTCTTATTGTGACCCAAATTGAAGTTACATAACTTCCCATATATGTAGTTACACAACTTCCCATGAAGTGTTGGTTATGACCAGTGAAAAAACACCTGATTGCCTAATTTAATGCCAGTTATATTACAGGTAAAACAGATTTATCCACCTACAAGTCACTCGCAACACAAGCTGTTCCACCGCATAATGCTCCATGCCATGTCAACACTAGGGACAGCCAGAGCAGCAGCATCATTATGTATTATGTAATTGTAGTTAGTCTCAACTTATATTGTGAATTACAATAAAGATAATACAGACAATTTGTCCAGTTAATCGGAATCTGAGGAATCATAGGCAGTTGGAAGGTTATTTAGCTTCATCAGACGGTGCTGTCTGACATACTCAAAGCATTGCCTTACAGTGCTCAATGTCTGGCAGTGAGTGTCGAAATCGTTGCTCACATTTGAACCATCCCTCCCATCACTTTGATCTGCAACATAATTCTCTATACAATGAACAAAATCTGTCCCGGATTTCAGAGCAACGCTTCTGGTGAGATCCTTCAGGTCTATGGACTCCGCCTGCGCTACTTTCTTGTGAGTCAATATCACCACAAATCGAAGCCCTGCAAGGCATCAACTTCCTTAACAATATTTTTATCAAATAATTCCGAACGTTAAGGACGACATACTTATTGTTTTTAATTAACCAGATTTCCTCGCCTCTGCATGGCGCATTCTTTCAGCCATCAATAGAATCAGCAAAGTTTCGAAACGTATCGAAATTCCAAATCTCTTCATATTATTAGCCTAAAAGGGTAGAAAGCTAAGCATGATTTATAACAAATATATTAAAAATGAGCTATCAGTGTGTGAAGTAGATTATTTTTTTTTTTTTTTTCAGTTTGAGGGAGTGGGTTTAATGATTAAAATCACATATTTCTTTTTAAGAAGTTATAGGTACAAATCCAGAGAGGTAGAGTATGTATGTTTTAGTAGATTTAGTAGTCAAATCACTGGGTCGGGATAGCTCTTTTGTGCCACACAAACAAGAGGGTCTTATACACCAATGTTTTTTTTAATTATTTATATTTATTTTTCTAGTTATTTATTAAGGTGGAGTGGTTAGAATTCATAGTCATAACCACTTATCTTGATTTGAATCTTGATTAAGTTTTATTAGTTATGATTTATGGACTATTGAGTGGAGGTCTTTTTGAAATAACATAATGTGACTTTTTGGTGACAACAATGATGGTGTATTTTAGTTACAGATTCCCCCTTTGCTAACCTTACTAAGTATGACTTGTGAGCTACCATATTGATTTGGGGTTTTGTTTGGGCAGCCATGCTATGTGATCTTTGATTCTAGTAATGGCTGTATATTTTAGTTACCAATTTTTTCAATATAATTTAAAATATATATATATATATATATTATCATTTAAATATTATGAATACCATCTATATAATCTAAACATTCTAAGTTATATTTAAAACTTATAAGAGAGTAAATAAGTGAACAGAAAAATGTCAAAGTATTTGGCAGAATAAAAAGTAAAGTTACAACATGTAAGAATAAATTAACTACTACTTTAAAGATGCCTGGTCCTAATTGTTATCATGCCAAAAACAATTTTATTATTTCCTTTAATTTATTACCTAAAATTATAATGCTTTAATTATGAATAAAAATGATCCCCAAAATTAAGATAATTTATAAATTTAATTTGAATACCCATTTAAAATTTTCATAAACTTTCTTATACCTCCTCTGCTTTGATAGCATTAGCAATTAAACTCTCTTACACCAACTTTGCTTTGATATTAAATTTTTTACTCAAAATAATAAAAAATAATAATAATAATAATAATAAATAAATAAATAATAAAAAAAAAAATCTTAACATAAAATTCTTATTTTCTCTTACACCAACTTTGCTGTGATAACATTGATATTAAAAATTCTTAACATAACGAAAATTCTTACTCTCTTGAACTTACTTTACTCTAATAACATTAACAATTAAATTTTCTTACACAAACATATATATATATATATTAATTATGATAACCTAAAAGAATATTCCTAGTCTCTCTTACACCTACTTTGCTTTATTAATATTAACAATTAAATTTCTTACACAAATGTACATGTATTTACAGAGGGCAAAGTTCTTTTGTTTTTGCGAAAAGAAGGAACAAAAGATTTCAGCAAAAACCTTCTATAAATAAGATTATCTCAGCTTTATGTGGATCGCTGATTTCCCAAATATTTGGTAATAATAGAATATATGTGGTAAATTATTTGACCATTTTCAATAATCTATTTTATTATTTAATATTTATTTAATAGTTAACAATCGTTTGACATAAGTTAAGGTTTTATTTTAATAATTTTAGTTTAATAATTATATTTTTTTATTTTGAAAGTTATAGAAATTTCGGTTATATTTTGAAAAAAAAATTGATAAAGATTTTTGTAAATTTAAATAAAAAATTATTAAATTTCATAGTTTTAGAAATTTTTGATATTACTTAATTATTTCATAAAAATATGATTCAAAATATCTCTACAAAATTCTTAAAAAAAAAATTATCTGAATTTCAACCATTTTTAACCTTAGGGACAATTCCTCCACCTGGATAAACCACTCCATTTTAATATAAAAATCTTGCAGACAAGATGCATGCAGAAATGTATATTTGTAAACTAATAAAATAAATATAACTGTGAGATCGTAGAGTACCTTCCTCGCGTATAATTCTCACTAATTCTGGCAATTTCTCCAAAGCAGGTCCTCCCATGTAACAATCCTGGGCTTTAATCACCAATATCACACACTCGGACACTGGGTAAACGTTCCTCCGCTTGGAACCATCGATTTCTGACTCATTATTTTCCATTCCTGCAACTCCACCTCTCAAAACATTTCTGATTGCATTGTGATCGATTTCCTCAGACGATGATCTACACGGAGTGTCGATAATGTTCATCAAAAATTTTGGGAATACCAGAAGCTTATTCTTCACTTTATGCACTCTCTGCACAGACGTTGTAACTTTGGCAGGGCCTGTCTCTGCTCGCATTATCAAGGGACCTTCCTCCTTGTACAGAACTCTGAAAATAGTATTGATAAAGGAACTCCTCCCGTTCTTCCGAAATCCAAGAACCAAAACAGTGATGGGATTTTTGGAAGAAAGCACCGCGGCTGCATCCCTGATTTGCTTGTACTGATAATCTAAAATGCGTTCCCTCGTCATCTTATTGTAACCGAAATACGCGGCGGCTGCGGCGGCAGTCCCTAAAAGCGGGATTATGACATTCATTCTCTCGACCAACCGATCCCTTTTCGCAGTGCAGACAATTCAGCTTCAACAAATAATTACTGAAAATGTAGCCAATTCAGCTTCAGCAGATAATTCCTGAAATAAGGAACTTATTTTTTCGTTTTGCCCTAGAGAAGCATATTTTTTATTATAGTTAACGATTAGTATAGATTCCAAAGCAAAAGCCACTGGATGGATCACTGCATTTATTTAAATTTTATTCCCGTTACTTCGAAATCAAGTATGCATCATATTCGGCCTGGCCAAAGTTTGACAACTGATATCTCTAAAGAATATCTTTTGGTGGTCAAAATACGTAGGAAAATTGCAAAGATAGGTTCAGATTTGAAGCTTAAAGCCGGTACATTCTTACTGCTTCTTAAATCATGTACATGGATGGACTGAAAGGGAAAAAACCGGCGATTTATTTTGGGAGTTGTCTATAATGCGATTTTTTAGAGATTCCGGTGACGGAATCCGGCGGAAGAAATTGAGGTTAAATCTTGATTTGTTGTAATTAAAATGGTTTTTTAACTGCATATTTGGATTCAGCACCCTGAAAAACCCCTGGGACGTTTTGATTGTTCAGAAACTAGCTATCAAACTTGCGATTCCAATAAATTGCTGCCGGATTTTGACCGGAAAAACCCACCGGAAAGGCTTCCAAAAAGTCGCATAGACAACTGCTTTATTTTGTTGTGGGCACATATGAGCAAGTTACCAAAAGCGTGGTGTCTAGGAAATGGAATCGGAATAAGGCAATACAGAACAGATATGTCGGTAAACACTAAAAATGAAGAGAGTAAAGTTTGGGACATTATTTTTTTTTCAAAAGGTGTGCCAAACCCTAAGAAGCTTTTTTCGGGTTTAATTTAAGCTGTACATACATTCGAGATATATAACATAGTATTACAACATAATCATAGATATATAATATAGTATTACAACATAATCTATAATACATGAGAGATATATAACATAGTATTACAATATAATACATGAGAGATATATAACATAGTATTACAATATAATTTATACAGTAGAGATATATAACATAGTAGCGTCATGAAACCAAAATCTTGCGACATCTTGTCACAAGAAACACCATTAACTTTGAAAAACACTCATGCAAGAATATAACTTGACGACCTCTTCCTTTTGCTTCTTCAAAGCAACAAATGTCACATCATGTGAACATCACCATGTACTCTCACATCTTGGTGTATAAACAATCTTGGTGTTTAGTCAATGGTTTACTAAACACATGTCGACAAAACATGCTTCTTCAAACAACTGACTCTCAAGTTAAGCAAAAACATGTACAACAACTTGATGATTTACAAAAAGAATTCCACATTCTCATGAAACAATTCATCACATCTCCCTTTCATCTTTGGAGACAAAATAAACTCTTCCAAGTCGATATAACATACATGTAACAATCGATCGACCACACAAGACGACACTCATGCATGTGAAAATGATCAACATTCTCAAGTTGACAACATACATGTTAATAAAGCAATCAACCAACACAAGTCAATCACTCATGCATGTTAAAGCACAATGAAACTATTAAAAATTCCATTGTTCACACACACAAACTCTCATGCATGTATAACAATTCTCAAGTCTGTCACAAGTACAATCACAAGTACAAGAATCCTATTGGTATGTACGAGTACTTAAAGAGCTAAAATGACCAAATTTGCTACAATAAAGTGAGTCAACATATGTCGGGTCCCTATAATACTAGTGATTACCCCATTACTATTGTAGTTATACCCCTTATTAATATTGTTGTGCCCTTATTGCCCCCATATTGTTATTAATGTGCCCCATAGAATCCCTCTATTGTTATTTTTGTGGCTTTAAAGTATTATTGTTAGATCGGCTGGGTTATATTGTGACTCCTTAGACTCCTATATATATAAAGGAGGTTTTGTCATTTGTATCATCCAAGAATTGTTCATTTATGTAATGTAAAGGAGGTTTCCCCCTCGAAGAGGCTGAATTCTAAGGCGTTGATCTATCTTTTCTATCTTTTCTTGAGCTGGTTCCATAACATTTGGTATCAGAGCTTTGGATTCTAGGGTTTCGCTGCTCCAAACAGGTCATTGTGGAATTTTCACTATAACTTTTTTTCTGCGATGTTTCAGAAGCTAAAAAAAAACCCATTTGAGAAGACATCGCACTGAATCTCGGGTCCGAATTTCAGAACTTTTTGCGCTATGTTTACGAAGATATGATCTGAGGAAGTTGGTATTTTTGCAGACTCCTGAATTACATTCCTAACAGGTGACCTGGGGAAAATCATCATAACTTTTTCCCTGAGCATTGGATTGAAATTTCATAAGAAGGTGCAGAAAGAGGACGAACTGTAGTTTCTTGTATATATTTTTCAGAGCCAACGGACAAAACAGTGACTCGTGGCGCGTCGTACAAGTTCGCTCTACTAAACTAGTCTATAATCAGGTCACCGTGGGAGATTTCACATAACTCTTCCTTGGAGAATCCAAATTGGATCAGACTAGTGGCATTGGAAAGAAAACACAGAGGGTTACCACAGGTTGCCATTTTAGAACTGGATGATTTGAAAATACAGAGATACATTAGAGGCAATATCGAGCTCCTACAAAGTGAAAAAAAAGGTGTCTAGATTCTTTTAAATTTTTTGCTTAAGAGTGGTTTAAAAATTTATTTTAAAGGAATTTAAAGGGCTAGTAGAGCATCACTATCGGTAACTGATGCCCCAAGGAAAGAAAATGCAAACACCTAGTAAGGAACCTGAAAGCTCTAGCATGACTCATGAAGAAGAAGAAGAAATTCTATATGACATATCAAAATTACAAGAACAAGTGCAACAAGTGTCACTTGCACAAAAAGTAACAGAATCTAAGATGGATGGTTTAAGGAAAGATGTAGAAGCTAAGATGGATGGTTTAAAGAAAGGTCTAGAAGCTAAGATGGATTGTTTAAAGAAAGGCGTATAAGCTAAGATGGATGGCATGGAAGCTAAGGTGAATGGCATGGACGCTAAAATTGATGGCATGGATGATAAGATGGAAGAATTGAAGATAAATATGAATAAGTTGCTACAAGAAATGGTCACTAAGGGTGAAAGGGTACTAAAGGAAACTCATGATGAGAACAAAAGAAATGTTAATCATGATTCCATAGACTCTAATGTTGGATGGAAGACTCACCATATTCCAAAAATCGATATGAGGAAGTTTGATGGCAAGGATCCCGCCACATGGATATTACAGATGGAGCAATTCTTCGATCTCAATAATGTGCAAAACACACAAAAGGTACGTATGGCAACTTTATATTTGGAACCAAATCAGTTTGTATGGTATCAATGGCTTTGCTCTCGTAAACAATTTATCACTTGGGCAATTTTTACGGAAGAATTGATAGCACATTATGAGGATACAAAAAGCAACACTTTTTTAGGCAATTGATAAGTCTCAAACAAAAGGGTTCAATAATGGAGCACATTGAGGAGTTCCAAAAATTGAACATAAGGGTAAAAGATATTCCAGAGGAGCATAGGATTGATGTTTTCATAGGGTCTTTAAAAGATAATATCCAACATGATGTTCACCTTTGGGAACCTGATTCATTAGAGAAGGCATTCAGGTTAGCAAGAAAAATGGAAAGCAAAATTATGGCAACTAGGAAGCATACCATTCACAACTATAAAGACGGAAGTGTTGTTGCCCCTAGTCTTCCACAACCTATAAGGTTGACACCACAACAATTGGAAGAAAAAAGAGCAAAAGGGCTTTGTTACAGTTGTGATAGCAAATACACTAAAGGTCATAAGTGTGCTGAGAAGAAATTATTCTACATAGATTGTGAAGAGGAAGAAGAAAAGGAGCAAGAAAGGTCAAAAGAAGAGGATATACTCCAGGAACAAAGCCTAGATGAAGAACAAATAAATCCGACCATATCTTGTAATGCATTGGCGGGAATTACCACTCCTCAAACCATCAAGATAGAAGGACAAATCAAGAAGAAAAAGGTAATAGTGTTGATTGATTCAGGAAGCACCCACAATTTTATTCATTGTAAGGTAGCAAAAGAATTGAATTGCTTCCTATATCCAGCACCAGAGTGTCAAGTGATGATTGCAAATGGAGGAACAATAAATTGCTCTGGAAAGTGCCATAATATCAAGCTATCCATGGGAGAATATGTATTGACTAGCCCAATGCTTTCCATTCCAATGGGAGGTGCTGATGTTGTACTAGGAGTCCAATGGCTACAATCCTTGGGTACAATAGCTTTTAATTTTCAAGAACTTTTCATCAAATTTTCTACGGAAGGAAAGGAAGTTGAATTAAGGGGTATTGCAGGGAAACCAGGAAAGATAATCAGCTCTAATGGTATGACAAAGCTTCTAAAAAAGGAGCAAAGAGGTGTAATTGCACAATTATGTTCGCTAGATGTTTCCACATCGGAATCATCTATTTCTCCAGATCTCCAAAAAGTCTTGGACAATCATTCCAAGGTATTTGAGACTCCCAAAGGTCTCCCACCTATGCGTGATCATGATCATGCTATTCATCTGATTCCAGGAAGTGTTCCCCAAACATCAGGCCGTACAGATATCCCTATGTCCAAAAGAGTGAAATTGAACGTATGGTTGCAAAATGCTAGAGGCTGGTATAATTCAACCGAGTCAAAGTTCTTTCTCTGCTCCAGTAGTATTGGTGCACAAGAAGGATGGATCATGGCGCATGTGTCCGGATTATAGGGAGCTCAACAAGCTCACTATTAAAGATAAGTTCCCCATTCCTGTCATTGATGAATTACTGGATGAATTGCATGGATCAATTTACTTCACCAAGTTGGATCTTCGTTCAGGATATCATCAAATCAGAATGAAGACTGAAGACATTTCGAAAATAGCATTTAGAACTCATGAGGGTCATTATGAATTTTTGGTCATGCCTTTTGGCCTTACCAATGCACCTTCAACATTTCAAGGTTTGATGAATTCAATTTTCAAACCATTCCTTAGAAAATTTGTGTTAGTATTTTTTGATGATATACTAATCTACAGCAAGTCTTGGAAGGATCATGTTGAACATGTTGACAGGGTGCTACAACTATTGGAGGAGAAACAATTATATGCAAAAAGATCCAAATGTTTCTTTGGAGTCCAGGAGGTGGAATATCTGGGTCATATTGTATCTCATGAAGGAGTTAAGGTAGACCCTAGCAAAATTAAAGCCATTAAGGAATGGAAAATCCCCACATCCATAAAGCATCTGCGAGGATTTCTTGGGTTGACAGGGTATTATCGCAAGTTTGTTAAGAATTATGGGAGAATAGCAGCACCTCTAACAACATTATTGAAGAAAGATGCATTTTCATGGACTCCGGAAGCAAAAAAGGCCTTTAAACATCTTAAAGAGGCAATGTGCCAAGCACCGGTCTTAGCTACACCGGACTTCACAAAAACCTTTATTGTGGAATGTGATGCTTCAGGAAATGGAATTGGTGTTGTTCTAATGCAAGATGAAAGACCCATTGCTTTTGAAAGTCATCCAATCAAGGGAAAGTTTTTAAGCAAAGCTATTTATGAGAAGGAAATGTTGGCAATACTCCATGCACTTAAGAAATGGCGACCCTACCTAATGGGAAGACACTTCAAGGTAAAAACGGATCATGATAGCCTTAAATACTTTTTAGAACAAAGATTATCCTCTGAAGAGCAACAAAAGTGGGTCACAAAGATGTTGGGTTATGACTTTGAAATCATCTACAAAAAAGGGAAGCAAAATGTGGTGGCAGATGCACTCTCAAGAAAGGATGAGGATGTGGAAGCATTGTTGTGCACCATTTCTATTATCCAACCAGATTGGATAAACGAAGCAAGGGAGGAATGGAAGAATGACGAAGAAGTGTGGGCACTTATTCGAAAGTTACAACAAGATTCCAGTATAGCTGGCAAAATGATTCGTTATGGTACAAAGATCGCTTATACCTCTGTAAGAATTCCCAGCTAAAACAAAAGATTCTTATGGAATTGCACACTTCTCCCTTAGGAGGGCACTCAGGATTTTTAAAAACTTACCACAGGGTTAAGAAGGAATTTTTTTTGGATGGCCTTAAATCAGATATTCAAAAGTTTGTGGTGGAATGTTTGGTTTGCCAACAAAATAAAGTTGAAACAATTAAGACACCAGGTCTATTACAACCTTTATCCATTCCAAGCCAACGTTGGGAGGAGGTTTCAATGGATTTTATCACAGGTTTACCCAAGTCTGAGGGAAAGAGTGTCATCATGGTGGTAGTTGACAGACTTACCAAGTATGCACACTTTTGTGCATTATCACATCCATTTAAAGCCAGTACAGTTTCTACTGCATTTATGGAAACAATTCAAAAGCTACATGGAAACCCAAAGATTATTGTAAGTGACAGAGATCCCATTTTCACTGGAAATTTTTGGACAGAATTATTTTCTTGTCTTGGTACTCAGTTAGCTCATAGCTCATCTTATCATCCTCAATCTGATGGGAAAACTGAGATAGTAAACAAATGTTTGGAAGGATATCTTCGTTGCTTTGTATCTGATAAACAAACACAATGGGTCAAATGGTTGCCTCTGGCTGAATGGTGGTATAACACTTCCTTCCATACAGCAACAAAAATGACCCCATTTATGGCACTTTATGGGTATCAACCACCATCCATCACATCATATTTAAGAGAAAATTCTAAGGTTCAGGCAGTGGAACATCACATCGAACATCAACAACAAGTCCTCCAACTCTTAAAGGATAACCTCGTGTTGGCACAGAATAAAATGAAACAACAGGCAGATCAACATCGCAGTGAAAGAAGTTTTGATGTAGGTGATTGGGTATTCCTACAACTACAACCATATAAGAAAATGTCCCTCAAGCAAGCTAAGAAGGATAATAAATTATCACCAAAGTATTATGGTCCGTACAAGGTGTTGCAAAAGATTGGTACTATGGCATACAAATTGGAGCTTCCTGCAGCTTCTCGATTGCACCCAGTTTTCCATGTTTCATGTTTAAAGAAGGTTATAGGCGAAAAGCTCCAAGTTCAAACAATATTTCCAGAACTTGACGAGGAAGGAAAAATTATATTGGAACCGAAAGCAATCACAGAAACAAGAACTCGACAGCTACGAAATCGATCAATTTCGGAGTATCTTATCAAGTGGAAGAACTTATCCGTTGAAGATTCCACATGGGAGGATGAGAATTTTATGCAGAAGTATCCAGAACTACTCAAGCGTTGAGGACAACACTTTTTTGAAGGAGAGGGGCATGTTGGGTCCCTATAATACTAGTGATTACCCCATTACTATTGTAGTTATACCCCTTATTAATGTTGTTGTGCCCCTATTGCCCCCATATTGTTATTACTGTGCCCCATAGAATCCCTCTATTGTTATTTTTGTGGCTTTATATTATTATTGTTAGGTCGGCTGGGTTATATTGTGACTCCTTAGACTCCTATATATAGAAAGGAGGTTTTTTCATTTGTATCATCCAAGAATTGTTCATTTATGTAATGTAAAGGAGGTTGCCCCCTCGAAGAGGCTGAATTCTAAGGCGTTGATCTATCTTTTCTATCTTTTCTTGAGTTGGTTCCATAACAACATACTCCACTTTCAGACACCTTCCTGGTGTAAACATGCAAGTTCAAGAATGGAACATGCATGCAAATTTGTAGTTGCAAATTTCCATCTTTGCTGCATCTAAGTAAATCAATGTAACTATGCTTTCCCAATATCTTGCTTCATGCAATATGCAGCATAATTTTAGGAGAAAATAAATGCATCCAAATAACAAGGAAATGCATCAATAAGGAAATATTTGCAACAATTATCAAAAAAATGCAAGGCCTTAATTGGTTAAGAAATCTAACCATCTGTTTCCAAACCATTTCAATGGCGCTTCTTTCAGTTGCACTTCATCATGTGTATCATCCTGACCCACATCAATTATGGAATCCTCCTTTCCATTCTTTCCAAAATCTCTCTCCACCTTCTTCAAATGTCGTGGATGACTTGTTGGATGCAAATTCCAACACTTATCTACAATATGACCCTGCTAATGGCAATGAGTGCAAAATAATTGCATCTTCTTGTCAACATGGTTTCCATTATCCAATGGACCTTTGGCTTTCTATCTCTTTTGTTTTGAAATTTTCCTGTGTATGTTTATGCTCTTCCAGCACCTCAAAATAGTATGGTTATTCAAACCACAAAAATAACATGTAAGTTTTCTCCAAATCTTATGTGAAGATTTACCATGTTTATCATAATCAAAATAAACTTGATTAAAAACAGATTTATACCTTGCACATTCACCTTTGTCGCATTCTTGAAGAGGTGAATTTGATGAGGTAGTGGATATCTTCGGAATACCAACAATGGTTTCAATGGCCTTAGAGATTTCAACATATCCTTGTTTTCCATTTCCACTAGTTTCATGCTTATGAGCATCTTCTTTCAAAGTGGGTATAAAACTTTTGCATTCCTCATGAACACAAACTTCACAAGCTTGAGGTAATGAACATGTAATGAAAGTCCTTCTTAGAACACCTTCATGTGCCACCTTGTCTTTGGAGCATTCTCCATCATGTTGTCCATAACAAGACCCAAATACCTAGGCCTTTCCTCAACAACAATTGGCTCAACTATGCCTTATGCATGTTTTCCTAACCCTTTACCTTCATAGCCTGTCTTCATCATTAATTTGGACCCTATTCCTCTAGTGTGTCTTTCAAAAGCACCAAAACATTCATTTTGAGAGGAAATTGAAGATGAACTTGAATTGCATACCTCATTTTCATGCACATGCTTGGCTAGGGTTTCCTTGGCATCATGGAGTTGAATCTCCATCTCATGTATCTTTTCAAGAAGCTCTTGCTTCTCCTCCTTCATGGCCATCAACTTCTCTTGAAGTATAGTGTTCTCCTTCCTATATTCATACAGATATTGCACCATATCTCTCATGATGATAAGCTTTTGCAACATCTCTTCATCAAAGAGATTTGCTAAGGAAGATGGATTAGAAACATCACTTGTTGAAGTTGTCATCGCATAACTTGCACACAATTAAATTCTCCTTGCACAAATACAAAACCAATAGCTAATTTTCTAGCTAACCTTGGCAAACCATCTCAAGGTTAAAATGAGAAAACAGTGGCTCTGATACCAACTTGATCTGAAATGTTGGGAAAACTTGTTAATGCTATGCAAGCTCCCACATCAGTATTAAAAACATGTGTTTAGGATCGTCTCAAATTAACCAAAATGTGAGGACTTTTCTGTCAAGTGTTGAGTGTCTTTTATGAACAATTCATGAGATTAATTAGTTGTTTAAAACACATATATAGCAAGTAAAATATAGAGAATTAAAACACAGCAAACTCATAACACAAAGCTAATAAAGAAGTTCACCCCTCTTGGGCTACATCTCCGTGGACCTGCTTCAATGGCTAGGCCCTCGTTTTATTAATGTTCAATTCTCTGAATACATGAACCTAAAGTGATCTAATGTCTTTGCAACCTACTCCATTGGATTTAGAAGACCGAAAAACCCCAAAAATGACTCTCCAGGCTCTGTGATTGGACATCAGCTGATCTAGTCTTGACCTCCTCTCCTGGTGGCCCTAAGCTTCCTTAAAATTCAACATAGAAAAATCACATACAAAAGTCCCTTTCTACCTCTACAACCTATTCCATTGTGTTCAGAGCATCCAAATCATCTAGGAATGACTCTTTCTAAGCCATAATTTGTCGAAAACTTCCAAATTTATGGCTTCTTGAGTTTCTCCTAGGAAATCTCCACTAAATCTAGAAAAACTCTAGTTAACTCTGCCAAATTTGGAGTTAGTTCCAGATTTAGCAGACCCACCAAAAGCTCCGCCAAACTAATCCAAAATTAGTTAATGATAAACACAGATTAATTAGTGTTAAACCCGATTAGCGCATTAATTTGGCGGTTAGCACTTAATGCTAGCAGTTAAGGGTTTATTGGTCACATGCTGGCAGTTAGTGTTAATCGTTACCTGGTGGTTACGTAACTACTAGTGGTTAGTGTTAGCGCATTCACATGTGGCAGTTACCATTAGCACCCACCTCCTAAACTGCCACATGTTACACATGAAATACAAAGCACAACCATTGTTTATTAAGGGACATAGTTGTGGTGTAGCAGTAGCAAGTATGGATTGTGCGGGCGAGGTCATAGGTTCGACTCCTTGGCCTGCCAAACAAATGTTTCATGAACTTTGAGAGGGCACATTGTTAGATTCGGTCTGGTCAGCCCTCCGTCAGAGATCAAAGGTCTTTGTGCATTTCAATTTTAAGTGTCCCGCTCCATCCACTCAGCTGAATTTCGCTAGGGACATGTCATGATCTGACGGAGAAAGTCATGCTACTCATTTTCCCTCATGTCTAGCCCCTGTTGGGTCAGGTCTTGATCCACAATCACTGAAATTTAGGATAGCCAAGGTCTGGTCATATTACAGGTCAAAGTCCTTTTTATTGCTGGGTCTAGGAAATCATCAATGTGGTTTTTGAAAAAACATGTCCAGAACAAAGTCATGCAGGCCAGAGGGAGATCTTATACAGCTATGGTTCAAGAAAGCATCATCATCACCTAAAGAGACATCGACTCTTCTTCAAAACTCTGTTTTGAAGAAAAGTCAAACAAGGTCAACTATGACAAAATTTTCCAAAAAATCGACAGTTGACATTTTTAGATGCAGTCATGGATTTCAAAGCCAAAGGCCCAGTCACACAGTCCCCACAAAGAAATGCCGAAAATTTTATCATGAGAGCCAAAATTTCAAAGAAAAAGGGAAAAAGCATAATGTTTTAAAGTCAATAAAAAGTGCAAAACTTGAACATTATAAAGTGGGTTTTCAAAGAATAAAAAATTGAACCCAACTCTCTCAAAGCCTATATATATTTGTTTTGACCCAAGACTAAGTCATTGTGTTATGAAAAAGCTTGAGAGAGGCATTGTTGAATAAAAGAGAGCTAAGGAGGAGGAATTCAAGTAAGGATGGCAGATTGCTAGGTGGCACGGTGCACACACCAGGGCGCGCGACGCACTCAAGGCACGTGGCGCACTAGCCTTGGAGCGCGACGCACACAGCCAGGGGCATAAAAATAGTGCCAAACCGTTTCAAATCTTTGTGAAAGCTATCAAATCACGAGGTAGGCCTTATGACACCTCTTCTCCATCAATTTGGTCAATGTTTAGCTGTTTGTAAGATGTTTGAAAGGTATCCAAAAGCACAATGGCCTTCCATGGAAAAAGCAACAAGAAAAATGGTTGATGGGGTTGCCAGATGGTAATGATTAGCACCAAGGTCACTTTCCTCCCCTTGTCCCCTCACTCCTCATCATTTTCACCTCCATTCCTCCTTGTCTCCCAAGCAAACCCCCTAGAAAACTCCACTAAGCCCCTCCCCCTATTTTTCAAGCAAATTCGGGTGAAATTCACAGTGCGCGGCGCACTGGGAGCCCGGCCACAGTGTTAACACTGCACTGGCGCGGCGCATACCTGGCGCGCAGCGCACTGGGAAAAGCGCGCGACGCACAGCCTGTGAGCCTAAAAAAGCACCAAATCTCCCAAATTTTTGTAAATTGGCTCTCAACATTGCAAAAACACCCCTAGATCTTTTAATCATTGATCCTTAACTCAAGGAAAAATATATTTTGGTGGCCATGAAATCAAAGGAAAATTTTTATTAAGCAAGCACAAAAATGACAGAAAGAGGGACAAAGAGCTAGGGTTTTGCTACAGTAACATGATCGCTTGATACGCTCCTATCTTATCTCTATCTGCTAAATTCTCCTGGAGCAAGTTTTCCTAATAGTTACCCTAGCTACATTGTAAACATATCCCTTTGTCCCCTTTGCTCCTATAGCTCAAAATGTCCTTAACCCTACCCCATCAAAACTATACCCCAAACACTCCCAAATCCCCGATAAATTTCTCCTTTAAACCCCTATTCCCCTTTTCATCATTCCCCTCCTAACACTCCCCTGTTTTATTGTCCCCTTGGTAACAAATTTTTAGAGCATTCATCAATGTAATTGGATTCAAAGGGCAGCACTAAACTCAGGGTACAAGCAGCAGTGATGGCATCAGAAAATTCATCAGATTATGAGGGGGATACACACAGTGACACATCTTCAGGAGAGAGGTCCCATAGGAGACATCACCGGAGTGGCAGACATCTCAGAGACGAGCCCAACACCCTCACAGAGCTACAGGCATTCCCACTTGCCATGTCTTGTTTCCAGCACTTGGCATGTTATGAATTTTGCCAAAGGGTGGCAAATGTCAGAGTACATCATGAGTTAGCGCACCGTTTTGCACTTCACCTACAGGGAGGCCAATCTATACTGGTTGGGATCACTTTCACCTTGACACCGAAGGCAATAACAATGGCAACAGGGATACCTAACATTGGAGAGCAGTGGCATAAGAAGAAGAAAGTGGAGAGGCATCACTATGAGCCTTATATCAAGAACAGCTGCTTGAGCCAACTCACTAGAGTTTTTCCATTCAAATTTTTGAGGGATGAGTATGCCCCACTCATGAGATTGATCATGAAATATTTTAGTTGCGAGGGGAGGTTTTCTCGCCTTTATGCCTATCACATCCGCTTGCTCATGCACTTCACCAGGGTGAAGATGATGAGCCTCCCATTTTTCATCTGCAACAACATTGAGAAGATGAAGAAATCATGCAGCACAAGACCCCACAACAGCATCTAAACAGTGTCTATCATTTTTCTCTCATCCAGATTTTGGTGGACCACCAGTTGGGATTACAGGGTATAGCTTGGGAGGACTTCATTTCCCGTGATTTCTTCAGCGCGCCACCAATGATATTAGAGGCAGAACATGAGGTGGGAGGTCCTTCACATCAGGCTGAGCATGAGCTGGGAGGTCCTTCATATCAGTTTGAGCCTGAGGTGGGAAGTCCTTCACATCAGTTTGAGAGTCATGAGACCGCCACCATGCCAGTTTTCATCACATATCAGAGAGGTTATCCGAAAAACACCAGACCGTTGTTTGCAACAGCAAAGTGAGTGTTATCTCCACCCGGGGTGGAAGGGGCCTCGCTTCTGCCATCAGCATCACAGGAGCAGGGTAAGGGCAAGGAGCCAATGCATGAGGATGGGCCATCAGGTGAGCAGGAGACTGAGTTTGTTCTCCTCCAGGATGATGAGCCAGATGCAGAACCCACCAATGAGGAGCTTATAGAGATCATCAAAGAGCAGCAATCAGAGATTGAAGACTTGACCATTGATCTAGAAAGGGCCAAGTGGAACATGAACTACCTGGAGTGGAGAAACAAATAGCTTGAGGACCAACAGACGATCATGGAGCTGCAGAACATCCGTGAGCAGCACCAAGTTGCTCAAAGAAGAAGGGTTCCGCTCACCTCTTTGGAGCAAGAAATCAATGAAGACCGAGAGTCCAACCTTGAGAGGGTCAACATGCATTTGGAGAGGTTGTTGGACAAAGAAAACAGGGAGAAAGACATGCTGAGGCACTTGACTCATCACTACCAGGCCCGCAACATGAGTTCCAAGGCGAGAATCAGGAGCCTAAAGGCAAAATTGAGCAAAGCGAGAAAAGAGGCAAAAGAGGCAAAGGAGGCAAAGGAGAAAGATCAGCTTCGAATCTTGGCTAAGGCTTCCTTGGCACAGTAAAGCACTTCATAGGGAACCTCCAGCCCAAATTTCAAAAAATTTGGGCAAATTTTGGTCACAGGCAAAATTTTTGGGCACAAAACAGGAAATTCCTCCCTGTGCGACGCTAAAATTCTAGCGCTCTAATCGAGGAATGGCTTAAATATTCGGATTCAGCATCGAAAAACGTCTACTGGTGTTTGGGCAAGAAATTTTGACAAGTTTTGGGTCTCCTAAAGGTCAAAAAACACTCAAAAATGGCCTCTCTGCCACTTTTTGGACACACAAAAAGCAGTCTTGGGAGAATGAAGTTTTGGAGGGGCAAATGAGCTTCAAATTCATAAATTCTCGTTGGGTTGGAAAGTAGATAGGACAGGATTTCCAACAAGCCCACTTGGGCACATTTTGGACACTTGAAAGTGCCCCAAAACAAGCTCCAAAGTGGCGCGACGCACAGGGAATTTGGCGCGACGCACAGGGAATTTGGCGCGACGCACAGGGAATTTGGCGCGGCGCACAGGGGAAAAACTGCCAAATTGCTCCCGTTTCGCGAAATTTCGGGTTGCAACTTCTCCAAGTGGGCCCGGTCATCTACTCTTCGGTTTTTTGGCACCAAGGGCACCTTTTAAAGAATTTTCTCTCTAGGTGGGCATCTATCCAAGTGGCAAAAGAATGCAAAGGGTCACCCCAGCGAAATGTCATGCTTGAGAGCACTGCACCTGTAGTTGATGGTTGGCTCTCCATCTCCTTTTCAAAATGATTTGAGTAACTTCCCAACCCCTGGGCGTTCCATCTCTTCTCTACACTTTCTATATATTTTAAGCAAGTTATTTGCAAAGGGTTGGTTGGCTTGTAACTTCTGTGAGACTGTGGGAAAGAAATTTTGTTTCTGCACTGTATATTTTTTGACAGAGAGTTAATGAAAGGCAGCGGCTCTGTTTCATTAGATTCTTGTGGTTGTGAGTGTAGCAAATGTATTCTTATGTTCCATATGTATCTTGTTATGTTTCATAATTCATTTCAGTGAAATTTTCTAAGTGAGATTAGGTAGAATTCAATTTATATTGCTCTGCCTGTGGGAAAATTTCATGTGCAGTGTTATTCTTCTGTTGAAAAGGATTCATGCGACCATGCCCTTTTCACTATCTTCGGCAATCTTTCCATTCCGCGTCACCTTAAGTTGAAATTGCTGCGCTTCCCGCCTACCTTGCCTCACAGAATAATCTGTGCCTTCATTCTCAATTCTTTGTTCTTTGCTAAGCGCCAGTCCCATATACATCCCAGAAGCTCGGTCACTTTCAAAAATATTTTCCAAAATCACTTTTCACTTACTAGCCTAAGGTAAACATCGCATTGTAAGTCATCTCAGACCATTTTGCTTATCCATTCGCTGAGTGTGACTTGGAGAGAGCCCTCTCCTGCTCTGGTAGGGCTAGCTACCAAACTGAGCGTGGTTTGTGGTTACCCTAATTTTTGCCTTCTTCAGCCTAAGGCAGATTTAGGTGATAACACACGTGACGACCTCCAGGCTTGCCACGTGTCAGCCTCTCATTGGTCCTCCCAAAACTCCATTGACCAATCCCATACAAACACTTGTCACAATCTGGTTGGTCCACCTATGGGAATATTTTAGGAATATTCCTTTTGCTAACTGGGTTGTACGGATGCCTAGTAGGCATCCCAGTCACCTTGTACCAAAATTTGCTTATTTGACCAAATGATCAGAACATGATATATTTCTCATATGAACTCTGTTTTGAGTGAAACGAGTTGTGTTGGGATTGTATCACCGAGATGGACATTGTCATTCAGTTTTTGATTGATTTCGAGCACTTTGATTTTTTTAGTAAAGTTTTTCCCCTAATCTAGATTTTGATCACCAATAGTGTCTAGAGGCTTTACCAGAGTGTTCTTAAGAACCTACTATCCCAATCTGATATAATGGTCTATGGGATCCCAAAATGTACGAACACTCATTCAAAGAAGAGTTTGGCAAGGTCCTCTGCTATGATACTCTTCTTGCAGGCTGCCAATATAGCCATCATAGAAAATCTATCCACGACCACAAATACATAGTCATTACCATGCTTGGTAGAAGGGAGGACAGACATATAGCCCATGGAGATGGATTCCCATAGTTGCTTGGGAGTATGCATAGGAGTGTACAAGACTTGCTTCTTGATGGTTGGATTGGCGATGGCACATGCAGTGCACGATATGATATATTTCCCAACATCCAGTCAGATTTTTGGCCAATAAAAGTATTTTTGTAATATAGCAGCAGTTTTCTCCACACCAAAGTGTCTTGTGACCTGACTATAGTGTTCTTCCCAAATCAACTTGGCACGCTCAATTGAAGGAACACAAAGGTGGCCTACGTAGCATAACAATGTGTCTTAGAGGTGGAAATCAGGAACTTGCTTTCCATCTACTCACATCTAGTATGTGGAGGTGAACTCTCAATCATTTTTGTATAGTTGTCATCATCTAGAGTTCTCGTGGCCAAAAGAGTTGAGAACAATAGTCAGTTCTACAACTGGGGGCCAAATGAGGCAGTCTGCAACATGATTGGTTCTGCCATTTTTATATTTAAAGTTAAAGTGTAATTTTTACAAGTATGTAGACCACTTCTAATGGTGATCATTCTAAAACTTCCCTTGTGTTTGTATAAACTAAAGAGGTTGGTGATCGATGTGGATGACCATCTTCTTCCCTAGAATGTAATGCTTCCATTGCTGACAATCATACACGATGGAATACATCTATTTATCATAGGTGGGGTAATTTTGAATTGTATCATAAAGTGTCTCACTATGATAGGCCATTGGATGCCCGTGTTGGGTGAGGACTTCACCAATAGCATAGTCATAGGCGTCTGCCTCAATTTCAAATGGTTGTTGCAGGTCTGGAAATGTGAGTATCGGTGCAAAGCAAAGGTGGTGCTTCAACTCTACGAATGCCTTTTGTTGGGTCTCGAACCAGGAAAACTTTGCTTTCACCCCACCCTTAGTAATCTAACTCAAAGGCCAAGTAATATGGGAGAATCCCAATACGAACCTCCGATAAAATTTTGCAAGGCCCAAAAAGATGTGAAGCTCTGTTAAGGTGGTCGGGGCTGGCTAATCCTGAATGAATTGGATCTTAATCGGATCCACATGCACGCCACGTTCATCTATGATGTAACCCAAATATTGGACCTCGCTCATGCCAAAGGTAAATTTCCCTAAGTTGGTACACAGTTTGTGCTGCCGAAGGGTTTGAAGGACTTGTCAAATGTGTTGCAAATGTTCTTCCCAACTCTTGTTAAAGATGAGGGTGTCGTCTAGAAAAACAACCATGAATGATTTGGTGAAGGGCCACAAGATGTCATCCATTAGCCTCATAAAAGTAGCAGGCGACTTTATTAATGCCCAAAGGGAATAACCAACCATTCAAAAAGGCCTTCCTTTGATTTGAATGCAATCTTCCATACATTTGTGGGCTCTACTGGAACCTAGTGAGAGCCATACTTCATATCAATCTTGTTGAAATACTTGGCCCCCTTTAGTTTGTCCAGAAGGTCATTAATTTATGGGATTGGATACATGTTCCTAACAGTGATTTTGTTTAGTGCCCGATAATCAATGCAGAGTCTCCAGGTCCCATCCTTCTTTTGTACAAGTACAATCAGGCTCCCACAAGGCGAGGAACTTGGTCGGATGTGCCCTTTTTGTAACAAATCTTGGATTTATCACTTGATCTCTTCATTTTACATAATGGAGCAGCGATATATCAGCCCGTTGGGTAGAGGTGCTCTAGGAGTCAGATAGATCGAATGCTTGGCCTGATAGTGCAAGGGTACCCCTGTGGGTGAAGAGAAGATGTCCATGCATTATTCCACAACCATATTCACCTGCTTCTGCTGTGTGGAGGAACCCTTCTCAGAGCCATGGATGTGACTATCATCTTCCCCTTACTTTGAAAGTGAATCAAAAAGAAAACAAATTTCCCAATCTGGGAGATGATATTATTGCATTGCTTAGCAGAGATCAAAGAGATGGTGGTAGGCAGGGCTACCTCTAGTATCCTGTATAACTTATTACCCAAAAAAATAATAACAGTGCAAGGTCTAGACTTGTATGCGGCATGTCACTTCCACAAGTATGGTTGTCCTAATAATACATCAAAAACTTCAAGAGGAGCAATGTCACACAGTACCCCATCCATGAAGTCCTTGATGTTGTAGGGAATGTGACATTGTTGGCTAACATGAAGATCTCGTCCTTGGTGAATCCACACGATGGTGTATGGATGCGGATGTGTTGTAATTAGTAGGCTCAGCCACTTTACAACCTCTGCTGAAATGAGGTTCTTTTGGCTCCCACTGTCGACAATGAACTACAACGGAGAACCCTTCACCCACATTTTTTAGTGGAAGAGGTGTTCCCCCTCCTCTGGATCTTCAGGCTCAATCTTCTGGATCTTGGTGGTGGCCACGGTGGCACTAGGCTTCATTTCAATGATCTGCTTCCCTTTATCATTCCCCTTGTCGAGTTTTGACTCAGAGTCGGAACATGTGTCTGATTCAAAAGCCTTCAACTTGGCCACCAATGACTGCTTGGCCTGACACTCACTTGTGTTGTGAGTGGAGCTCTTATGGAACTCACACCAATTTCCCATGTCCTTCTTTGTCTTCATGGTGTTGTTCTTTGCTTGTAGCTATGGCGAGTTATCCTGGATTTCCCTGCCTTGGCTTTGTCCTTTGCTCTATGGTTTTTGGGCACCTTTCCCCTGCTTCGAATTCGTATATCCAAAGTCTCAGTTTTTTTTATTTAAAATTATGCTCAATCTTGACAGTGTATCGATACATCATGTCAAGTGAAGAGATGTCTAGGAACTCCATCTCATCCTGGATGTATCTATGTAGATAGTCACGATACTTGAGTACCAAATTCTTCTCAGAATTCTTGATACCCAACTTCGTGCAAAGGGTATGAAAAACATTGGTAAACTCTGGCACGACTTCGTCCCTTCCCTGTCGTAGCGTGGTCCACTTTATGTATTTATCCTCATAGCTCCCGACAAGTAATATTGTTCCTTGATGGCATCCCAGAATGAATTCCAAGTGGGTGCGGCTGAAAATAATGAGGTTGTACTTTCATCCTTCTTCTCACAGTAGGCTTCCCACAAGTCCTTGACATGGGGGTCAGCTTTGAGAAGTGAAAAAGTAATATTTTCCCAGCTGGAAAAATCATGAACAGAAAAATATCCTTCTAGCATATTTAACCATTTATTTATGGCATCCGCATCTATTTGACCTTCAAATATGGGGATGTCAAAATTAACTTGTATCTTGAAGGGTGTGGCACTTCTAGAGTAGCTGCTGGAAGGAGATGTGTAGCCTTTGGGTAGCCGTTGAAGGATCTGGGCAAAGTTGTCCATCATCATGTTCCTTTGTCGCTCAAGGGCTTCTTCAAGTAAGATTTTGAAAGGATCTCCTGCCTCCTCATCTTTCTTCTCTTCCGCCATGGGAGGCTGTTGGGATTTGCAAGGCTGGTCTTGCAAAGGTTTGACCAGTTCGAGCCCTAACTCCTTATACCCAGACCTCATTAGGGACATGCAAAGAAAAAAAAAGAAATAGTAGACTGCTCTAGTACCATTGATCCGAACTTAAACGGGAACTCAGAAATTTACAGATATAACCATAAATACCTAGATGCAGCAGAAATAAGACTTCATTTCAATAAAATACTGAAATATGCTTACAAACAGAAAGGAAATAAAACTAGCTCGGGTGATGGTAGTTTATCTCTGAGGAGAGACATGGCGGCCACATGCCTCTAAACTGTGTTACAATGAGGCTCGAAGGCCCATTTATTATATAGAAACAATTGAAAACCCTAAACATTCAAAAACCTAACCCTAGGAGATGAAGCACCAAAACTATGGGCCCCATTTGGGTGAATTGGTACATCAACTTCTCAGAGTCGTAACTTTTCCATACAATCTTCGTTTGACACACACAATACCTCATTATGAAGATCTGCATGAGGACTATAACTTTTGAGTGGCCAGATTGATGTTGGCCCTGGTTTTACCAAAAAATGTCGTTTAGGGCCTCAAAACAACTCTAGAAGTTCACGACCCAAAAAACTTCCAAAAACAGTGAAATGTGCTACAATTAAGGAAACTGAAAAAATGAAAGAGATAGTGGTGGGGGTCCCAGTGCAATAGGAGGGTGGCCACCAACATCCACCTATATCATTGTTTGAAAAAATATTGGAAGTTTGGATTTTATGATTTGTTTGGTTTATTTTTATTTTTTCTTAAATTTTCACAAGGTGCGTAGTTTATCTTTAGGCACAGGGCGTATTTTTGTGCACTTGGCTTTTAGCAACAATGTGTATACGCACTAAAGCATACTGGTTGCCTATGCACATGTAGAAAATTTTAGCAAATTTAAGTTTTCCCATTGTTGAGTCCATGAACTTTTGATTGTTGAGTTTAGTTAAACCTATTTACCTTCTAGAAATGTCCTCTTTATTTCGATTTGATGTTTTGGGTTGCTTTTTTGAAGAATTCTTTGCTTTTTGAAATTAGGGTTCAAGGCTTGATCTGGAGAATTTCTAATTAATCAAAAGAAGGATCAATCATTGTTGAGATAGTTTGATTTTTTCCTTTTCTGTGTCAAAAGATCAAATTAAGTACTTTGTTTTCATAATTGTAAATAATCCTTAGTATTACCAAAATTTAGGGTCTTTCAAGGCAACACTTGTGATTGCGATTTTTTTGTTTTTTCAAAGTGAATACTGATTATTTTTCTCTATAAGACAACACGATCTTTTTCTTGCAGTGATTTGTAACTCATTACATCAAGTTGGAATTATGGCTTGTAAGAAGAATTCATTATCATTTTTGGGTATGTAAGAAGTTGTTAAGATCAAAATTTTCTTCTTGTAGCTTATATTTTGAACAATTTAGTTTGTATTTTTCAAAAAAGAGCCAAGAATCGTGTATTATGCATCCTCTTTTATTTGTATCTTGAAAATGATTCATTGATTCTTGTATTTTTTAAAAATTAATGAAATGTTTTCCCTTATTTTAGTTACAGTTCATCAAAATGAAAAGATTACAATATCATGTTCGATTGCAATAAAGTTTTGATTCAGGTCATAACAACATCAATTTCACATCCATTTACCTTTGAGTAAATAAAAAATTTAAAAAGACAGCACTAATAATATCAATCTAGAAAATTTTATTATTTTAGGGCTCTTTTCCACCTACATTAGATTAGGTTGTAGGGCTTTGGAATAGGAAAATGAGTTAAATTTCCAAACTTGCAAACAAACATTAGAATCTTTCTATAGGGAGTAAATCCATTTACTGCATTTTTGGCTCTGGCAAGATCCCCTTACAAAGGAGTTAAGCATGAGATCATGTCGGACCTAATGGAGTGATCAACCCCACTTCATTGGTTACAGTAGAGTGATTTACACGTATTAAAAATGGTGTTGAAAGGTGCTTGGGGATCACTTGGAAGTAAACCTCAGATAAATCATGTTGAGTAACTTTCAAGTGGATTAACTTTTGTTACTCTTCCCTTGCGTGTACATCTGATCTACGATTGTCCCCCCAAGTTAAATTGTCTTAAGTGGTAACCTTAGAGACCAAAATCTTAGGGCCATTACCCAAGGTGATGGAGGAGGGAAAGTCTCTATTGTACTTGGAACAAACATTGGCTAGACTCACTTGGACCTTTTTGGATGGTATTCTTCACTCGAGATGGCATAAGTGAAGTTACTTGCACCAGATCGTGTACATTAAGCAGGTTGTCATCATAACTGGTTCCACCTGCTCTATCTTTAGTAACTTTTCATATTGATCTTTGCGACATTGGATTTCATCATCAGCTATTGATTTCGATGTGAAAATTTTGTTTGCGTGATTTGACTCCTTAGATTTATTAGTGCATGTTATTTTCTTGTTATGTTACTTTTTACAGACCTTAGGTGTGGATTGTGATTTTTAATTATTAATATTGGTAATAATTTATCTAAGTTGAATATAATGGAAACAACATCTGAAGTTACCATTAAAGAAACCCCTTTTAATAGGAATCCTAGTATTTTCCCTGACTTTGCAAATTTCGGTCCTCCTTATATGGCTACGTTGTCACTTCCCAGAGTCACGATAGGTTTACAAGTGTGGTTGTTTTCAACTTCTTTAAATACCCAAACTATTGCACCTCAACTGAATTCACTATCTCAACATCACCAACCTCATGTTGACACTTTACCTTCTTCACCCAACATTTCATCCTCTCTTTCGTCTTCTTCACTTGGTAAAATCCCTGAGGCTAGAAACCAAGTCACTAAGAAGAAGAACAAAGGTAAGAAGAAGAAGAAGCAAGACAAGAAAAATGTCAACCAACCAACCATGGGTGTAGGTATTGGTAATGTTGAGGAAACTTCCAACATGCATCGTAAGCCCAGATGCCCTTGCAAGCTTTGTAAGGGTGACCACTTCCTTATCAATTGTCCTGGTATTCCTAAGGTCTTGGAAGTATGGTTAGAAAAATCTTATCAACTTATTGTTGATCCATCAACCAGTGATTGTGAGGTTCCTAGGAAAAATGATAAAGTTAAGTTTCCTTGTATTTTATGCAAAGGGATTAATCATAGTCACCTTTTCCCTCATATGGATGAAGCCTCAAAATTGTTGGAAAAAATTATTGTTTCACAGCAACAACTTCTAACTAGTTACCGTAAACTTTCTCCCAACCTAGTGTCAGTTGACGAACTGATTGATATAATTTCAAGTACAGTCAATCCCACTTTTCCATTAGAGAGTGAAATACATATCACTCAAGTTGATGAGTCATTTTTTGATAAAGCGGTCGACTCAATTCCATCTTCAGTTGATCCCACTCTCCCTTTAGAGAGTGAAATTAATACCACTCAGGTTCTTCTTGTTACTTCAGATTCTTCTACACATGGGGGCATTTCACTTGTTTCCATTGATCCCCCTCCAAGTAATGAGGCTATTTCATTTGATTGGAGTAGATTGACAGGGCCTCGACTTCCTCTTCCACCCCTTTCCAAATTATTTTTTAAATTGTATGATAAGAATGTGCGTCGCACAAATGTAGATGAAGGTGATATCCTCATCTGCATGGCAATAATTTGGGTTCCCCTCAGCTTGTGCATGTTACACGAAATTTGTTAGCCTTTAACATAACCATTAGTGAATATTTATGGATTCTTCCCAAGTTACCTATTACTTTGGAAGGTAAAACTATTTGTATTGATCTTATGGTAGTCCAAGGCCCCTTGGATTTCAATTTTCTCCTTGGGCGAGACTATGTCTATGTTATGAAAATTGTCGTGTCCACACACTTTCGAGTGATGTCTTTTCCTCACAATGGAAACATTATAATGATTTACTAGCTTTCATTCGTTGGTCTTGATTCGAATACCAACCATCTGACATCCCTGAATTTTCCTTATATGCAAGTGGTACCTACCCCGCCATAGGTTAATTATGTGGCAACCAGTGCCATGTTTTCAATTACCGATGTAAGTGAGCCTCTCATTGTTTGCTCAAACTATTTTGACTTAGACCCGGTAATTGACATAAGGAACCATATGGGGGAATTTGAAATCGATTTTCTTACCCCTTTTGATTCTCTTCACATGTGCTCTTTCTAGAAAATTGTTCTTCCTTCTAATGAAGATCTCTTGGAAGCCATGGGCGGGAAGTATCCCTCGGCATGTGCTTCTTCCAAATGGAAGCCATGATCCAGATCACTATGAGGATAGTTCTTTTACTGTGTCAACCTCGTTAAAAATGAAACACGTTCTTACGAGCATAGTTATTTTCGTTTCAACCTCGCATAAAAATTAAACAAGTGCCTATGAGGATGGTTCTTTTGTTGTGTCATCCTCATTAAAAAAAGAAACAAGTTGTTATGAGGAACGTTCTTTTATTGTGTCAACCTCGTTAAAAAATGAAACAAATTCTTATGAGGATGCTTCTTTCACTGTGTCATCCTTGTTAAAAAATGAAACAAGCACTTGAGGATGCTTATTTAACTATGTCAACCTCGTTAAAAAATGAATCAAGTGCCTATGAGGATGGTTATTTTATTGTGTCAACCTCATTAAAAAATGAACCATATCCTAATGAGGATAGTTCTTTTACTGTGTCAACCTCATTAAAAAATGAAACAGGATTCTATGAGGATGGTTCTTTTATTGTTTCAACCTCATTAAAAAATGAAATAGATCCCCATGAGGATAGTACTTTTACCGTATCAACCTCATTAAAAAATGAAACAAGTCACCCTAAGGATTGTTCTTTTATTGTGGCAACCTCATTAAAAAATGAAACAGGGTCTTATGAGGATGGTTCTTTTACTGTGTTAACCTCATTAAAAAAATGAAACAGGTCCCCATGAGGATGGTTCTTTTATTGTGTCAACGTCGTTAAAAAATGAAACAAGTCACCATGAGGATGGTTCTTTTACTGTGACAAACTCGTTAAAAAATGAAATAGGTCCTCATAAGCATAGTTCTTTTCACGTGTCAAGCTCGTTAAAAAATGAAACAAATCCTCCCCAATTAAGTCAAGTATTTGACTAGATCTCGTAAATGTTAAGTCGAGTCTTTCATATGATCATGTAAATGAACCTTCATTCCATCTGCCTATTAGTAATCATAATTCTACTCAGGTGGATCAAATGAAAATTGGGGGGCATGTACCTCTGCAAGTTATGTTTGGGGGGCATTAAAACTTATCTCAAGCATAGTTTTCCTCTGTTTCAAGCTTGTGTAAAACTGAAACCACTCTCAAGCATACTTTTTCACTATTGCAAGCTTGTATCAAAATGAAACCTATCTCGAGTCCATTTTGGTTATTATTTTCAAGACTCATTAAACTCATGAAAATCCCAAACTCCTTTTGCTATCTTTTCATGCTCGTAAAATGTACATGAAAATGTTGACTTCTTTCCATATTTTCCTACTCATTAATTAAATGGAAAGTCAGTGATATGAGTACACTTTTATCACTTTTTCAGAATTGTTAAAACTTATGAAAAAGAAAAACCCTGGAGTTACCTTTAAGCTCTTCCCTGACTCTTGAAATATGAAAATATTGTCGAATATGCTTGTTTGTTTCGAACTCGTTAAATAAAATGAGAAACATCTACTTGATATATGTTTACCCCTTTTACGAATCATGTGGTATATTTACAAAAAATGTAGACTTTGACTCATGGTCAAAAGAGTTCTCTCCAGCATCATTTTACCCTTTTCTGGGCTTGAGAGACTAAATTTATGAAAAAGGACATTGTGGAGTTTACTTATGTTTTTCTCCTGACTCCCTAAATATGAAAAACACTGAGCTTTACTTTCTTCGGGATTGTTAAAATTTTATGTTGAAATAACTGAATGAGTTTTCTTTTTGTGTATTTCAAACTCTTTAAACATGAAAACGACAATGAGTTACCCCTACATTGGACTCGTAAAACTTAAACAGTACAGGACTCGTCAATTATGATGAGACTGAACCACTCCTTCCTAGGGTTCGTTAAAAATACTCTGAAGGACTCATCTGAAGGATGAGCTTAAAGGACAAACATATGTTATCATCCTCAAGATTGCACAAAAATAAAGAGGTACTTTCCAATAATGGTGGGGTGTAATCGGGAAAAAAAGTTTGTTTTTGTATTTCAAAAGGTAGTATGTCACTCTTGAACATGACACTCCGTCACTGTTGTGTATGGGTTGGGAAATCTATTTGTCTCTCAGTTGACCATACATCATTTAAAGTATTTAGTTGGTTTTGGGTATTATATTTAGTCAAATGTTGCCAAGTCAAAATTTCGTGTCATTGATATGTTCAAGAGAAGTCCAACCTCAACCAAAATTAGCTTTCATATTGTTACCTTCAATCGCATCGGCCATCCCTGAGTCAGTCTTGGATTACTCCAAATTTTTGTTCTTCAAAACTTGACATGAGTTTCATGTCGTAGGCCCTCCTGTGGTGGGTCACTTCCTATCGACTTCAGCTCACTATTTCGGAAGTTGATCTAGAAACCTTCTTCAGTATCTTGGAGTCTGCATGCCTTAATGGAAAGTTTCTCACCATCAATGATGGGTTCCCATCATTTACCTTCAATCGAATGATTCTATGAGTGTTTGACTTCAAGACATATTTTCACACTTCATAGACTGTGTTGGAATTACCTTGAGAACCATTGTCATTATTGGTGGTTTCTCTCGTACATGTTAATAGTTCACATCATTGACCGATAATCAAGTGGTTTCTACCATGTTCAACTACGAAACATTCACTCACATGATTAAATTATTACTATGGATTGAGAGATGGAGATCAAGACCCTGGATCTAGTTCCATCCATCCAAGCAGAGTGGATTTATTAAATATTCATGATTGTAAACATAGATCCATTAATGGATATGTCCATATTGTGTCATCTATTGACATGGATCTTCAAATGTATTTCCATACTGATTCTTTGAGACATTTATACTCGTAGTATGGGAATTCCTAACTCAGTGATGATTATATATTACATTGTAACATTGGATTGATTGTTTCAGGTCTCTAACTATAGTCTCTAACCCTAACCTTGGCATGACAAAGTGCTTCGGTCCTCAAACATGCTTTCTGACTTTGCACTTTAGGGGGCAATCTGTTAGATGTCATTTTGTCACATTAAGCAAATGATCATCATTCAGGATCTTTCGCAATCCATAAAATTGTTCCAAAGCATCCCCCTACAAGGTTAGAACCTAAAAAATCCCAAATAGAATGAAATTTTGGAATACAAGGCCAAAAAACCTATTTTTGATTGCCTACACAATTCCATAGTTATTTTTTTCACATACACAAAAAAAACCATTATAGTCAGTGCTTCATCGTGCAGTGTGGCTTGTGCACATGACTCAATGTAAGTAAAAAATGAAAAGTAAATTCTAGAATCTTTGTTAGTCGAATATTCCCCAACTAACAAATTCGTGTTGATGCTTACTCAATCCTAATCCCTCCCATCATGGAGCTACTTCCCTCTCTTTTTGGATCCGATATCCCACCATTTGTGGATCTCATCCCTAAAGAAGAGGATCCCAAACTCCCTCCTCTTGGCCTATAAATCAAACACAGACCAGAGGGTTGAGGAGGACCACCTAAGTTAAGCTTATGTTATGGAAATAAGGATCATAGAAGGATTTTCATCCAAGGAGAAGGTTGGATATTGTGGGAATAAGCTTGTAGCATCAAGGCAATGAGGTTGTAAGTTTTTTATCCTTTTTATTCAATAAAAAGCAATTGTTCTTTCCTAATCATGTCTATTCTGATATTGTTTGTGGAAATCCTTGATCACTCACGTAGTTTATGATTGGCTATTGATTTAATTTATGATATATGTTGAGTTAAAAACCATTTATCCTTGTTTCTATACACTAGATGCTTTGATCCTTTGTGTGTTTTTGTCTATGCAAATCTCCTTTGGGATACCCTGGAGAATATTTGGAAAGCACTGGAACGGTCTCTAAAGCATCGAGGAGAATCCAACTATGGAAAGCATTGAAAATAATTCAACATTAATTTTGTTAAACTGGTGAGTGATTCCTCACATATTACTTGTTTCAATAAATCATAAGCTAAGGAAAGGTAACAGTTATTTTCTTTTTTGTTACTAGATTTTGTTTGAGATCTATGGAGATCCATCTTGTCTGCAAGAAGGATTAGTCTTCCTAACAATATTATGCCCAAAATTTCCACATTTATAGCATTAGAATTCACTTAAGAATGGGGCAAAAGGATTGCTATACTTAGCAACATTCCTATCAAGGCCTCTATTATTGCCAACATTATTTCCCCTGTTTTTTCTCCACACTTTGTTTTCTTGCATGCCATCTACAAACCACGGATTTATGTCCATAATTATTTCAAGAAAAATAATAACCATGAAATGGATTTTGATAACAAAAGATACCTTTCCTTTAAAGGTTTTTTCCTTGAAAGGGAAATAACTTTTGTTGGTTCTTCATGTGCCTTCAATGGTTGTTTTAATTTCTACCTCGAGCAATTCTATGTTGTTGCTTACCATTTTGTTGTTCCCTTTTCTTCTATTGTTATTGTTTTCCAACAAATTCTTTTCCTTTTTTGTTGTTGGAAGTTCCAACTACCCTTACATGGGTGGTTTATTCTTCATCCTTTGCCTTCTTGGGGCTCAATTCTTCTTTAAAACCCATACTAGCCTTTATGAGAGGGGATATTTGCTTAGCAAGAATCTCGTTCAAGGCTTTTCTTCTCTCCTCAAGCTTCTGGAATTGAGATAGTT
The DNA here is from genome assembly GCA_031772625.1 of Pinus tabuliformis. Classification (NCBI taxonomy): domain Eukaryota; kingdom Viridiplantae; phylum Streptophyta; class Pinopsida; order Pinales; family Pinaceae; genus Pinus; species Pinus tabuliformis. Next base: position 585,180,606 of record CM062811.1, read on the forward strand.
CTTTTCTTACCATTCCTAGGTCATGTCTCACTGAGACAGCTTCAGCTTGTAGTCTCTTACAAAGGTCTTCTCTCTCATTTTACCGATTGGTCAACATCCATTTTTGTCTACTAGCCTCTTCTTGTTGAGCATTAAGATCAACCTTTTTTTTCTCAATTTATCATTCTCAAGCTCATACTCATACAAGTGCTCCTTCTGCTTGAAATTTTCTTCTGATAACTCCTTGATATATTTTAGAGCAGAGATCAGTTTCCTCCTAAAACAGATCCTTTTATTCATATCCTTTTCTTTGCTATCAGAGGTGCTAGATGAACTATTACAAAGATCTAAGTTTCTCTCTGTGACCATGGAATCTTCCATCGGGTTGAGGAGTATTCCATCTTCATCACTACTAGGGATGGTCTTATTATCTAGTACATGGGACGACTCATAGGATATTTCTCCTATTTCTTCATGAAGTGTTCCTTCCTCTTCCTCTAAGGCACCCTCATTAGCTATTGATACAAATTTAGGTCTCTCTTCACAACAACTAGATGTATGAGTGTCTTTATCTTCATAAAATGAATATGTACATCTACTGGCTAAATGACCTATCTCTTTACAGTTGTTAAAAAATAATAGATTACCTTCTAAGTAGCATGGCCTCTCTTTTGATTCTTTATCATCCCCTAAAGAGTGATGAGAAGCAGCTTGCTCACTAGAAAAAGGATTTTCAATCTTTTGAGCATCTTTCTTCTGATATTCCTTATTCTTCTTCTTCTTCCTTCCCTTCTTCTCATTATTAGAATCCTTCACATATACAGGTTCACAGCTTGATAAATAAGGTTCATCAACCTCCTCTATTGTTGTGTAGTTTTCTCCTCCATGTAGACAATGCAGTTTTTCCAACATTTCCTTTGTTGTCTCACAATGCCTTACTTTATCAACATTTGGCTTGGATATCCCTTTCATGATAATATCCTTGGCTTCTGCATTAAACTCATTCTTCTCTCCATATTATATAGCCAACCAAATATATTCATTGATTATCATTAAAAAAACTCCCATTCTAATCCTCCATAGCTCATAGTTTGATTCATTCAAAAATATAACTCCCTCTGGTGATATCCAAACTTGATTAGCCATTGTTTTCCTTTGATATATCTTTGAGAATTTAAGTTGTTCCTGAAGGAACATTACTCTGATACCAATTGTTGGAACAATTTAATACTAAGGGGGGGATGAATCAGTATTAAGGCTAATTTAAAATTTTATGTCAATTAATATTCAACATTTAGACTTGGCATTCATTACATGAGAAACCATTAACAAATCATGATAGCAGTTGTATCAATCAACACAAGCATGAAAATCATGATAAGAAAACACTTGATACATGGAGGTTTAATGTTTATGCTCAGAATTATGGTTTATGCTCACTCTCCATCAGCATACACTCAGCTCATGGCCCTCTGCTCTTAGCAACATATACTCAACTCTCGCCCCCTTCTTTCCACGGGCTCTCTCAACCTCTCAAAGCAACACAGGCACGATGTAGGCTTGTTTCCTCTCCATACGCACTCTCGAACCCTCTTTGCATCATAGGCACACTTGGTATTTTCTCACCAGAGCTCACCCATAGAGTTGTCCACTCAACTCACTCAACTATGATGCTTCCCCCCACATTGCACAACTACAATATTTGGTTTTGTTCCATTGTTGCACAGTGAATGATGTTGTCTATGATGTCCTCCATACTAATTGAAAGCATACTTCAACATGGTTATCCATGTTGTTGTTACATATAGTTACTTTCCACTGCATCACCATCAATTCGAAGAATGGTAACTTGAGCATTTTTACATACCGAGAATCAAATTTCAGTCAAACCACATGCCATAGCAAGGTTCTCCATGCTTATTAAATGCCTATAGAGATCGGATTGTACTTCAGGGATGGCTATCCTAAACCGTGATCAGATATTATTCACCTACCTATATTTTCCATTTAATTCTTTATCGTGTGTCAAAAAGATCACTGCTACCTCTGCAAATCATGGCCTCTCTGTCTCCGTTTCCTGCCTTCGACAGTCACCATTAACTTCATTAATTCCTTTGTGCAATCATGATCCTTTCTATTTTCAACCAGCACTTTTCTATAGATGTCATTAATCCAATGGCACCAACAAGCTTGATGTGCGCATTTACACAGCCACTCAGACTCTTGCTTATCCCATTTGTCATCTCATCCATGCATGCATAATCAACATATGGCAAATAGCCAAACTGGTGTATTTGCCAAATATGGCACACAGTGCCCAATTTAGCGCACAATGTGAAATATTTGTCGACTCATCCATGCTACATTAAACCATAAGCTCTCGGTGCTTTGCTTATAGCTCAAAGGCCTTTAAAAACTTTCCTACAACGATGTTATTCAAAACTGGCCCATATGCCCATGGTCACAATAACATGCAAAAACATCACAAAACCACCATAGAATAGCTCCTAGGCACCTCTCCCTATTATAACCCTGAGGGATTTTATTTATCCCTCGATGCCTTTAACCAAGTGATTTTCTATTTTTCCCTTCATAAAACATGAAGTCGGGACTTACATGCTTGTAACTTCTTATAAAATGAATTACATTCACATTACAGGCTTGCAAGCTTTCAATCTGGCCCACTTGTGTGCCCCACTGACATTGTTTTCTCCTCGTCCTTTAAGGTGTTAATATGGATTTTTTGGGCTTGGCCCACCTTCCACTTGTCGGCCTCTAAAGACCTTTGTCTGTCAGGCCCACTGTCAATGACTGACTCTCAATTACAATCGCTTTTAGGATTTCACCCTTCCAAGAAATTTTTGTTACGAGTTTCGTTGATTGACGTTCTGTCAGTTTTTGTTCGGTGTTAGCCCAACTCCATAATATTCCAAGTCACTTATCAACAGATTTTCGAGTTTTTGGGCTTCTGAACCTCCAGGCAATATCTGTTAGCTATCAACAGGCTTTTGGGCTTATGGGCTTCTGGAATTTTGGCCACTTTTCATGCTACATCGGATCAAGACTATCCCATAACACTTATTAATAAATTTTTGGGCTTCTGGGCTTCCAAGCTTTCAAGCAGGCACTGCAACTCTGACTTTGGGGGTCCAGATTTTGAATGTCAATAACTTTGGATCCAGGAGGCCATTTCTGGACTTCCACATATCGTTGGAAATATATTTCTGAGAAAAATCCAACTATGTCATATCCATGAGCTTCTAATCTGATCTCTTGAGGCATAAATTCATTCAAAGTGTGGTACTCCCAACCATCATAGTCATCATATTATGGCTTCTTCAACAAGTTTGATATTATGATGATTCTCTATCAGATATTTCAGAAACCATGGGATTCCCCCTGAGCTTGACACTCCAAGCACATCAATGCTAGCTCACTTTCCATCAACATCCATGCTAGTCTGGTTGGCATCAGTGCCAACACACTTGTTGCCACTAGTCATCTGGGTAATGCCAATTGCCCAACAAGCCTGTCGGCCTAAATATAAAGAATAAAATAATTATAGTCATTAGAGAAATTTTGAGGTCTAAAATGGGCCTCCTAATGAATAATATAAAATAATAGTGGAAATAACAAAATAAAATTAGATTACCTCATCAAGTTTTGGAGGGAAAAAGGAAAAAAATATTTTTTTAACTCGTATTTTCAACTTATCTCCCTATCATTTTACTCAAATTTCAAGTGGGAGCATTCATTGGATGCATACTTTAATTTTTCATCTGAGGATTACCCATGTTGCATACTTTTGATGGATGCTACTGCACAAAAAATGTGAAATACATGAAAAAATGTGATTGCAATCACGTTTTTCATGTATTTCACATTTTTCGTGTAGTAGGATCCATCAAAAGTATGCAACATGAGTACTCCTTGGAAGAAAAATTAAATTTTGCATCTAATGGATGCTCCCACTCAGAGTTTGAGTAAAAATCGTAGGGATATAAGTTGAAAATGTAGTATTTTTATTTTTTTTATTTTTTTATCTTGTTACCCTTTTGCTCCAAAAATGGTGAATCATCCCTCATGGTTCGCATCATCATATTGAATCCTATTGGTTCTTATAAAGTTGATTTTTTTGTACACTTTTGTTTGAGGCCCATTTTTACCTCAAAATTTCTCTAATGCTTAATCCCACATAGATGTACTTGAGTTATGCCCCCACTATTGTGATTAGGTATGAGGAAATAGAATTCAATGAATATATGAAATATGACATGTAATTTGAAATATATTAAATATGTATATAATATGAAATATAGTTAACTAAATTTGTGTTAATATTAGCAATATAATTAATAATAGTGTAACAACCTCGGGTTAAAAGTTCATGTAATAAAGTTAATAAAGGCAAAATAAGACCAAGGTCATGGGACACGTATTCCAAGCTGAATGTTGGGAAAAGTATCCTAGTGGACATCACATGTTGTTTATTATGGCTAAAGGTAAATTGGAAAATCCTTTGAAAAGGAAAAAGGTGCTATTGGTATTTTATTATGAAAATAAAGGAAAATAGGAGGGAGGTCAAAGGTCACAAGTTGCATGTGAGGAGGAAATTGAAGGAAATATAGGAAAATGAAGAAATTAGAGACATCAATACTAAAAATGCATATGAGCATTAGTTTTGGGTCGTTTGTCATTTTTGTTTTGGAATTATCCTCGGAGAGGAGAAGAGCACCAAGTGGAGAAGGAAAGCGAGCAAGCAAAGGAAGGACAAGGAGAGAAAAGGAAAGTAAGGATCGAGAAAGGAAAGGTTGGATCAAGCGGCTTCAGCGGGAATACTTGTAGGTAACAGGTTGCATGTATGATTTCCTAGCTAGTTTTGGCATGCATGGTATATGCATGTGTGTATTTGGTTCATTCGTTTTCATTGGCATGGGTTTTCTCTGGTTTCGACAGTGGTTTTAGCCTTGCCTTTTCATTCCTAGATAGTCGTGTTGTGATGGGATTCATTCTTGGTTGAGCTTTGGATTGTTGGAAGGTTTTAGATCTGGGTGAGGTGGTCTCAGGAAAATCCAAAGGGTTAGGGGTGGAGATGGTTTTCTCCAGGAAGCCCTCAATAGGTGGGTGGAGATAGGAAAATTCCTCAAGGGATGGTGAAGGAATTATGAGGCATCCAAGCTCGGTTTGGTTTTGTGATCTCAGGACCGGTTTAGGTGAGATCACGGTACTGTGAGGGTGGAGGTGGCTTAACCCATGGGTTCTCTTGGTTTTTTATGGACTGGTTTATCTCATGAGATCCCACATTCATGCTTGGAATATGGGATAGGGGTGATTGGCTAAAATAAATATTTGGTTCAGCCCAATCTATGGTCGGGTGGTACATGAAAGTCCCTAACTTGGTTGGCTTTTACATATGTCAATAAGAGCTAAGTTCCTATTGTATTTCATGAGTAAATATACTTGTTATCATGTATCTTTAGTGGTTTTTCAATCATTTTTATTTATCTACTTATATGATAGTTATAAGCATGGTTCTATGACAGATTCAAGTCATGGATCTTATCATGTTTGATTGATAAATGAATGGTTAATTAATGCATGACCTAATAGATTTTATTGTAGCTATTTTGAGAGGGAATTATTCCTTCTTGGTAAATCTCAGATAAGTTTCAAATCCATATGTTCAGATATGCATTCATGGCCTATAAATCGTATGTTCTCAATGTGTTTGACGGAATGACTATCATGGTTAGACCGGACTAGGTCAAGTCCTTGATCAATTTTTGTGTTAAAGGCTTTGTCTCTATGTTATTTATGGGATTTTCATTAAGTTCTGGGAAGAGGTCTAGATCTTATCCCTGAAAAAGTGGCTCAATCTCGAGGTTGTTGGCGTAGAACTAAGTGAAAAAAAACTACAGTCACTAGGAAGTATGTATGTGGGAGCGACTAGAGGGTTATAGTTTCTTGGAGTAGGGAAACTTTTAGGGGCTAATATTCGCAGGTAGGCTAATTTTACATGCTTTTTCTGAAAACGCATTCGCTAATTTCCATGTTTTTCTATAAAAAATTTGCCCAAATTTTATAGAATAAAATAAATTTACCTTAAAATTTGCCAGAATTTTATATAGAAACCATATAAAATTGAATATTTTTAGAAAAATATTACTGAACCTTTTACAGATTACATATCATGGACTAGTGATGTTCGCTAAGAATTTTAAACTTTAAGATAAATTTGTATCCTTAAAATTTTCCCTGTCTTTGAGGCCTTGTCATGGGAGTGAATGGGGGTTTAGTTCACTGAAAAGGAAATTTAACTCAGGGGTTGAGCACCTGGAGTGGTTGGTTAGCTCCTAGTGGTCCTGTAGCACCTTAGGGAAGTCAGTAAGATTTTATTTTGTTGGCTCCTTTTCCTTAAGGTTATCTAGAAGGTTGAGTAACCCTCAGCTCTTGTTTGCCCTGGGCAAGCCAGTGAAAGTGGGTAGATATGGGAGGAGGTACGTTATAGAGTGGTATCATATTGGGTTTTGTTCTCTTTTGGTGATAGTTGATACCACAGAGTGGTATCAGAACATGGTTCAAACACTTGGACCTGATGGGCTAGATGCATGTGGTTATGCATGCATTGTCATGGTTATGGTTGTCATGCATGGGGTCATGGTATGCAGTTGGTATTGTCATGCATGATGTTGGCATATTTATGTGATTATGATTATACATGTATCATGCTAATGTGGATTGATTTTGCAAATGAGATAAGCCTCCCATGAATGCCATTGAGGTATGATTTTAGTTATGGTATCTACTTGGTTTATCTAACATGGTACAATTGCAAGAAGAAGAGAATCAAAGATGATGAGAAAAATGGTAGAATATAGTTCACGTCACACTCCCCACATATCAATTGGGCAGCAAGGAGATGGTTATTCTCCTAACATAGCAAACACATTAAGGATTTTGAGGGTAGAGATCAGAAGATTCAAGGATGACATGACAGGGTGGTTGAGGCTTAGGAAATACTTGCAAGGGCTCAAGAAAAATATGTAGAGGTCAATGCAATCATCCTTTAGAGTTTCTCAAACTTGCAGAGACAAGGACAGTTGAGGATTAGTCAAGAGCATGAAGAGAATACTAATGGATCCTATGGTAACAGGTCTCGATCAGGATAGAGGTTGGATAGATGGGACACACTCAAAGATGGTAGATCATTGGATACACCTGACACGAGGACTGGTATGTATGGGTATCACTCTAGTTCCTCATCTTGGAGACACCATGACAGTCGTCACCGTCATCATCCTTATAGGAGGAGTGAGTACTTTCGTGAGGAGTTCTAGAAAGTCAGAAAATACGGAGGCATGGTTGCTTGGGATGAAGAAATTATTCAGATTGCATAACTATTCAGATAACACGATATCCAAAATAACCACCTTCGGTATGAAAGGGAAATAATATATATGGTGGGAAGATGTGAATATTATCAAGGGGATTTGGGAAGAAGAGTTGATTTGGGATGAGTTCGAAAGACTCCTCAAGAAGAAGTACATGTCTAAGAGTTATTATGATGACAGAGCTAAGTATTTTTATGAGTTTCAGGTGGGTTCCATGATAGGTGATGAGTATACTAGAAGGATCCTGGAGTTGTTGAGGTATTTTCTTGCCTCAAATATGATAAAGTGAAGATTTAAAGTTTCATCAATGGGTTTCCAACAGCATATAGATACTGGATTGAGTTTGATGAGCCATGGTCATTGGAGGAAGCCATCAAGAAACTGAAGCACTTATTTGAGAAGTCAAAGCGTAAATTTGAGCCTAAGCATGATTTGAAGGGAAGTGTTCACTGAAGTGGGGAAGACCTCAGGATGCAGGTGAGAAAGAGAATGTGGTTCCTTACAAGAAGTTCAATGTAGTTGAGAAGCGACATGGGTCACAGCCTGGAGAGTAGTAGAATAGAGGTGATGGTATGGGGCTGTTGCAGTGTTGGATATGTGGCAAAGATCATCGCAATAAGGATTGTCCATTGTACCAGGGTGGTATGCCTTAGATCTACATTGCTTAGGAGGTGCAGATATTTGGGGATGTGGACCATAGGATTCCTCATATTTATGCATTTGTGTATAATAAGCAGGTAGATCACCAGGCATCCATTATTGAGATGGAAGGTAAGTTTTATGTTCAAGTTGTTTCTATTTTTATTGAACCTGGATCTAATTATAGTTATGTTAATCCTAACCCTGTGGATAAGTGTGGTTTGAGAAAAGAAGTGCATGCAGAGTCTTGGTTGGTGCAGTTGACTATAGGTACTAAGAAGAGATTTCATCATTGGGTAATATCTTGTGCATTTGAGCTAAATGGTATGCCTACATCGGCACATCTAAATGTGCTTCCATTGGGTTCATATAGTATGCTTTTGGGTATGGATTGGTTATACCTCCACAGGACCAAAGTAGATTGCTATGACAAGGCTATTGAGTGCATGGATGATAATGGGGAAAGGAGAATCTTGTAGGGAAACAAGAATCCTACATCGGTGAGGATGGTCACAGCCATGCAGGATAAGTGTAGTATCAGAAATGGGTGTGTACAGTTTGTAGTTAATATTTCCAGTGACAAGGGTAAGGATGTTGAGGATGCATAAATATTCAGTAGGTATTGCAGCAGTTTCAGGATGTGTTTCCAGCAGATATTTCAGAATTTCCTCCCCACTCGGAAGTGGAATTTTCTATTGAGTTGATACGAGGGGTGGCACCAGCATCAAAGGCACCTTATAGGATGAGCACTCTAGAGATAGTGGAATTAAAGTTGAAGTTGAAGGAAATGCTTGATAAGGGATACATTAGGCCAAGTGTGTCACCTTAGGGTGCACCAGTGTTGTTTGTGAAGAAGAAGGATGGTACTCTCAGTTTATGTTTTGACTACAGGCAGTTGAACAAGATAACCATCAAGAACAAGTATCCATTACTAAGGATTGATGATTTTTTTTACCAGTTGAAGCGAGAAGCAGTTTTCTCAAAGATTTATTTGAGATTAGGGTACCATCAAGTACGCATCAAATAAGAGGACATCTACAAGACTGCTTTCTGGACCAGGTATGGGAATTATGAGTTTGTTGTAGTTCCATTTGGTTTGTCTAATGCTCTAGCTAATTTTATGTGTTTAATGCATAATGTGTTTCTTGCTTATCTTGACAAGTTTGTTATTGTATGCATTGATGATATATTGATATATTCTAAGAATGAGGAAGAGCATGTTGAACACTTGCCAGTATTTTTGAGATTTCTAAGTGAGAATCATTTGTATGTCAAGCTTAGTAAGTGCAGTTTCTTTCAGACAAAGGTACATTACTTTGTACATGTTGTTTCTGAGGAATGCAGAGCAGTGGATCTAGAAAACATATGAGTTATCATGGAGTGGGAAGCTCCTAAGAATGTGGATGAGGTCAGATCATTCATGGGGCTAGTAGGATACTATAGGAAGTTCACCAAGAACTTCTCACAAATCGCATATCCTATTACATCCTTGCAGAGGAAATGAAATAAATTTGAATGGAAAGAAGAATGTGCAACAAGTTTTGAGAAGTTGAAGCAATTTTTGACAAATGTTATAGTGTTGAATATTTCAAATCCAAATAAAGAGTTTGTAGTGTGCACGGATGCTTGCAAGAGAGGACTTGGTGGAGTCCTGATGTAGGAGGGATAGGTGGTGTGTTATGAGTCAAGGAAACTGAATGAGAATGAGAAGAATTATGTGACTCATGACCTTGAGTTGGCAACGATCATTCATGCATTGAAGATGTGGAGGCACTATCTTCTTGGAAGGAGTTTTGTATTGATGAGCGATCATAGTGGGATGAGGTACTTGTTTGACCAACCAAATCTAAACGCCAGACAAGCTAGATGGTTGGCTACCCTCAGTGAGTTTGAATTTGAGATCAAATACATTAATGGAAAGGAGAACAAAGTTTTAGATGCTCTCAGCAAGAGAGTGCAGTTAAACCATGTTGTAGTTGTGAGCTTGTATGGGACAGATTTATAGGATTGGATCTTACAGACAGGGAAGTAGGATGATAGATACCAGCAACTTAAGCACAGGTTACATCAGGGTATAGGTGTTCAGGATGTGGATTATTATCTCATAGCATATGACTTGGTCAGATTCAGTGATGGGATCTATTTGTCGGATGATAGTGAGCTTAAGAAGCTTATTTTGAGGTATTTTCATGTCAAGCCATATTCGAGCCACCTAGGATATCAGAAGATGCTGAAAACTTTGAAGAAGTTCTACTATTGTCCGAATCTGAAGAAGGATGTGGCAGAGTTTATTGTTAGATGCTTGGATTGTCAACAAGTGAAATTTGAGTCTAAACACCCAGCTCAAGAGGAGGATTGAGACAATGGAATATTAGTTAGAATAAAATTCTTTAAGGACCTTTTTTTATTCTAAGCCAAATCCCCTACCATTATAGGATATTATTTTTATTATTTCTTTTGAGATTTACAGGGTCCTCCCTGGGAGGAGGTTCCAGCATTTTATGTTTTCAACCTAGTTTCATAACCAAAATTCTCTAATACACTCTATGTTCCCAAATATTTATATTTTTCTATAAATTTCCCTCTAGATTCTTTGTTGGGGGGATGGCCTTTGAATTCAAATTCTAATGTTAATACTTCCTCTGAATCTGAGCGGGGACTACCATATCTCCCAGGAGGGAGGGGATCCACCGAGGGGAGGAGGAGGATAAGACTAATGATGTATAAGAAAGAGTATAGTCATCATTATTTCCCAAAGGAGGATGATATCAATGTTGTTAGCATTCCTTAGTTTTCCCAAGGCTAAGAAATGAAACCAAAGAGGTAACCACAAACAAAATTTGGACTTGGCAGTTAGCCCTGCCAAATTAGAGAGGGCTCTCTCTAAATCAACCTCACAGCCAATGGAAGTGACTAGAGAATATGAGGGTTTTAGGCTAGGTATTAGCTCAATAGGGTTTTGATTAGGGTTTGTTGGATAAGAAGCACAGGGTCTAGGAACTAGGCCAAGTAGGTCAAAAGATCAGTTGCAGACATAGAATGAGGCAAGGTAGGTGTAATCAGTGACACAAATGGTTTGTCATTGTAGTATGGTAATGAGGAAAGAAGGAGAAAAATGAGCATACATGTATGAATTCATTTATTTCAGAGGATGAAAGCACTTATATGAAAATCTCAGACAAAACATAGCATTCAAGACAATGTATTATGCTTAACAACTTAAGAGATAATCATGAGAAGAAACATAAATGGTTTCCAAAAAAAAAAAATCAAATGCATAAGAAACACTGGAGAAAACAATGCCACTGAGGACAACACATGAATCCCATAAAAAATAGTTGCAATTGTATATTATTTTTGCCAATATCAAGTACACTAGTTCAAAAGTATGAGCTTCCAATATCTAACCCATTATTAGACTTGTTTTTTAGTACATATAGAAGACAAACAATATTTCCCCTCTAAGGGGTCGAATCCTGCTCCATAGCAACTGATTCATGAACCTATCCTATCACTGCCAAATCCTAGGGGAATCAAAAACAACTTTCCCCTTTTTAGCTAACTGATTGAGCTTATCTCTCAAAACATTAATTACAAGATTATTTACTCTAGGAACCCCTAAAAAATGCATTTACCTTAGGTAAACTCAGGTAACAACTATTTACATCAACCTAATTAACATTTTCCATTTACAATACAGTGAAAAAGTTTAAGGCACAGAAATGTAGCAAATAACCTAGAAACGCAGCAACTCCTCAGTAGAAGCACAACAACTTTAGCTTGATCTTTAGATGACTTTGAAGACATTATAAGCTTTGTTGAAGGATTGTGAAGAAATCTTAGGATGTATATTATACCCTGGGACATTTAAACTAAGAAAAATCATCATTTAAGCCTGCTCAAAACTAATTCCAAAACGAAGTGTTCAGAAACGCAACAACAATCCAGAAAAGGTGGCAAAAAGGTGAAAAAATGGAATCGTTTTACCATTTCCTAAAAATTTATCATTCTTCAAACATCCTCAAGTAGTTTTGTTGTATCCTTATGCCTTTAGCTATCCAATCATGCTTGAAAGTTTGACTTTTGACCCTCTAATAAAAAGCACAGCAACTAGTTGTTGCGTTTCTAGGCAGTCAAATTTCTGCATTTTTGTAAACATTGGGGTCAAATATAAACTAATATCTCTTTAACCATAATACATTTTACAAAACTGGGAGCGATTTTTGTATATAATTTTGTTTTGAAGAAAAAACTCTCTCTGTTTTGTGAAATTCATTCCCATATTCTCGTACTCCGTGCCACAAACAAATGACTAAAACAGACATGAAAAAACAAATTGAACAATAAGCCTAAATATCGCTTCTTATCTCAAAAATCATAACACCTGTGCATAAATTGGAGGTTTTTTTTATTTGTTCTAGTTTTGAAAAAAACCTCTTTCATTTTTCTAAAATTCATGTCCATTACTTCATAAATTGATTTTGAAGTAAAATGTCCATGTGTGCAGACCCTAAAAATCATTTCAACCACCTCCTTCTTCTGGCACTGGAAAATTGACCCCTGCTATAGTGGCCTGATCCTTCTTGAATTTAATGGTAAAAATTCTAGTTAAATCATGATGATAACCCACCTCTTGCACTCTTTGACAAAACCCTAAGCAGCCGTCCTGCTCAAATGATCTTCTGATGAACTCTGATGAATTGACCTCTTGCATATGAGTTGGATCATATATAGAGATCTATCCAACCTTAAACTTCCTTCTTTCACTAGTCTTCACCATGTTTTTGGCTTCACTTTCAAGAGAAAACCCTAATTTCAAACAAGAAGGGCAAGGGATTTGAGATGCAAAACATGGCTAAAAGCGCAGCAACTTGGGGGAAGGGAATGAAAGGGAAAGAGGATAGGAAAAAATCTGAGGAAATTATGGGGGGTAGGTATATGTGTTAGGAAGACAATGGTGGTGGAATTTATCAAAATTAGTGAGAAAAGATGGGTGAAAAGGGAAAAACATAGTCTTGTGCCATAAGCACAGCAACAAGCTAGGTTTGATAAGGGAAATGGTGAATATGATGGAATTTCAGTCAGGGGAATGATGGGGAATGTATAATAAGGGTAATTAAGGATGTATGGAATTAGAAAGAAGGATATTTCCTCTCAAAAGAAGCAAGAGATAATTGAAATGGAAAATGTAGCAAAAGCGCAACAAAACCCTAGGAATGGAGTTTTAATCGATTTTCTGAGGAAAAATATTGCATAGAGGGTTTGTGAGGCTGGACTTGCTTGTTAAAAGAGGCTTTGAAGCAACTGAGATGATAATTGAACCTGTTCTTCCTCCCTTTGGTCTTCAAATGAAAAGCGCAGCAAGCTTCTCCCAGAAATGCAACAAACAGACGAGAGGAGCAGTGGTGGTGAAATTCAAAATTCTGATGGTTGTGGCAAGTATCAAACTAGCAGAGAGGAGATCTTGGAGCTTTTTGAAGGATTCAATGGATTTTTAAAATGCTTTGATGCTCCTTTATGACTTAGAAACTCGATTTTTGGCTTCATAGTGGGATTAGATCATGTGTACTTTGACAGAATGACTTGATGATGTGATTTGTCCTGCAGCATTATTTCCTCAATAGGAAATGTTACATCTCCATGTGATGTAGATGCACTTGGGTTCTTTTGAAAAACTTTATTCCCTAATTTCTAACTCCAATGATGATTACCATAATGAATGACATGACTCCCTAATTGATATTGATGGCTAATATAATGATGACCATCAAATGCATATTCTATACCATTACATATATGGTGACCAACTAATTCATTTGATGACCTATAATAGGAAATGATGACATGACCATGATGGTTGTTTGTGACCTTGATTAAGTGGAGGGAGTAGCAATGACAACTAGACAATGACTCAGGACCATTTGATGACCAAGCGACATGTCAAATTTAATTTGAAAATATTATAATTTGGCCTAAGACTCCAAAAAAGTAAATTTGATCACTGTGACTATTGGACACTAACAAGTTTTATGAGGAAGTTAGGAATCATTTAAATCCTTAAAATCCCTAAATTTCTCAATGATTTGTAATCTCCCTGGAACATTTAGTCTCGAGATTCTTTAGGATGATACTTCCATTGGGATTTTTTCTAATCTGAGAGCCTCTTCCAAGAATAAATGCGAAGAGTGAAGGTATTATGGCACCTTTATTTGTAGCATTAGAGATCTGGTGGAGGTTTTTATTTTGACTTACTAAAGGATTTTAGGTTGCAACTATCTTTCTTTACCTCCTCTTCTACATTTTTTTGGCTTTCATTAATCTGGGTTGCCTTGGAATTATTTCTTGTTGGGAAATATCTTAGGGCATGAAATTAAAAAGTGCTCAAATTTGTTAGTGCCAGCATTTGATTCGAAGTCGTTGATAACTAACCTCTTGGATGTGCTTCCAATCCTCTAAATTTAATTGGATTACTTCAATAACAAACACTTTTCCAAATCTACTTCACCATATATTCATGCAAATGAAAAAATATAGTCCTTAGGAATAGCTTATTCTATATATATATTTTTAGGTAATTACCAGTCGACTGAAGGGTCTAGTTATTCCAACAATGAAGGTATAAATAAGGAAGAGAAACCCAAACCAGAACAACTGAGGGAATGTAATTTTGGGGTTAAAACATAGGGTTCAACGATTTAAATACATACCTTAAGCTTCATGGAAATATAGTCTGCTATAAAATATCATATCTCAATCCTATTTGAGCTAAGAAAAAAAAGTGAAATAACCCCTTCTGCATAATTAAAAGAAGATATTTTATAAACTAAGGGTTCCCAATTCCTTTGACACTAGGTTTACATGGCTTTCAAGGATGGCCATAATCCATTGAAATTGGTCCATCAAACCCTTGTTCACAAGGGTGATTTCCGTCTAACAAGATTATGAGGGCAGGGGGTGTTGGGAATAGCCCAACTTGGTCCAATTTTGGTCAAAAAGCGCGAAGCTATATTTACCGTGTGGTGTCTTAAGGGCTTCGGGGTGGTTCGAACCCCTCATTTTGTAACGGGTATCAAGGTTGTATGTGATTGTTTTGTCAAGCCTATAGTATGTGGACCATGGTTTTGTAGCAATGTAGTGTATATAAAGATGTAATGCTTTGTCAAAGATGACGAATGAATAATAGATGAGCACAAGTGATTGTATCTTCTGTTTTTAGTCTGTGTTTTGGGCCTTAAGGAAAGGCTTCGCATCTGAGTGCATGGAGGCCTTGGAAGATTCTGTAGCTTAGTAAACAAACCACTTGTAGGTGGGTGCGCAGGTCAAGAAGTTGAATGGATTGAAGAGATTCATATTAATAAAAGAAGAAGTTTGGGCCATATTCCGTGTATTGTTATGTTTGCTTTCTATCTGTTTATGTGAAGTAAATATTGGAATTAAATGTTATGATAACACAATGCTATATTATTCTCTGATATGTTTATGTAATGAATGTAAATCTGCGAAGGGAATTATAAGCATGAAGTATTTTATGAATGTGAAGTAGTAGATAAGTATAAAACATAAGAAAATACACGGGTACCACAGTGTAGTATCCCTCTGGCTATAGAAACTTGGTTCTGCAACCTCCCATAATCACTTCAGGTGAGATTTGATATGCTTGCAGGTCGTTGTCGAGAGTGCCAATGGTTGCGCATTTTGTTGGTGCGCAGTACACTTTGAACCTAGGTCAAGCCCACCTAAGCCAACAAATGGTTTCGTTGTCAGGACTGGGATCTATTTGAGGGATATGTTTTGGCATCTGTTGAAGAAAGAAATCTAGGCGTGGGTTGAACAAAAGGAACAAGAGTTTACAGAAAAAGAAAATAAAAACCCTCGACTTCCAACTGAAGGGTGGTTGGATATATCTTTGAAGATCAATATGAAATATTCTTTGATCCATTTCACATCGAGTTGTACAAGTGGGTATCAATATTGACAGAAAGAAAAGACTACTTCAACCTAAGGAGTGGAAACCTGAATTAATACAGTGACTCAAGAACACCAACAATAGGACCTCAAGAGTTGTTGATTTCTAGATCAATAACATTTTGGGAGGATTTGTGATCGAGTTCACGGTAGATTCGATTGTGTCCTACATTGAAGCAGAACAAAGATTTTTCAAAGGACCATGAGGTAAGCTCTTAACATCTTTTAACCTTTGGATTAAGATGTTGTTGTGTTAAAAAAAAAAAGATTTTACGAATGCAGTCATATTATTAGTTACTTATGTTTAGAAGATCCGAAGAAGAGACTAGAACAATGCAAAGTAGAAAAAGGTATAGAATAGACACTAGAAAGAGATCTCATGGCCAAGATCCAAATAATTTTATATAAATTGACTATAGCCCTCTGTTAAGTGAGTCTGAAAGTGAATAAAATTGTCCTAAGAGCCATGAAGTAACCCTGTAGTATTCACCCTCTCAGTATGGAAGTTAGATGAAGTTAGAATCAAGTAGTACTGAGGGTGTCTCTAGTGTTCCACATCCCCCTACCCCTCCTACCCCCCATCCCCCTCCCCTTACGAATCCCCCACACCCACCCCCTCCCCCTCCCCCTCCAGGTAGAAACATGGCCAATGATATTAAGTTTCTTGTCTTTAAAGGGACTGGACCAAAGGATCCGGAGCGATTTTGGTTCTTGTGCGAA
Organism: Pinus tabuliformis; assembly: GCA_031772625.1. Lineage (NCBI taxonomy): Eukaryota > Viridiplantae > Streptophyta > Pinopsida > Pinales > Pinaceae > Pinus > Pinus tabuliformis. The sequence goes on from CM062811.1 coordinate 585,197,300, forward strand.
GTAGTATGGACCAAAAAGTGGGCCCATGACAAGGACATAAAGAAGGCATAGCTGGTCACAACATTTCGGGATAGAGCACTGACGTGTACATGAAGTATTCAAGTAATCATAATAGACCATTTGCAGACATCAAAATAATGTTGATAAAATAATTTAAGAAGCCAAAGTCTGAGTCGCAATGTATTACAGAACTAAAAGAGATCAAACAAAGGCCTACTGAGTCTATCTGGGAATTTGATCAAAGATTCAAGATCTTATTGGATCAAGTGAGCTTCGAAATACCTCCACAGCAACATAAGGAATGGTTTATAGCTATGCTACTTCCACACATATGATTTCCTTTGTCACAGTAGAAGATAGATACTCAAGTAGAAGCTTTAGAGCTTGCGATGAAGTTAGAAGCTTTACCCATAGGGGATACCAGTGTAGGTATGCAGCAAATCCAGAGTCAGCTAGAAAATTTGACTCTGCAGATATAGGATATGAAGAAAAGTAAGGAAGTCAGAGAAGAGGTATGGTGTACAAAGTGTAAAGGAGAAGGCCATTCTAAGGAACAATGCCCTCTTTTCAGAACTTACATGGCTAGTGGTGCATCGAACCCTTTAAACCCTTTGAATGTCGAATCTATTGTATGGTGTGAGATATGTAAAACGAGAGGCAAACACCACCTAGAATATTGTTATTTGTTGCAGAAGTATGTACAGACCCCAAGGAACTTGTATTGCAAGTTCTGCAAATCAGTGGGACATGATGAAAACAACTACCAAGCTAAGGAATTAATGGTAGATCGAAGTGATGATGCATATAGAATGCAAGTTGAAGAATATGGACATGAAGAATATTCATAGCACAGTCATCAAAGTGGCTATCAAGGTCGAGGTCAAGGTGCTAGTCGAGGTGGTGGAGTTGGTCGAGGTCAAGGACAAATTATCTTCTAAAATTGTCGTGAAGTGAGACATTTTGCAAGAGATTGTCAGAATCCTACTATGACATGTAAGTATTGCAAATATTTTGATCATGTTATTGAAGAGTGTCCAGTAATTATGGAAAAAATGCAAGAAAAAAGGAACCAGCGGCTGACACAAAACATCCAAATGATGATTACGGAACCAAGGAATAATGAACCTTGCATTAGCATTGTAACAAGGAGTGGATTTGCGATTGGAGATGATAAAGTCGATGGGAAAAAGGAAGTTGAAGCTGCATGGGTAAGAAAATATACTAAAAAATCACTTATCCTTGATATCCAGAAGGAAAAGGAAGTAGTCATGGAAGTGAGAAGAATATTTATGGATGATGGGACTTCCACCTCTACCGCGCAACCAACACTGAAGAATAACTGTGATATAATACCAGTTGCGACACAAGATGTAGATCTAGATATTTTGAAGATGTAGATCTAGATCTAGACTTGCATGAAGTTGTTAAGAAACTAGAAAGTTGTAGAAGGGTTGCAAGAATTGATAGACTCATATGCTTCTAAATAAGTACCACAAAGCGACATGTGCGCAGTGAATAATCTACATCGACACAAGAAGAGGACTGGAAAAGAAATGAGGCTTACTGCACAGATTGGAGAATATGACATGGATCAAGTTATTTTGGATTTGGGATCTGATGCCAATATGTTGCTGAAGCAAACCTGGAAATTGATGGGTAATCCAAATTTACAATGGTCACCTATTCAGTTAAATATGGTGAATCGACAGAATATTGTTCCTCTAGGAAGGTTATCCAGTATCATAGTAGACATTGAAGAGGTGTGCACTACTACCGAATTCAAAGTGATAGAAATTGTGGATGATAGTAACCCCTACCCTGCATTACTTGGATTGGATTGGGAATTTTCTAACATGGCTATAATTAACTTAAATAAGAGGAAAATGATATTTGAAATCAATAATATGAGAGTCATTGTTCCATTAGACCCATCAGAAGGAGCGAGCTATATTGAACCTGTTAAAGAGGAGTACATCGTAGATGACATCAACAACATTTATCATATACCAACAAAAGAAGAAGAATGGATTAGCCCTATTACAGATGGAAAATTTGGTTGGGAACAAGATAATTCATGCACTTCAGATTCAAAAGAAGAATTAGAAAACTGGAAAAACAGGCTACATGAAGTGTCTACAAGACGATGTGCAAGGATCACTAAAGCAGTTCGTTGTATGACAACTGAGGTATGTGATTTACCTTTTTATGATGGTTTGGATAATATAAACACTTTTTTAAGAGATTATGAAAGACAGGTACCAGAATGTCAGAGATTGTTAGCTCTGGATCTAGCCCTAAGAGCTACTTCTGCTATTTGGTGGGGTACACATAAGAAGAATATAGGAACTTGGCAACAATGTCGAAGGTTGATGTGGGTAAGGTTTGGTCAAGTAGAAACATAATTGGCTGATACGTATGATGGTTAAACTGATCCTAGAGAACAAATCCATCTCTGCATGATAGCATGGGAGGAAATCCCACGAGAAGAATGGGTGCATGAGTTCATTAAGACATTAGAGACAATTCCTCATAATTGGTACTTGGAAACATAACTTCGACATGGTACTGCGAGCTGGGCAGAGATGGTTGATGCATTTATAATGACATTTAGATTTGAAGATGATTTTCCACATATAGATTCATCCCTTTAAATAGTTTAAAAGAATATTTTTGAGAATGAAATTGCATTTAGTTGGTAGCCTAATTGGGTTGCGCAACTACAAAAACTTACTGGAATGCTACAACATCACTACAAAAGAAGATGAAGACCTTCACAATATTAAGATAGTAGAATCTGAAGGTTACCACGAAGTGAATGGACCTGAAATAGAGATGCCTAATATAACAAAGTCATTAAAGACAAAGAAGGTGAATATAGGGTCAGAAGATGAGTCAAAGTTTTCAATGATAGGAGATTACTGGGATGAAGAAACAGTCAGCAAAGTAACAGATATTTTGCATGAATGCCAGGAGTTGTTCCCCACTAAGTTCTCATATATGAAGGGCATAGTAGGAGACTTGGGAGTTATGAAGATTCCTTTGAGGCCTTAAGCAAATCCTATCAAGTAGAGACCTTATAGACTGAATCCAAAATATAAGGAAAAGGTGAAAGAAGAATTAGATAAAATGATAACAGTTGGGATCATCGAACCTGTTGAAGAGTCTGAATGGGTAAGCCCCATGGTGGTTCAGGAAAAGAAGACAAAAGGAGAGATCATAATTTGTGTTGACTTGAGAAAATTAAATGATGCATGACCCCTTCCCTACACTATTTACAGACGAATTATTGGACAATATAGGAGGACAAGAGGCCTATTCTTTCACAGATGGATTTTCGGGTTACCATCATATCATAATTACGCCAAAAGATAGGCCTAAGACAACTTTTGCTACAAAACGGGGCTCTTACTAGTACACGATGATGCCTTTTAGCTTGAAGAATGCTCCTACCATATTTTCTAGAGTTGTAGTTGTAGCCTTCAAAGAATATATACACAATTTTTGGAAGTTTACTTTGATGACTGGACACTCTTTGGGCTGTTGAAAAAGCATGTTGTGAGCTTGAGGTTGATGTTGGATACATGTAGGAAATACCAAATATCATTAAATTTGAAGAAGTGTATCTTTTGTGTACCATTTGGTATACTATTGGGCCATGTGGTTTGTAAGCAGGGATTAATGGTGGATCCCATGAAGATCGCAGTTATTGTGAACTGGTCAACACCAAAGGCAATGAGACAACTACGCACGACACTTGGATAAACTGGATATTACAAAAAAATTATAAAGGGATATGCACATATAATTGTGTCAATGGAGAAATTGTTGAAGAAAGATGTGCCTTTTGGAACAAAGAGTGCCAGAAAATCTTGGACGCACTAAAAGAGAAAATGGTGATTGTACCTATTCTGGTTTTCCTAGATTGGAATAAGGATTTTCATGTACATGTTGATGCATCTTGTATAGTGTTGGGTACAGCACAGCGCAGAAGAAATTTACTACCCCATAGATTTTTCAAGAAGAAAATTGTCCAAGGTGGAAAATAAATATACCACAATAGAAAGTGAAGGGTTATCCATGGTCTATGCATTACAAAAGTTCAGGCATTACTTGTTGGGAGCACATTTCAAGATGTTCACCGAACACTCCGCGCTAAAATATTTGGTGAATAAGCTTGTTCTAGGAGGAAAAACTTGTCAATGGTTGTTATTATTCCAGGAGTATGACTTCGAGGTTGTAGTCAAACTAGGAAGATTGAATGTCATGCCTGATCATCTGTTGAGGTTGGAAATAGGAGAAGTTCCCACAAGTATCAAGGGTAACCTGTCCGACGTGAAGTTATTCACAATCAAGGTTGCGGACGATCACTTCACGGATATTATTCAGTTTTTGGCCACATGAATGGCGCCCACATAGTGAACTACACAACAAAAGGAGTTGGTAGTGAAAGTATCCGATTTATCCTTGATTGCAGGACACTTGTTCAAAATGGGAGCGGATGAAATAATGCACAGATACATCCCTAAACATGTAAGGCGAAGTATTCTGGCAGAAGCTCATGGAGGAGTTGTGGGTGGAAATTATGCAGGCAAGGCCAATGCGCAGAAAATATTGAGAGCTGGGTTATGGTGGCCTATAGTACATAAGGATGAAAAAGAGATTTTTTGAGAATGTGATGTATGCCAAAGAACAGGAAAGCCATTAAGAAGAGATCAGATGCCACTAGTTCCACAAGTAACTTTGCAGGATTTTGACAAATGGGCTATTGAATTTGTTGGACCTATCATTCCACCAAGGAAAAGGACTAGTGTGAGGTATATAATCATTGCAATTAACTATTTGACAAGGTGGGCCGAAGCACAGCCAGTGAAGGATTGCAGCATAGAAACTGCTGCGAATTTCATCTTTGAATACATATTGTCCAGATTTGGGCGCCCAAGGATATTGATGAGTGACCATTAAAGCATTAGATGAGGAATTTCACTTTTACCACCAAAAGAGCACTCCTTATCATCCTCAGGAAAATGGAACAGTCGAAGCCTTCAATAAGATTCTAGAGAATGCACTCACAAAAGTGTGCAATGTGAACAGAAATGACTGGGATCTAAGGATTCCAGCGATGTTTGGGGCATTTAGGACAACATGTAAGAAATTGACAAGATAAGCACCTTTAAGGCTAGTGTATGGATAAGAAGCAATCATGCCTATGGAAGACATTGTGCCAAGTTTGAGAATTGCAACATTCACAAACATGGCAGACCCTTATATAATGGATGAAAGGATGGCACAATTACTTGCTCTAGAAGAAGACAGGTTTATAATAGGTTTTCATCAGAAAGTGCAAAAAGAAAGGAACAAAGTCTGGCATGACAGGCACATCAAGAAGAAGACATTTTAGGAAGGATATCTTGTACTTTTATATGATAGCAAATTCGTGAAGTTCCTAGGAAAATTTAAAACACATTGGTTAGGACCATATATCATCAACCACATCTTTGATGGTGGTGCAGTTCAGCTCACAAAGTTAAATGGTCAGTTGATTCTAGGATAAGTGAATAGTAGAAGATTGAAGGTAACTAGGCATGACTTTTTCCCTGGAGCTTCGCACTAAAGGACAAAAGGAGAAGCGTCTTAGTGTCACCTGCAGTTGAAAGTGGGCACTAGACTATAAACTACTCTGCAGAAGAGGACTTTGCCAAAGGAAGATTATTGTGCGATACTCAGGAGTATGATGAAGTCCGAAAAAACTGTGATGAAGGAAGGATTGTTGCACCATAAGGAAAGTTTAGTCAAATTTTGCCAAAAATATGAGCGTTGGAACGAAAAAGATGTCATTAAGAGAGGCAAGAGAAACGTATTTATGAAAAATAGCTGGTCGGATCTAGCACCATATTTTCATTGAATGAGCAAGATCTAAACTAATCATGGGGTTTAAAATTCAAATTCTCTATAAAAGCCATGTCCCACTCCACATTTTACACTTTTCTATCTAGAGAATTCAGTTTGAGAATTTGCGACCAAGTGTGAGACAAGTGTGTTGTTCTATGTCTGAGATAAGTTTCGAAGAGATTACTATAGGGTTTGCAGAGAAATGGTTAGCAGACATCATGGAAGCATAAACTGGTAAAATTGCAGCATCAAGTGTACCTATGTCCCCAAGGCGTGCGAGGTCACCATGAAAACAAGTAGCCATGGAAGAACAACCATAAAGAACACAACAAAAGAGACCAATTGAAACCTCTAGAGTAGAGATAAGGACATCCCCTTAAAAGAAGATAGCAAAAGAGTGGTGAACAAAGAACAAGCAAGATAAGAAACCTACGCAGAAGGGGAAGAAACCAGTGTAGCAGAAAGAACTCGAGCAAATCCATGATAGTGAGGAGGAACCCGACACATAGTGGAAGGAGACAGAGGGCATAGAAATTCCCTTTTTGTTGCCACCATATTTTCCACTAAGGAAATTGAGTTCCAATTCGTTTAAAGATCCCAAAGATGCGAAGTTCGACACTTTCACACTGCTGCTACCATAAAAAGTCTCATTTGAAGGAGAATTACTAGGAAAAATTCTGCAATTGAAGATGGAGGATTGGTACTTCAATGATTGGAGTAAGTATCCGCAGTTCAAGCTAAGAAGGTACCTACAGTAGGTATACTATCTAGAGAGAAGAGTTACAAGGTTGGAGCCACACCAGTGGGCTCATGGATTATAGAGATCAGGCTTGCTAAACATGTTAAACATGCCACACTTTGATAGAAGCATGTCTAACATAGCCTGTGTTCGACAATTACTGGTACTCGTGCATGATGGATGCCTTTGGCTAGGGACGAGGATTCTTATTGATGAGATGTTGATACGAAGGATTACTATATTTCCACACCAAGGAAAGGACCATGCAGAAGAGTTCGTCAGTAAAAATCAAGACAAGGCAATCGCACAAACAATGAAGGAAAAGTTCGGGATAGTCAAAAAAGTCACGAGGCTGTGATATTAACTCTATCAGTGACCAAGGGGTGTGCTTCACCTTACACATTTTATCCAGAAAATTAATGAAGAAGTGTAGAGAAAATGAAGTCCTCGTGGACGTGGTTTCCTTAGCTGCGCAGTGCAACATTGAGGTTCAGATCAACTGGGTCAGATGTTTATGCAGGGAATTTTTGGAGGACTGTTGAGAAGCACAGGAAGAGGGTAAGACATTTCACTATGAGTGGTTGATCTTGATCATCAGTCTGTTAGCACGGGAGAATGAAGTCCCTGCAGTCGTGGTTTCCTTAGCTGCACAGTGCAACGTCAAGGTTCAGATCAACTGGGTCGGATGTTTATGTAGGGAATTTTCGGAGGACTGTCGGGAAGCACAGGAGGGCAAGAAATTTCACTATGAGTGGTTGATCTTGATCATCAGGCTACTAGCACAGAAGGAGCCATAGGATTCACAGTTTCCTCCAGATGAAGCAGAAGTATGTGAAACCGCGCGATATGCCTCACTTTGGCATACCAAGGAGCCATTGCATGCACAAGAGAATAGGATCGTATTCATAATGTTGTCAATATATTTTCACATGGTGATGAACCATCATGCAAGGCTATCACCAAGTTTATATGATCAGTATCGCAACATAGTAGACTTTAAGATGGATTTTGTTGGGTCCCTATAATACTAGTGATTACCCCATTACTATTGTAGTTATACCCCTTATTAATATTGTTGTGCCCCTATTTCCCCCATATTGTTATTACTATGCCCCATAGAATCCCTCTATTGTTATTTTTGTGGCTTTATATTATTATTGTTAGGTCGGCTGGATTATATTGTGACTCCTTAGACTCCTATATATAGAAATGAGGTTTTGTCATTTGAATCATCCAAGAATTGTTCATTTATGTAATGTAAAGGAGGTTTCCCCCTCGAAGAGGCTGAATTCTAAGGCGTTGATCTATCTTTTCTATCTTTTCTTGAGCTGGTTTCATAACATTTGGTATGAAAGCTTTGGATTCTAGGGTTTCGCTGCTCCAAACAGGGCATCGTGGAATTTTCTCTATAACTTTTTTTCTGCGACATTTCAGAAGTTGCAAAAAAAACCCATTTGAGAAGAAATCATGATGAACCTTGGGTCCGAATTTCATAGCTTTTAGCGCTATATTTACGGAGATATGATCTTAGGAAGTTGGTCTTTTTGCAGGATCCTGAATTACATTCCAAACAGGTGACTTGGGGAAAATCATCATAACTTTCTTTTTGAGCATCGGATTGAAATTTCGTAAGAAGTTACAGAAAGAAGAAGGACTGTAGTTTTCTTTTGTATATTTTTCATAGTCAAAGGTTGAAACAGTGACACGTGTAACTTCATACAAGTTCGCTCTACTGAACTAGTCTATAATCAGGTCACTGCGGGAGATTGTGCATAACTCTTTCTTGGAGAATCCAATTTGGATCAGACTAGTAGCATTGGAAAGAGGACACAAACGTCTACTACAGATCACAATTTTAGAACTGGATGATTCAAAATTACAGAGATACATCAAATTCAATATCAGGCTTCTACAAAGTGAAAAAAGGTGTGTAGTTTTTTTTTTTTTTTTTTTTGTGTAAGCTTGGTTTGAAGGAATTCAAAGGGCATAGTAAAGCATTATTATTGTTAATTGATGCCCCGAGAAAATAAAATGCAAACACCTAGTAAGCAACCTGAAAGCTCTAGCATGACTTATGAAGAAGAGGAAGAAATGCAACATGATATAGCAAAATTACGAGGCCAAGTGCAACAAGTGTCACTTGCACAAAAAGGAACAGAATCTAAGATGGATGGTTTAAAGAAAGATGTAGAAGCTAAGATGGACGGTTTAAATAAAGGTGTAGAAGCTAAGATGGACGATTTAAAGATAGATTTGAAGACAGACATGGAAGAATTGAAGAAGTTGCTACAAGAAAGGGTCACTAATGGTGAAAGGATAGTAAAGGAAACTCATGATGAGAACAAAAGAAATGTTAATCATGATTCCATAGACTCTAATGTTGGATCGAAGACCCACCATATTCCAAAAATCGATATGAGGAAGTTTGATGGCAAGGATCCCGCAGCATGGATATTGCAGATGGAGCAATTCTTTGATCTCAATAATGTGCAAAACACACAAAAGGTACGTATGGCAACTTTATATTTGGAACCAAATCAGTTTGTATGGTATCAATGGCTTTGCTCTCGTAAACAATTTATCACTTGGGCAATTTTTACGGAAGAATTGATAGCACATTATGAGGATACAAAAAGCAACACTTTTTTAGCCAATTGATAAGTCTCAAACAAAAGGGTTCAATAATGGAGCACATTGAAGAGTTCCAAAAATTGAACATAAGGGTAAAAGATATTCCAGAGGAGCATAGGATTGATGTGTTCATAGGGTCTTTAAAGGATAATATCCAACATGATGTTCGCCTTTGGGAACCTGATTCATTAGAGAAGGCATTCAGATTAGCAAGAAAAATGGAAAGCAAAATTATGGCAACCAGGAAGCATACCACTCACAACTATAAAGATGGAAGTGTTGTTGCCCCTAGTCTTCCACAACCTATAAGGTTGACACCACAACAATTGGAAGAAAAAAGAGAAAAAGGGCTTTGTTACAGTTGTGATAGCAAATGCACTAAAGGTCATAAGTGTGCTAAGAAGAAATTATTCTACATATATTGTGAAGAGGAAGAAGAAAAGGAGCAAGAAAGGTCAAAAGAAGAGGATATACTCCAGGAACAAAGCCTAGATTAAGCCGAACATATCTTGTAATCCATTGGCGGGAATTACCACTCCTCAAACCATCAAGATAGAAGGACAAATCAAGAAGAAAAAGGTAATAGTGTTGATTGATTCAGGAAGCACCCACAATTTTATTCATTGTAAGGTAGCAAAAGAATTGAATTGCTTCCTATATCCAGCACCAGAGTGTCAAGTGATGATTGCAAATGGAGGAACAATAAATTTCTCTGGAAAGTGCCATAATATCAAGCTATCCATGGGAGAATATGTATTGACTAGCCCAATGCTTTCCATTCCAATGGGAGGTGTTGATGTTGTACTAGGAGTCCAATGGCTACAATCCTTGGGTAAAATAGCTTTTAATTTTCAAGAACTTTTCATCAAATTTTCTATGGAAGGAAAGGAAGTTGAATTAAGGGGTTTTGCAGGGAAACGAGGAAAGATAATCAGCTCTAATGGTATGACAAAGCTTCTAAAAAAGGAGCAAAGAGGTGTAATTGCACAATTATGTTCACTAGATGTTTCCACATCGGAATCATCTATTTCTCCATATCTCCAAAAAGTCCTGGACAATCATTCCAAGGTATTTGAGACTCCCAAAGGTCTCCCACCTATGCGTGATCATGATCATGCTATTCATCTGATTCCAGGAAGTGTTCCTCCAAACATCAGGCCGTACAGATATCCCTATGTCCAAAAGAGTGAAATTGAACGTATGGTTGCAGAAATGCTAGAGGCTGGTATAATTCAACCGAGTCAAAGTTCTTTCTCTACTCCAGTAGTATTGGTGCACAAGAAGTATGGATCATGGCGCATGTGTCCAGATTATAGGGAGCTCAATAAGCTCACTATTAAAGATAAGTTCCCCATTCCTGTCATTGATGAATTACTGGATGAATTGCATGGATCAATTTACTTCACCAAGTTGGATCTTCGTTCAGGTTATCATCAAATCATAATGAAGACTGAAGACATTCCGAAAACAGCATTTAGAACTCATGAGGGTCATTATGAATTTTTGGTCATGCCTTTTGGCCTTACCAATGCACCTTCAACATTTCAAGGTTTGATGAATTCAATTTTCAAACCATTCCTTAGAAAAAATTTGTTAGTATTTTTTGATGATATACTAATCTACAGCAAGTCTTCGAAGGATCATGTTGAACATGTTGACAGGGTGCTACAACTATTGGAGGAGAAACAATTATATGCAAAAAGATCCAAATGTTTCTTTGGAGTCCAGGAGGTGGAATATATGGGTCATATTGTATCTCATGAAGGAGTTAAGGTAGACCCTAGCAAAATTAAAGCCATTAAGGAATGGAAAATCCCCACATCCATAAAGCATTTGCGAGGATTTCTTGGGTTGACAGGGTATTATCGCAAGTTTGTTAAGAATTATGGGAGAATAGCAGCACCTCTAACAACATTATTGAAGAAAGATGCATTTTCATGGACTCTGGAAGCAACAAAGGCCTTTGAACATCTTAAAGAAGCAATGTGCCAAGCACCGGTCTTAGCTACACCGGACTTCACAAAAACCTTTATTGTGGAATGTGATGCTTCAGGAAATGGCATTGGTGTTGTTCTAATGCAAGATGAAAGACCCATTGCTTTTGAAAGTTGTCCAATCAAGGGAAAGTTTTTAAGCAAAGCTATTTATGAGAAGGAAATGTTGGCAATACTCCATGCACTTAAGAAATGGCGACCCTACCTAATGGGAAGACACTTCAAGGTAAAAAAGGATCATGATAGCCTTAAATAATTTTTAGAACAAAGATTATCCTCTGAAGAGCAACAAAAGTGGGTGACAAAGATGTTGGGTTATGACTTTGAAATCATCTACAAAAAAGGGAAGCAAAATGTGGTGGCAGATGCACTCTCAAGAAAGGATGAGGATATGGAAGCATTGTTGTGCGCCATTTCTATTATCCAAACAGATTGGATAAATGAAGAAAAGGAGGAATGGAAGAATGACGAAGAAGTGCGGGCACTTATTCGAAAGTTACAACAAGATTCTAGTACGTCTGATACATTTAGCTGGCAAAATGATTTGTTATGGTACAGATATCGCTTATACCTCTGTAAGAATTCCCAGCTAAAACAAAATATTCTTATGGAATTGCACACTTCTCCCTTAGGAGGGCACTCAGGATTTCTAAAAACTTACCACAGGGTTAAGAAGGAATTTTTTTGGGATGGCCTTAAATCAGTTATTCAAAAGTTTGTGGCGGAATGTTTGGTTTGCCAACAAAATAAAGTTGAAACAATTAAGACACCGGGTCTATTACAACCTTTATCCATTCCAAGCCAACGTTGGGAGGAGGTTTCAATGGATTTTATCACAGGTTTACCCAAGTCTGAGGGAAAGAGTGTCATCATGGTGGTAGTTGACAGACTTACCAAGTATGCACACTTTTGTGCATTATCACATCCATTTAAAGCCAGTACAGTTTCTACTGCATTTATGGAAACAATTCAAAAGCTACATGGAAACCCAAAGATTATTGTAAGTGACAGAGATCCCATTTTCACTAGAAATTTTTGGACAGAATTATTTTCTTGTCTTGGTACTCAGTTAGCTCATAGCTCATCTTATCATCCTCAATCTGATGGGAAAACTGAGATAGTAAACAAATGTTTGGAAGAATATCTTCATTGCTTTGTATCTGATAAATAGACACAATGGGTCAAATGGTTGCCTTTGGCTGAATGGTGGTATAACACTTCCTTCCATACAGCAACAAAAATGACCCCATTTATGGCACTTTATGGGTATCAACCACCATCCATCACATCATATTTAAGAGAAAATTCTAAGGTTCAGGCAGTGGAACATCACATTGAACATCAAAAACAAGTCCTCCAACTCTTAAAGGATAACCTCGTGTTGGCACAGAATAGAATGAAACAACAGGCAGATCAACATCGCAGTAAAAAAATTTTGATGTAGGTGATTGGGTATTCCTACGGCTACAACCATATAAGCAAATGTCCCTCAAGCAAGCTAAGAAGGATAATAAATTATCACCAAATTATTATGGTCCATACAAGGTGTTGCAAAAGATTGGTACTATGGCATACAAATTGGAGCTTCCTGCAGCTTCTCGATTGCACCCATTTTTCCATGTTTCATGTTTAAAGAAGGTTATAGGCGACAAGCTCCCAGTTCAAACAATATTGCCAAAACTTGACGAGGAAGGAAAAATTATATTGGAACCGGAAGCAGTCACAGAAACAAGAATTTGACAGCTACGAAATCGATCAATTTCAGAGTATCTTATCAAGTGGAAGAACTTACACCGCTGAATATTCCACATGGGAGGATGAAAATTTTATGCAGAAGTATCCAGAACTACTCAAGCGTTGAGGACAACACTTTTTTGGAGGAGAGGGGCATGTTGGGTCCCTATAATACTAGTGATTACCCCATTACTATTGTAGTTATACCCCTTATTAATATTGTTGTGCCCCTATTGCCCCCATATTGTTATTTTTGTGGCTTTATATTATTATTGTTAGGTCGGCTGGATTATATTGTGACTCCTTAGACTCCTATATATAGAAAGGAGGTTTTGTCATTTGAATCATCCAATAATTGTTCATTTATGTAATGTAAAGGAGGTTTCCCCCTCGAAGAGGCTGAATTCTAAGGCGTTGATCTATCTTTTCTATCTTTTCTTGAGCTGGTTTCATAACAGATTTTCATAGGATACATGTAAACACTCAGAAGAACCCGATGGAGACATCGCATCCTCTGCCATATTTTGTGACTGAAGATGACCTTCTTGGGATAATACAGCACTGGAAAATAGAGTGGATGACTCCAACTAGAGAAGACATTGAAGCAGAGAAGGACCATTCGCAGCAATCGGGTCCAAGTGGGAAGGACAAAGGAAAAGACATAGAAGAGATAAAGCCAGAGCAGGAACACGAAGCCCAGTACCTCTTAGCGACGAAGGGGCATCATAGGAATCATCGTTCATCATCAAGATAAGGATACCTACAATGATTATGGCGTGTGCAAGCAAGAAGCAGAAGGCGGACAAATCTAAGGGTGTTATACCACTTATCCTTGTTGATGCGGACATCGACAAAATTAGAGAAAAAGTCCAAGAAGTAACAATAGAAACATGGAATAGGATTGATGATCACTATAGAGCACTCTTGGAAGAAGTTCAACAAGGCATTACAAAGTTAAAGACCTGTCACAAACAGCCAGATGACCGAAGGAGACAGGTCAATCACTATAGCTAGAGAGACGGATAGAAACAACATTTGGGTTAAGGGTTATGAAGATACTAGCTGGAGCATTACAATTCGAATCACCTGAAGATAGAGTGTGAGAAAAAGGGTGGGACAGTGTCAATATGAACGTCATCTCACTACCAATTTAGATATTGCATGAGTTCCACCAAGGTATAACAGTTGAACTACAGGAGCAAGAACAGCGCACTTCGCTGTTAAATATTCAGGTGGAGAAGGAAAGAGCTTCGCTGAAGAAGGAGCTCGATCAACTGATTAAGGAAATTTATTGAGCATGCCAGCAATAGAAACATCTAGAGGAAGTCATCACAAAAACTTGTAGTACAATTTCGAATGTAAAGGTTCACGAAGAAGAGTCACTAGCAGAGAAGGTCGCAAATCTCGGCCTCGCAATAAGGGATTCAAAGAATAAGCTTGCAGAAATGAAGTTCAAGTATGAAGTGAATATTACTAAGCTACAAATGAAACTGCAGCCAGTCACACCACTTAAAGTACGTGAGCAGAGGGAGATGGAACTGAAATATTCATTGAAAGGCATCTCCGACATAGTGGCGGATTGTGGCAAATTACTAGATGAAACTATGCAGATTTGGACCTTACTGCAGGAGGATCCAAACATTGAGAGGATTGAAGAGGAGCTCCAGATGAAGCAGAAGCAGTTGGAAGAAATTCAGGAAAATGCGAAGACCTTACCAGTTTCGCAGAGGCTCGGCAGAACCATTGAAGAGCAGACTCTTCAAAAGCATATTGACGACCTTCGGAGAAAATTCTAACAGATAAGACTCAACCATGGTAGGATGAGGCCCTCCATATTTCAAATCCAGTAGATGATAAGCTCAAGGAGCTACGATAGAGGGAGAAATAAGTGCTACTGAAGATTACCGCACCAACAATAGAGGCACTACTGGAAGAAGTACGCCAAGAGGAGAAGCAGGTAGCAAAATTACTTCAGTTGTATAATGACACCTACATGAGAATCGCAGTAAAGATCCAAGGCACAACACCTAAGTGACTCGAGATGAGTTACATGTGAGTGTTGGGGTCCTGTTGGGCGTGGCCCAACTTGGTCCAATTTTGGTCAAAGAGCGCGAAGCTATATTTACCGCACGGTGTCTTAGGGGCTTCGAGGTGGGTCGAAGCCCCTCATTTTGTAATGGGTATCGGAGTTTTATGTGATTGTTTTGTCGAGCCCATGGTATGTGGACCATGGTTTTGTAGAAATGTATTTTATATAAATATGTAATGCCTTGTCAAAGATTATGAATGAATGATATATGAGCACAAGTGACTGTATCTTATGTTTTTAGTCTGTGTTTTGGGCCTTAAGGAAAGCCCCTACAGCTAAGTACGCAGAGATCTTGGAATACTCTACATCTTAGTGCGAAAACCACCTGTACCTGGATGCATAGGTTGAGAACCTAAATGTATTGAAGATATTCATCTTAATAATAAGAAGAAGTTTGGGCCATATTTTGTGTATTGTATGTTTCTTTCTATATGTTTATGTGAAGTAAAGATTGCAAGTAAATGTTATGATAGTGAAATTTTATATTATTGTCTGATATTTTTATGTAATGAATTCAAATTTGTGAAGTGAAATATAAGCGCGAAGTCTTTTATGAATGTGAAGTAGTAGATCAGTATAAAACATAATAAAGTACATGGGTGCCATAGTGTAGTATCCCTCTGGCCGCAAAAACCTGGTTCTCCAACCTCCCATAATCACTTCGGGTGAGACTGTGATCTGCTTGTAGGTCATTGTCAAGAGGGCTAGTGGTTGATGGTTTTTTAACCTGGGTCAAGCCCACCTAAGCCAATAGGTGGATAATGGATAGGTCATCGAATTTCTTAAAAAAATGGGGAACCATTCTTTCCAAGTGCATCTGAGGAGGAAACAAGAATTGAAAAGAAATAAAATATGCATGATGATCAAGAGAACCTCCTTCTTTTGGGACTGAGGCAACCATGAATACAAGGAGAAAATAGGGAGGAACAAGTTATGGGTACGGCTAGGGTTCCCTTTCTATATTGAAGGACATGGATGTGCGATTTAATCCACTTATGTGTGCGTGTGTCACAATATCATTTAATATAATCTCTCTAGGTGCAAACACACATTAAAACACAACCTCGAGGTCCCCCCATGGCTTCAGGTTAGGCCTTCATGGCAATTGAACCTTTCCCTTTGGGTGTCAAATCCCACTTATTATAGACTAGTGTTTGATTAATTTTATCTGCATTTCATGATAGAAATTTTCAATTAGTATTTCTAGTATGTTGTGTTCAATTCTCCAAGACACGATTACTAAATTGATAGTTTTATTATAAATCATTTGAAGAAACGCCAATATGAATTACCTTATATAAACTCAACAACATTAATTGGTATTCATTTCCATTATGATCAAAGACATAGGACTATGAGCTAAAGAGTATTTATTTGATGTGCATGTCACAGTATATCATCATAAGATATTTATTCAAGGTTCTTGGTGTCAAATATTGATATTTGACTTCAATTCCAATCTACACACACAGTTTTTAATGAAATAAGTGACTAGTTTCTATCATAATTGTGTGATCAATTTCATGACTATGTTTTCCTTTTTTTGAATTTGTAAATGAGAAAAAAGCGAGAAAGAAAAATAATAAAACGGTGTAGTTTATAAATTTTCAAATTGTTCAAGCTTTAAA
Organism: Pinus tabuliformis; assembly: GCA_031772625.1. NCBI lineage: Eukaryota > Viridiplantae > Streptophyta > Pinopsida > Pinales > Pinaceae > Pinus > Pinus tabuliformis. The sequence goes on from CM062811.1 coordinate 585,214,004, forward strand.
TGCTAGGGAATTATGTTTGTTATCTTACTAGCAAAGAATCTGCTACTTGTTGTGCATACATCTTGAAATAATTGGATCATATGTATTAACAATCATAAAAATTAAAATTGTTTGCACCTTTTACTAAGACTACTTAACCGTATTGGACTTGTTTTTTGAGTGGAATACTATGTTTAATTGTTAGGCTAGGAGGGTAACTCCATGGATTAACTTGTTTATTGCATTACTAAATTCATGAATATATACATGAGTGGAGAGACTCTTGGGATTCCAATTCCAAGGTATTTTGGTTTTCTCTAATGCATAACTGAAACTATTTATAATATTTACAATAATCCCAATCTTTTTGGATTAGGTGTCAACATTCCCCACCTTAATATGAAGGGATGTTGGCAAGTCCAAGAATCATTCTGAATCTTTCAAATGTTTCCCTTCCAAGCACTTTGGAGAAGATGTCTGTAGTCTACTCATTTGTGGAATAATGTTTTAGGTGGATTGTCTTGGCCTCAACATGATGTCGAATCAGATTATATTTTTTATTTATGTGCTTGGTTCGATCATGGAACTTTGGGTTCTTGGCCAAATTTATTGAAAAAGTGTTATCAATCAAAAGAGGAGTTGAATGCACTTGTTTCTCTCGCAAATCCTCTAGAATTTTCCTGAGCCACACAATTTCCTTCATTGCTTCAGATACTGCCACATATTTTGCCTCAGTTGTGGAATCTGTTGGAACTAATTATTTTTGTGACCTCCAGAAGACATCTCCTGATCCAAGACTCATAACATAACCTGAAGTAGATACCCTTGGTTTCTTTATCTCCATTAAAGTTTGAATCAAAGTATCCAATCAAGCTAAAGTCACCCACCTGTGTATACTTGTGTCCAAAGTCTTGAGTTCCCTTCAAGTACTTTAGAACTCTTTTTGCAGCAGACCAATGACCCTCACAAGGCTTTTGCATAAACCTAGAGAGTATTCCAATAGAAAATGAAATGTTTGGTCTAGTAGTAGTCAGGTAGTTGAGACTTCTATTGTAGCAACTAAAACCAACCTCCAAAATTTCTCTTATGATTCGATTTTGGAGCCTTCCTTAATAACCACAGTGGCTCATCTAACATTTATCTAGGTATTCGTGCTTCGACTGAGACTTGTCTTTTCATTTTCGCTTATGTTTGCTAATTCAGCTGATTCCTCTAAGTCACAAGTTGATCTCCCAACTTGGTCACACAACACTTCTGGGCTTGCCTCCAAAAAATGCATAACCCTTGAAGGCAATCAGCCTTGATGATTGGAGTTGCGCAGTTCATATTGGCAGTGATCCTTGAGCTCATAAATTATGCAGTTGTGGAAGGCAGTCATCCTTGATGATTGGAATTGTACAGATCAAACTATGAGTCATCCTTGAGCTCTGAAACTGCACAGCCATTAAAGGCAACCTGGGACTAAGCTCAGAAACTATGTAGCCCTCAATAAGCTCAAAAACTACGCAGTGCACACTGAGCCAGAAATTTTCCCAGTTCCCCAAAACTGCGCATTCATTCCCTTCAGTGTTCATGGAAAGTTTCCCCCTAGAAAAGAAAGAAAACTAAAGGGAAAAAGCATCCCTAGGAAATAGGGATCCATTTTTAGTATCCCGAAGGGGGCACTTTTTCTATTTTGAGAAACTTCTACATGGTGTCGCCTTTTCCTTAACTTTAGGCATGCACGTCATAAATTCCAATTTTCTCAATTCTATGTAATGGATGCCTTTGGAGCTCATTTGTACATTTGATCATCAAGCTCTAGCATCCCTGAGGAGATCAAGGAACCTTCAGAACATTGTAGTCGCTTTTCCGAGTGAGTTTTTCTTTTATCACTTTTTGCCACTTTTTTGTAGCTTTTTGTCATTTGTCTTGTGTGAGTTTTGTTTCACTTATTTCTCTTCTTGGTTACTGCCATTTTAACTTGATTTAGATTTTAGAAGTGTTGTTTCAGTCTTTCATTTTCCTTTCACAAGTGTCGCATTGATTTTCTTATTTTTGCACCAATGGTCGTTGTCTCGATGACTCTCCCCACATACTTGAGTTTCTTTTTGTTTATTGAGTTTCTGCACTTGTTTTTAATCAATTTATCCTCAGTCATATTTTCACTCAAGCTCACAATATCACTAAGCTCTGCTCATTTTTCACGCTTCCATCGGGTAGATTTGCACTTCCCTTGGACAAATTTAACCTTGCCCAGATGGGCATTGTGTAATCCTAAGGCTCAATCTCCAAGATTAGCCTCTGGAACTATACAATTCACATTACAAGCTGGCCCTAACTACACATTGTGTATTTCAAGGGCTCAACCTATCAACCTTGGCCACTTAGACTGTGCAATGCATAGTCTCTCCCAGGTTCTGCCCAGGCTGAGATAAACTCCGCATTACGCAGTCTCAAGCCTTAGGTTACACCCTTGGATGTTGGGACTGCGCATTTGACAGTCTCAAGCCTTAGGCTGCACCCTTGGCTATTGGGACTGCACAAAGTGCAGTTCCCACAGCCTTCCAGTCCCTCTTGTAGGTGAAAATTGTGCAATCCCTCTCATCATATGCCTAAATTTTCACTTGATCGCGTTGTGAAGTTAGATTTTCAAGATCTAATGTTTGCTTGACATTAGTGTCCTTTATGTCCCACAGTTACCACACTCGTGAAGCACTTATCCCCACTATTCATTGTTATCATGGCACCAAAGGGAGCTACTTCAAGAGATACCACTAAAATCATTACTGGGGAAGCAATTTAGCAAGCGTCGGTTAACTTTCCAATATATGTGGACACTTAACTGTTCATAGAAAAGGAGTCAACACTAACATGGCAGTAAGTCTAGCAACAGTAGCAGAAGGTAGAAATCCAGTACAAGATCAAGGAGAGAGAAAGTTGTTGACAGAATAGAGGGGGAACAAAGTTGCAAAGTGAAATCAGATTCAATCTTCATGCACGTAGCTTTGGCAGCATAAGCAAAAGGAAGCAGTGAGACAGAGAGCAAAACAGAGGAAGAGAGAAAATAAGAGCTTGTAGGAAGCAGAAATGAGGGTGTAGAAAGGAGAACAAGAACTAAAGGAAGAATGGAAACAAATGAGGAAAGAACAGGAGGAGAAGCAGAAGCATGAAGAAGAAGAAAGGCAAGGTGCAACATCAGGAGAAACAAAGTTGAAGAGCAAGGACATAACCAACCAGCATCATAGGGGGAGAGTGAACATATGCAAGATCGGGAGCTTGCTCAGTAGATTGAAGAGTTGATTGAAGTTGCAGACATGGAGTTGGACCTAGAACCACGGGATAAAGATGTTGCCCTGATGCCCAGTGCACCACATGTCACCGTTCAGTATGCACAACCTCCAGCTCAGAGTTAGCCCCGAGAAAGGAGGGGACATAGTTCCTCTTGATGATCATCTGGTAATGGATGTGTACAATCTGTCATATAATGAACTTCAGAAGAGGATTGTACAAGCGTGGAGAGAAAGAATTTTCTGGATGGTCATTGATCTGAACTTAAATAGGAACGCAACAAATTATGGATATAACCTTAAATACATAGATGCAGTAGAAATAACAATGCATTTCAATAATAGAAAAAATATTGAACTATGCTTACAAAAAGAATGGAAATAAACTAGTTAAGGCAATGGTAGCTTATCTCTGAGAAGGGATGTGGTGGCTACATACCTCTGAACTATGTTACAATGAGGCTCAAAGGCCTATTTATTATTGAACAACAAGAGAAAACCCTAAATAACCATAACCTAACCCAGGAGATGTAACGCCAAGAGTTTATGGGCCTTGTTGGGGTTAGTTGGGCATCCAACTTAAGTACTGCAGGATTTGTGGTAGGACCTTGCCTATAGATATGGGCCTGCAGTGGAACTCAGAAAAATGTCGTTTAGGGGGTCAAAATTGCTCCAAAAGTTAAGGACCCAAAAAACTTCTAAAAATAGTAAATGTTGAAATAAACAAGGAAACAGATGAAACCAACTGGAGGTCTAGGTGGAATAGGTGGGTGTCCACCAATATCCACCTGGATCATTCCTCCCCCCTTAGGAAGAAATGGTCTCCATTGCATGCAGAGCCTCCATGAGGTGAGGAAATTTCTGTTGAACTTGGTCCCTGGTGAACCACTTGCCCTGGTGAAGGAGTTGGCGTGCTTTGACAACTCGATATAGCCCGATCCTCTGTTGGTGAGTGTTCTCGATCTATGTTTCCAAGAGCTTATCAGTTGTGTCATGTTCCATGCAGTCCGGGTTGAGCTCTAGTGGTGTCGGTTGTTATGCAATATTGGATGTACCCAACAATGGTGGAAAGTATGGTTGAAGGTGGTCTACATTGAACTTTGGGTGCAGAGCAAGGAATGGTGGGATATTGAGCTCTAATTAATTTTCATCGATGGCCTTGGTGATGGTGTATGGCCCATATCAGAGTAGGTGAAGCTTGCGGTGGGGTCCAGCAAGGCGCTCCTTCTGCAAATGTATCCAAACTTTGTCGCCCACCTGGAACTTGTTCGGAACTCAATGTTGATCATGGTGCTGCTTGTACTTAGCATTGGCTCTATCCAATACATCATGGACATCATGCTGGTGGATGTGTTGAATGCACTCAATGAAGTTGTTAGCCCTATCGTCTTCGGACTAGACATGAAGTTGTTAGCTCTATTGTAGCCGTGTTGGACATAGGTGAGACTTTCATCCCATTTGTGTGGATGCTTAAAGTTGTACATGCACAGAATGTGTACGATCATCTTGTTGACAACCTCTGTTTGACCATCAGTTTGAGGATGGAAAGTCATGGACTTAGTAAGTTTTATATCCAGCATCGACAAGATAATTGACCAAAATGCACTCAGGAATTTGTTGTCTCGATCTAAGACAATGGACTGTGGGATCCAAAAGTTCACCCACACTCGCTCAAAGAAGAGCTTAGCAGTGTGCCTCTGTATTGATACTCTTCTTGCAGTCCATCATGATGGTCATCTTCGAGAATATGTCGATGAACATGAAAACAAAGTCATTGTCATGCTTAGTAGAAGGAAGGCCTAACATGTAATCCATGGAGATATATTCCCAAGGTCGACTAGGAGTAGGTATAGGAGTATATAAGTCTTGCTTCTTTATGGTTGGTTTGGAAATGGCGCAGGCGGTGCAGGATATAATGTACTTACAAACATATTGATGAAGTTTTGGCAAATAAAAATACTTCTGCAATATTGTCACTATTTTCTCTACTCTAAGATATCCAGCGGTCTAACTGTAGTGCACCTCCCAAATCATCTTGTCACACTCGCTTGCAGGAACAGAGATGTGTCCCAGGTGGCATAACTATTGGGTTGTGTTATATTCTTTCCACGACTAGCCCCAGTAGTTAGAGGGGGGATGGATAACCCCCTTCATTGCACCGATGTGCAGCAAGGGGGTCACAAGGGGGGTAGAAACCCCCCCTATACAAGGGTGTTTGAGGGGGAAGTAGCCCCCCTCTATGGGGTCTAGGTAGCACCCCGGGAAAAAAAATTGGACCCTATATTTGGTGTACAAACTTACCTATGGTTTTGTGCATGGCTTTCACACATGGCTTTGGGCACAATGGTTTTTGGTCCATGGTATTTTATAGATCCGGTCAAGGGAACTACAGTTATGTTCTAATCCAGGGTTAATGGATATTTATGGATGCTTCGGCCTATATATATATGTATTGTAACATTGAAAGGAACATAATGAAAAATCAATCTGGTAGTCCCAGTTTTGGGATCCAAGGAAAAATATCTGTGTATATTTGTTTTATGTGTTATGCTCTCGCTATTGTTTATTTTTTGTTTTTAGAATTCATATGTAGGTAATTTTTGTATGGGGTTAAAACCAACAATAACAATGCATCCTGAAAGTGAAAATGTGGAACTTTCTTCCCTTCCAAGAGTGTTTGGTATGTGATGTCGAATTCTATATCGCTCTAGTAAAGATGCAGCCACCCTGAATTCTCGTGCCCACAAGAGTCGAGCATAATGATCAACCCCATGACTGTTGGTCAACTGAGGAAGCCTACATCATTATTGGTGTTTCCCTTCTTGTACTTAATGTTCAAATGGAAACGTTATAGGTAGGTGGACCATTTTTGATGGCAATCATGCTACAACTTCCCTTGTGTTTATATGAACTACAGGGGTTGGTGATCTGTGTGGATGATCGTTTACTTCCCCATAATGTAATTCTTCCATTAACGGTAGCCATGCATAATGGAATACATTTATTTTTCATAAGTAGGATACTTTTGAATTGTGTATGAAAGTGTCTAATTGTGGTAAGCCACTGGATGCCCCTGCTGAGTAAGAACTACACCAATACCATAGTCGGAGGCGTTTGTCTCAATCTTAAACGGTTGTTGTAGGTCTGGTAATGTAAGCATTGGTGTAGAGCAAAGGTGATACTTCAAATTAGCAAATGCCTATTGTTGGGTTTCGAACCAAAAAAAAAATGGTTTCACTCCTCCCTTATTGACTTGACTTAAAGGCCAAGTGATATGAGAGAACCCCAACACGAACCTGCGATAGAAATTGCCAAGACCCAGAAAGTTGCAGAGCTTTGTTAGAGTGGTTGGGGTTGGCTAATCCTAAATGACTTTATCATGGTTGGGTCCACATGCACCCCCTTCTCATCAATGATTTACCCTAGATATTGAACCTAGGTCATGCCAAAAGTTCATTTCTCCAAGTTAGCACACAGCTTGTGTTTTCGCAAGGTTTGAATGACCCATCGAATATGGTGAAGGTGCTCTTCCCAAATCTGGCTGAAGATCAAGATGTCATCTAAATACACCACCATGAATTCATTGGTGAAGGGTCGCAAGATGTTCTCCATCAATCTCATGAAGGTTGTAGGGGCATTCGTCAACCCAAAAGGCATGACCAACCATTCAAAAAGGCCCTCCTTGGATTTTAAGGTAGTCTTCCACACATCAAAGGGTTTGATAGGAAGTTGGTGACAACCTGACTTCAAGTCAATCTTGCTGAAATATTTGGCCCCCTTGAGCTAGTCCAGAAGATCATCAATCTGCAGGATTGGGTACCTATTCTAGACAATGATCTTGTTCATCATCCGATAGTCAATACAGAGTCTCTAGGTCCCATCCTTCTTTTGTACCAATACAATTGGGCTCCCAAAGGGTGATCAGCTTGGCCTGATGTGGCCTTTCTGCAATAGTTCCTAAATCTACCTCTTGATCTCAACATTGTCTAGAACAGAGCGTCGACAAATCGGTCCATTGGGAAGTGGTGCGCCTAGGGTCAGATTGATTGAGTGCTTGACCTAACAGTGTAGAGGTACCCCTATAGGTGAGGAAAAAATGCCCCTGTACTCCTCCATGACCTTGTCCATTTGTTGTTGATGTGTGTAGGAGCCCTGTCTAGAAGCCGTGGCCACAGCCTTCTTCTTGCCGTGAGGGAAAATCATAAGGAAAAAAAAATTCATGGTCTAGGAAATGATCTTACTACATTACTTTATAGTGATCAAAAGAGATGTCGGTAGGCGGGGCTACCTCCGATACCTTGTACAACTTATTGGCCAAAGTAATAATCACAAAGCGAGGTATAAAATCATATACAGCCTGTTGTTTCCACCAGTATGGTTTTCCTAATAATACATCACAAACTTCAAGAGGAGTAGCATCACATAGTACCTCATCCATGAATGGTTTGATATTGTATGGAAGGCGGCACTATTGGCTGACGTGGAGATCTCGTCCTTGGTGAAGCCACTCGATGGTGTACGGTTGTGGATGTGTTGTAGTCTTTAGGCCCATTCGCTTCATGATCTCTGCTGAAATGAGATTTTTTTGGTTCGCGTTGTTGAAAATGAACTGCAACAGAGAAACCTTCACCCACATCTGTGAGTGGAAGAGGTGTTCCCCCTCCTCTAGATCTTCATACTCATTCTTGTGGATCTTGATGGTGGCTACAGTGGCACTAGGCTCTGCATCAATGACTTACTTCCCTATTTCATTCCCCTTATCACGTTTTGACTCAAAGTCAAAACATGTGTCTAATTCGGAGGCCTTAAGCTCGGTGACCAGTGATTGTTTGGCCCGACACTCACTTGTGTTTTGAGTGGAGCTCTTATGGAACTCACACCATTTTCTCATGTCCGTGTTTGTCTTCATGGTGTTGTTATTTTCTTGTGGCTTTGACGGGGTGTATTGGGTAGCCTCACCTTACCTTTGTCCTTTTCTCTGTGGTTTAGGGGCACCTTTTCCTTGCTTTGGATTCGCAGATCCAAAGTCTCGCTTCTTATGTTTAAGATTCTACTCAATCTTGACAGTGTATTGGTACGTCTTGCCAAGCGAGAAAATTTCCAAGAACTGCATCTCATCCTAGATGTACTTGTGTAGACATTTGCGATACTTGAGTACCAAATTTCGATCATAATCCTTGATACCCAACTTTTTACAAAGGGTATGGAAAAAATTTGTGAACTTCGTCACATATTGGTCCCTTCCCTGTCGTAGCGTGGTGCACTTTATGTTTTTATCTTCATAACTCCCGATAAGGTAATATTGTTCCTCAATGGCATATCGAAAATAATCCCAAGTGGGTGCAGCTAAAAATAGCAAGGATTCACTCTCTTCCTTTTGTTCACAGTAGGTTTCCCACCAGTCCTTGACGTGTGGGGTGGCTTTGAGAAGTGAAAAAAGTAATATTTTCCCCATTGAAAAAGTCATGAACTGGAAAATATCCTTCCAATAGATTTAACCATTTATCTACGAAGTATGCATCTATATGGCCCTCAAATATAGGAATATCGAAGTTAACTTCTACCTTAAAAGGAGTGGTGCCTCTAGAGTGGCTAGTGGATGAAGATGTGTCACCTGTGGGTAGTCGTTGAAGGATCTAGGAAAAGTTATCCATCATCACGTTCCTCTGTTGCTGGAGGGCTTCCTTGAGCAACATTTTTAAAGTATCTCCTGCCCCCTCATCTTTTTTTCTTCCGCCATGGGAGGTCGTCGAGGTTTGCGAGGCTGGTCCTGAACCGATTCAACTAGATCGAGCCCTAACTCCTTATACCCTCTCCTTGTTGGGGACATGCACAGAAAAATGGAGAAAGAGAAGACCACTTTGATACCACTAATCCAAACTTAAATAGGAATGCAAAAAACTATGGACATAACCATAAATATACAGATGCAACAGAAATAACACTCCATGTCATTAATAGAAAAATATTGAACTATGTTTACAAATAGAATCAAAATAAACTAGCTCGGGCAATGGTAGCTTATCTCTGAGAAGAGATGTGGCAGCTACATGCCTTTGAACTGTGTTACAATGAGGCTTGTTACCACCAAAAATTGATCATATATAGATAATTTACTAGATGGATCTAAGTACACCATGTAGGGCCAATTTTACCATAGTAAAATTGCTTTCACTATAAGAAATTACTTAATAAACCACATTTGTTAAGTTATTTCTGGTTAAACCCATGAAGAATAATTAAATAAATCACTATTTATTTAATTATCTTCTAGGAATAATTAATTAAACCATTGTTTAACTAATATTCCTTGTCATATTTGACCCAGTTATGAGAAATAAATAGATAAATCATTAATTATCTTATTTTTCTCTAGGAATAATTAATTAATCACTAATTAGTTATTATTCCTTGTCAAGTTTGACTAAATCCCCTAGGAATACTTAAATAAATCATTATTTGTTTATTATTCCTTAACCATATTTCTTGAGATGATAAATAAATCATTTATTTATTATTATTTCTAAATAAAAATATTTAACCAATTTAAATACTTTTTCCCTCCAACCAAATATAATAAAATATTCCAAATGGTTAATTCTAGAATTTGGTTAATAATATTTTATTATTTCCCATTATTCGAGGATAACCTAATATTTTGCTATAAATTGGAGGGTTTTACATTCATTCTTCACTTTCGATCATTTTCATTGTTGCACTCACTATTGCAACTCTGATTATTATCATTGTTGCACACCATTTTCTTTTCCATTTGAGTTCTCATTGAGCTCAAACATTTTGTTTGTTGGGTTTTACACATTATAGAGGAGAGAGACTCTACAAAAGCTGAAGACATTGAGGATAGCCAAGAACCCATCCCATAGAGGGGGACTGGTAACATTATTTTTTCCCTTCACAGGTGTCATCTAATAAAATATATTCTTTATATATCTGGTTTCCATTGGATTATTGGAGTTACTTGCGCTTATTTCTTATTCCATTTTGTTGTTTAACTATTTATGTTGCATAGATCAGGGCTTTGGCAGGTTTTGTTTCTATCATTTGTTGCAGATCCACATTGTTTAACAGCCATTTTTACTGTTAGGTTTGTTTTTCATCCACAATCTAAAGTGGTTTCTTTTCATACACCTTCGAGAAGAAAAATACATAACAGATGGCAACTCCACTAGTGATTTTCTTATTGTCGCCAACAGATGGCAACTCCACTAGTGATTTTCTTATTGTTGCCAACAGATGGCGACTCCATTGCGTTTTTAATTTTAATTCAGAAACCTTAGTGACCTTCAGTTTTCAGCTTATGGTTTTTCTTTTTTCAATCTCTTAAGATTGTTTACTAGCATTCTGACCCTAGATCAGTCAAATTTCTAACTCCCGCAAGTTTTCTAGTTATTTCTATAGGTCAAAGGAACCAGTCACGACAGAGACAAAAAAAATTTCAGAGACTTGCTACCCGAGAACTGGGGAGCATAAATTGCACTTTTCTACCCCAAACCTATGATCTGGAGGTCCAAAATACACTTTCTTGCCCAAAAAGTGCGATATCCCCTGAATCATGTCAGTACCTACGATTTTAGGGTTTCCGAGAATTTTTCTTATCTTTTTCTGGGTATTGTCGAGTGCAATATTCTGGTTTATTTGACCACTGTCTTTGCCCTCTTAGGCCTTTATCTACTCTGTTTCGCTCGTCGAAGTGGAATTCAACCCCTTAGGGCTTTAATTACGCTTCCACCTTTATAGGAGGAGTTTAGCTGAGTTAGAAGTCTGAGTTTCTTGCAGAGATTTCAACCATATTTTTCATGTCCATACCTTCCTTTTTTAGATCTTAAAAGATAGGTTGTTTCCATCCAAAGTTCCCTCTTGAAACTTGTTTTATCATTTGCCTTTGGCTGCCACTGTTTGCCCTAGGTTTCACACCCATCTCCCTATCTTTTGCAGCGATTTCCCTCACTATTTTTTTGTTGTTGTCGCACCACATTTCAACAACATAGTGTCATTTGATCCTAGTCATGCTGACATTTATATCTCTTGGCATTTTTGTGTGTTTTCAGTTGATTTCGCCACCAACCATCATAGTGTTTTCAAACCCAGTTTGGGTGGGGTTTTAGATAGTTGATTTGTTGTTCATTTTCTGTTTTTAATTTCATATTATTTCAGCAATCTTTTTCTTTTTTCAAACACCGGATCTAGGCTTAATTATTAAACACACTTGCATACACAAACACACCATAAGCGAAGGGTGTTTGGTTTACACCGCCAAGCCAAGACTTAGCTTAATTAATTTATCTCCCCAAATAGAGACAAAGCCATTTTGTTTATCTTCCTTCACCATTTCCGTGTCACTTGTGTCTTGTAACCATTGCGTCACCATTGCATTTGTCATGGAGACTTTTAGGTCTTCGTCCTCAGTTTCCGCTTGGACATATTACTCCTCACCACAAGGTTCGAGTTAGTCATCCTCTGAGTCCCCATACCGACACTTATTCTTGTTCATCTCATTCCTCATCCGATTCTGAGCCTCCTTCACCATATACCATCACCATGTCAGGACCCACTACAAGTGTAGGAAACCAACCTCATAGTGGCTCTGATTCTATCCTGGTAGTTACATCTAGCAGAACCATTACGGGAACCATTCTGGCATCCCCTTTTCTACCTTTCATGGTTGGGTTAAGTCTCCCAAATTTTAACCAGTTGATTAATGACCTCATACACCATGATGCTAGTTGGCCATCTATGTCGACTAAGCTTCCCTCAAACATTCCCAAGTTTGAGGGTAATTCTGGAGAGGACCCCACCAATCACATCCACTCCTTCCATATGTGGTGTTTGTCTAATTCCATCACCAATGACTACATTCATCTTCAGTTGTTCTAACACACGCTCACTAGAGATGTTGCGAAGTGGTAAATTGACCATCCCTCCGCTTCTCATTCCACTTTTGTGATGCTTTCTAAAGCGTTCCTTTCATATTTTCAGTTACCTCTCTGATACAACACGATACAGAGCTCTTGACCACATTTTTTCAGTCCTCTGCAACCCATCTTTCTGACCATGTCTAGGAATGGCATAGAAGGAGGAGCATGTGTCATGCTCCTTCCTTCGAATACCGTGTCTACCTCGATTGGTTTCTTAGGACTCTTTTAGCACCCATTCCAAAAATGTCGCATCTCATTTTCCATAGACAGAGGAAAAGGCTCTCCAGACTTCTCTAAGATATGACTTGATTTATGTGCAATCCAGTTATGTCTATACCATTATACCAGACCTCCCTCGCCCTAGTAGTGCCAATGCACCGGGGGTATATCACACTGCCAACGGTATCGTTGGAGATATTTCACATCCTTCGTCATATACTCAACATGGTTATGGCCAGCTGCAAGGGGGCACTAGTTCCTCCCACATTTATCCCCCTCCTACCAGAAACGTGTATTCAGGACAAAGCATCTTATCTATTCACCCAAACACATCAGCAGATGTTAGGGCCATCTAATGCTCAACCTATCTACCAGATTGTTTCCCCTTCACCATCTTACACATATGCATCATTAAGCACTCCATCCCCTCAGGCATTAGCGCAGCAACCTCACATGCATCCTCAGCCCCAGTAGCCACCGCCCCCTTAGGACCAATTCTATGCATAGTAAAGTACCACCAATCCCCAAAATTTGAAGAAAAATAATAAGGGAAGGGTAACAAGGGTAACAAGGGTAACCAGAGTAATCGACCCAATCAACCCCAGGGGAACCAGCCTAACACCGACAACCAGCAATAGCGGAACTAGCCCAAGAAGAAAAAGGTTATTCGTATGAACAATCCTTGTGCATGTTCTGGTGTACATGGCCATTATACTCATGAGTGTCCCCTCTTACCTTAGATGCGCCAACTATGGGAAGCCCAAGAAGCTTCTAGAGGTCAACCGCCCATGTAGCAACCACCTTAGAATCTTGCGCCATCTCAACCGGTTGTGCTTACAAATCCTTTCCCTCAGCAAGGATTTGTTGCTATTCAACCTCAACAAGGTCAAGTAGACCATCCTCCCAAACCTTCTGGTCCTAGTGACTACCAAATCCTCATGATGAATTCTAACGAGGTTAATACCTCTGATGTCAACTTGCAAACTCAGTCATGACAGTACGACAATCCATCGACTTCATCCACAACCAAGGCCAAAACCAAAGAATCTATTGATCCTCTTACGACACCACCCTCTGGTACCTCTACTTAATAGCCAACTTCTCAGCACCCTATTGTTACCATCTCAGTCGATCCATCAGGATCCACCCCTAGCAGACCTCCTCCTTTTGTGGGTGCCTCTCCTTTTTCCCCATCAGGAACAATACCTCCAGGTCTTAACCATCTAGGAGCTACAACAAGAGAAAAACATAAATAAGAGAAACCCTAACCCCAAGACATGTAACGCCAAGAGTTTGTGGGCCCCTTTGGGGTTAGTTAGGCAGCCAACTTCCTAGGGTCGTAACCTGGTCATATTATCTATGTTTGGAACGCACGATACCTTATTGGAAAGGTCTCTTTGAGTACTACAGGATTTGCGGCAACCCCTACGTACAGCTACATGCCTACATCATACTCAAAAAAACGTCGTTTAGGGGGTCAAAACTACTCTAGAAATTCAGGACCCAAAAAACTACTAAAAATAGTAAATGTTGAAATAAAAAAGGAAACAGATGAAACCGGCTAGAGGTTTAGATGGAATAGGTGGGTGGCCACCAATATCCACCTGGATCAATCATGAATCACCTACATTCATTAGATAAAGGGTGATAGTAGCAGACACCAGCAAGAATCCAAATACCATTGTTGAAGCCAACTTGGCCTTCGCAGGTGTGACAAGATCAAACACTCAATATTTGATGGTCCAAAGTAAGCAATTGGTACAAAATCTACATGCTTCCTATCAAGATATAGTACAACTCTACGCAGTAGCACAGAACGCTATCTCCACACAATTCTACTTGGGGGAAATGAGAGCAGCAATACTTGGTGAAATATCAACACTTGGAGAGACCATGCAGGACCTCTATGAGGATCTCATGACCATACATAAGGCAGTTATTCGCTTGCACGGCTTGCAGAAGCAGAGGAAGTAATTTGTCAAGACTCTTAGGAATGTGAAAACTTCCATCACCATCATGTAAGAATGGATAAGGTGATACAAAGGGGCACCACTTACTTTGGTAAAAAATATGAAGTTGCAGGAAGAATTTGAGAAAGCAAGAGTTTGAATGTTGATTCAGAACAACAAGCATCTCGCCTCATATGTTGGAAACATTCATGCCACATATGTTTGGTTTTGCAATAGTATTAGACTTCGTGGTAAGAATCCACAAGATCCCATTTGTCATCTCCTTCACCAAAGCTAAATTCAAACACTAAATCAGGAAGGAGATTGAAGAGTACTTAGAGCAGCTGAAACAAGTTTCCACCAAGGAGGACTTAGATTCAAACAAATAAAACATGCATAACTACATTTATGGTCTCATCCAGATTAAAACCATGTTTCTCCTTCTCGAGAGAGAAGTTAAGACTGGTTCCAAATCATTGTACCCATATGTCATGGAGGCTAGAGTATGCTTCCAGCTTGACACCATCACGCAATTTGGGGATGTCATCGCACAGTACCAATATTGGCATTGATATGTGACCGAGAAGCACCAAGTGGAGGTTGTCAAGCTAGAGTGTTCCCAAACTCAAGCATCATAACATCTTGTCTTGTTAGGCTGCCAAGTTGTCTCTACCCTATTGTTTCCTATATGGGTATGAGTGTAAAATCTAATATTATTTGTAATTATGTTGTAAGTGAAATTCCAAGTTTCAATATTGGAATATGAAAATTCATCATGTAATGTATTGTGTTATTTTTTGAAGAAGTTGAAGAGTCATGAGGGTAGTCCAAAGGTCACAAAGGGGAGTTGAAGAGTCACCCCCTCTTGTTATAAATAGAACCTCATAATTCATGTAAGAGGCTTTTGGGAGCCAAGATTTTAGCAAGGGTTGGGCTTAGAAAGAGTTTGGGAGTATTGTGAAGATCCTTGGCTTCTCCATAGTGTAGAGCAAGTATACTTCTTTCAAGGAGCAAGTGTTCTTAACTGTAATGTTCCACTATTGAGGCTAGTGGTCATCAATGGTGTATGTATGGATGGAACTTTCACTTATAATAATAAAATTAGAGCTAGCATGTTTTCATGCATATGTTGTTAATATAGTAGGACTATTCTTGTTGTATTGGCATATGTATTTTATTTAACTTATGCATATGCTTATGAACTATTTTGTTTTCACTTATATGAATCTTATTGAATGCGTGTTGTTGAATTAACTCATCACTTTAACTTGTGTACTATTTTGCATCTTAACTTGTGATGTCATTCCACTCATGTGTTCCTTTCAAGATGCATACTATTACGAGCTTCTAAGGGGTGCACTTCATATTCCCTTCGTGTGTTGGAACCTTCATGAATTGTACTTGGCTATCCATAGGGTCACACACTTGTCCTCACCCAAAGTTATCATACTTTCCTCTGTGCATTTCTGCGGTCAAGGAATAACATTACCACCCACTATTGGGACTCCTACTCCAAACGGTGTGAGGTCATCAAGGGAAAATTGAGCCTAAATGTGCCCATGAAACTTTTGCATAATTTCCATCTCATAATATGTAAGCATCTCAAAAACATTTAAATTTAAAAAGAGGTACATGTAAATATTCTGGAGGGAAAAGAATAAAAACTTTTTTTTAATTTTATTTTTGGCTTATCTCCACATATGTTTACTCAAATAACAAGTGTAGAAACTTGTTGGATGCGTAATTAAATTCCACATCCAACGAGTACCCATTATGCATACTTTCTAAAAGACCCACATTGATAATAAAAAATGAAGATACATTAAAAAAGTGTGTTCAGCACGCTTTTTAATGTGTCTTCATTTTTTATCAATGTGGGTCTTCTCAAAAGTATACATAATGGGTACTCATCGAGTGTATACGCTTGAAATTTGAGAAAACCTATAAGGAGATAAGCCAAAAATACAAGTAGAAAAAAAGTAGTTTTCTTCTTTTCCCTCCAAAATTTACAATTCTTATTTTATTATTTTAACTATTGTTTTACCATTTTTCCTTAGGAGGCCACTTTTAGGCTTAAATTTCCTATAATGCTAGTTGGGACTTCATACCGGGGATATCCCCTGAAAGTTGGCAGTCCATCACCGTCAACATTTCTAGTAGTAGAAGGAGGGCCAGATGACAAGTTGAGCCCTTGAAGGCTATTTTGAATTTTGCACTCATTTATGACTTCTTCCTAAATCATACTCCCGACATGTTTTTCCAGAGACATAAAATTACAAGTGTCGGCAAATATAATTAATGACTTATCACATATTAAATTTGATGTCGAGGGTGGAACAACCTTGCTTGATCATACTGATCGTTTTCTTAAATTCTACACATAGAACGACATCCCCCTTGAGGATGTTGGATCTCAGTTGTTTATTCTCACATTTGAAGGGCATGTAAGGAAATGGTGTAGCACATTGACCGATGCGTCCATACACACTTTTGAGCATCTTTTCACAAAAATGTCTCACGCTTTTGACATGTTCGATCATAAACATCTGGGCAAGAAAATTTTAGAATTGCGAAAATCACCTGATGAATCATTGCATCATTTTCACATTTGTTTTATGCATTTGTGTTTTTAATATCCAGAAGATGAAGTTGATTGGGATTTCTTGGCTGGAAGATTTCAATATCTTGTTCACATTTCTACAAATCCACATGAGTTAGAATCTTTCGAACCTCTCCCAACATACCTCAGTGTTAGAGCTTCTAAATTTGAGACGGACAAGGTTGTTTTTCCAAGTGACCCTCCATCCCCTTCTCATCAAACAGCTCTAGCTCCGTAGGTCGAGGTGGGAGAAGTTGAGAATTCACCTGTTGATCTACCACCATCTTTTCCCACCTCACATACTCAAAATTTCAGCACAGGTTTGGACTATCAATTTGATGATTGTGAATAAGTGTTACCTCCTCGTCCTCCATCATTTGGTCCTTCTAATCCTCTGGATTGTGATGTGTTTTGTTCACCTGTTTCAAATCTATCTTGTGATGTTCACAAGGGTCAATTGTTGGATGGAGTTGGTGTTGAGAAGCCAACTTACGATATCATTCATGATGATTACGTGGGGGATCCCATAGCTAAAAAAAAAAATTGTGACGAAAGATGATTCTCTTCCTTCCACACATCTCCTTCATCATTCTGACATTTCCCATGATTCTATCATTTCCGTTGAATCTTGTGAAAATTTAGTTCATGGTGATATTACTACTTTTGATCATTCATAGAACACATGGGATGTCATTTCTTCATCCAAATGTGAAGAGGATGAATCTTCTACTCTTGATCTTCCTAATCCCTCATCTCATCTTTCTGAAAACTTAGAGGGTGAAATTTGTCATTTTTCATCTTCCCCTATTTGCAATTCATTAGATCATGAGGATGCCTTCATTTGTGATATTGAACTTTCTGATCATGGTTGTCACAACCTCTTCATTGATTCATTTGGTCATGATTCTGATTTTTCCACTGCTAATATTTCCCAGCCACTGATCTATGATGATCTACCTACTGATGAGTTGGAACTTCCCCAAGTTGTCAAGGCACTTCAACCCGAGTTGATGGTTATGTTAGGTTCTCGTAGTCTTGAGGTCAATTCCACTTCCGATCAGAATAGTGGTTAATCTTTTGAGGCTCCTCATCACTCTATCGCACATAATTAAAATCAATTTGTCTTATCATTGTCAAACCCTCCATCTGTATTACACGATCCTATCGCTCAGTCATTGGAGGAGTCATACGTGGCGAGCATTGTTGAAAAATGAAATTTTCTTCTTTCTTCATGTTTGCTCGCCTTCACAGTTCGAAAGTGTGTGCATGCTTGTCTCCGGCTCACAATGTGTTTGGACACCATGGTACATCCGTAGAGTTCCTTTCATGCGCTTTCCATTTTTACTTTTCTGCAAGTGCATTCAAACTTTGAACGTTTTGGTTTGTATTGACTTATCTTTCTTGCTTGTTGGTATGCTTGTATATCTTTCTTGACATTCATGCTCTCGCCTACATGGGCCAGCCAATGCACCGATGGCTGCATTGGAAGTATCACTTTACATAAGTTGGCCTATGTTCTGCTTAGGTTAGGAGTAGGAGTAGTTGTTTGCTTTTCTTGTTTGTTTCCTTGATTTTCTTTACTTTTTTTTTCTCTATCCTACTTCTTTCCTTTGTTTTTTTTTTGCAATTGTAGGTTAGTTTTCGCATGGAACTTTGTTTGGCTTCTTAGACAAGCAAGGTCATGTTCAAGAGGAACTTTTACTACTATCAACACGTATTTATATGCCTATGAGAATCTTTCATTTATTTTATTCGATGATACCCTGATGGAAAATACGTCTTTCAAAGAGAGTCATGGTGAAATCACGATGCTTGCACTTTTACTAGTACCACCTACTTTGATCGATTTTCTATTTTCAGTTAACCCTTGTCAACTAAGTCAAGTAGAGTAAGGAGACGGGTAAAAACATAACAAGTATGTCATATATATATATATATATATATATATATATATATATATATATATATATCCTTCTCTGAAGGAACAACCTCTTCTTCTCTCGATAAGTCAGGATCCCTCTTCCACCTGATGAAATAAATATGTGCCTATGCACAGTTCTTTGAACAAATAAAAATGAAGAGGGATTCTTGCACAAATAGGTGAAGCAAGTAACTCCGTCGGGGTACTCTCCAGGCTTAGAGGTAGTGAAGCAATTCTTATGTTCCTGAAGTGACTCCGTCAGGGTACTGTCGAGGCCTACTGGCAGCAAAGCAACACCATAGATGAAACTAAAAACTATGATGGCATATTTTACTTGTGCATCTATATACTCTTCATCCCCAATCGAAACAACTCAGATTGACTTGGCTTGGTATGTGTGCTTCCGATGAAGAGAATGGTAGGGACTACCTCTTTAACTCAAGATAAGTGAAGAAGCTATGATAATCAAAGAAATAAACAATACTTCCAGAAGAGTTAGACTCGATTTTCATGACGCAAGGTCCATATAAAGAGTTGGAGTTCTACCAGTGTGTCACCAATGTTGTAGCAACTACAACCACCCTCCAAAATTTTGCACATGCTTCAATTTTGGAGCCTTCCTTCTTAACCACAGCATCTCATCTAGCATTGATCCAGGAATTCGTGCTTCAACTGAGACTTATCTTTTCATTTTTGCTTGTGTTTTCTAACTCATCCAATTCTTCTAAGTCACAAGTTGATCTCCCAACTTGGTCACATAGTAGTTATGAGCTTGCCTCCAGAAACTGTGTAATCCTTAAAGGAATTCAGCCTTGATGATTGGAATTGCGCAAATCAGACTAGTAGTAAGCCTTGAGCACACAAGTTGCACAGTCATGGAAGGAAGCTGAGCACTAAGCCCAGAAACTATGCAGCTCTTACAAAGCTCAGAAACTGCGCAGTGCACACTAAGCTGGAAAGTTGCCCAGTTCCCTAGAACTGTGTAGTTTTTCCCGGTAGTGTGCATGGCAAGTTCCCCCCCCCCCGAAAAAGAAATAAAACTAAACGGAAAAAATCATCTGGAGGAAATAGGCATCCATTTTTAGTATTCCAAAGGGGCCACTTTCGCTATTTTTAGAAACTTCCACCAAGTGTTGCATTTTCCTTGACTTTAGGCATGCGCATCATAAATTCCAATTTGCTCAATTATATGTAGTCAATGCCTCTAGAGCTCAATTTTACATTCTATCATCAAGCTCTAGCATTCCTGAGGAGATCAAGCAACCTTCGAATCATTGTCGTCACTTTTCTTGGTGAATTTTTCTTTTATCACTTTTTTGTTACTTTTTTCATTTGGCTTGTGTGAGTGTTGATTCACTTGTTTATCTTCTTGGTTGCTGGAATTTTAAATTTATTTAGCTTGTAGAAGCGTTGTTTCATTATGTCGTTTTCCTTTCACAAATGTTGCAATGATTTTTATTTTTCACCAACTGTCGTCGTCTCTGCGACTCTTCTCACATACTTGAGTTTATTTTTGTTTGTTGAGTTTATGCACTTTTTTTTCATCAATTTATCCTCACTTAGTCATACCTACACTAAGTCTCACATTATCACTAATTTTCACTCATTTTTCATGCCTCCATCGAGCAAATCTGCACTTCCCTTAGCTGGATTTTGCCTTGTCTAGCTGAGCACTGCGCAATCCTAAGGCTCAAGCTCTAAGCTTAGCCTATGGAACTGCACAGTTCATATTATAGGTTGGCCTCAACCTCACATTGTGAAGTTCGAGGGCTCATCCTCTCAACCTTAGCCATTGAGACTACGGAATGTGTAGTCTCAAGCCTTAGGTTGAACCCTTTGTTGTTTGGACTGCACAATGTGAAGTTCCCACAACCTATCAATCCCTCTTTTAGGTGAAAAATGTGCAATCCATCTCATCAGATGCCTGGATTACCACTTGATCATGTTGTGAAGTTAGATTTGCAAAATCTAATGTTTGTTTTCCATGAGTGTCTTTTTTGTCCCACAGGTTCCACACTCATGAAGCACTTCTCTCCAGTATTCATTGTTACCATGGTACCAAATGGATTTGCTTCAAAAGTGACCACTCAAAGTAGTACTGGGGAAGTAGTTTAGCAAGCACCAGTTAACTTTCCAATATATGTGGACACTCAATTTTTCATAGAAAATGACTAAACACTAACATGGAATCAAGTCCAACAGTAGTAGTAAGGTAGAAATCTAGTACAAGATCAAGGAAAGATAAAGTTGTTGACATAATAGAGGGATAAAAAAGTTGCAGAGGGAAAGTAGATTCAATCTTCATGCAGGAAGCTTTGGCAGCAGAATCAAAAGGAAGCAGCAAGACATAGAGCAGAGCAGAGGAAGAGATAAAAGTAGAGCTTGTAGGAATCATAACTGAGGGCACAGAAAGCAGCAAAATAACTAAGGGAAGAACGAGAACAAAGGAGGAAAGAACAGGAGGATAAGCAGAAGCGGGAAGAATAATATAAGCAAGGCACAACATCAAGAGAAACAACTTTGATTCAAGTTGAAGAGAAAGGACAGAACCAACTAGCAACAAAAGGGAGAGCGAATAGATGCAGTATAAGGAGCTTGCTTAGTATATTGAAGACTTGATTGAATTTGTGGACATGGAGTTGGAACCGGAACCACAGGATGAAGATGTTAACCTGATGCCCAGTGCACCATAGGTCATTGTTCAGTCTCCACCACCTCTATCCGTAGAGTTATCCTTGAGCGAGGAAGGGGACATAGTTCCTCTTAATGATGATCTTGTAATGGATGTGTACAATCTACCATATAATGAACTTCAGAAGAGGATTGTACAAGTGCGGAGAGAGATAATTTTCCAGATGGTCATGCATCACCTGCATTCATTAGAGAAAGGGTGATAGTGACAAACACCAGCAAGAATCCAAATTCCATTATCAAATCCAACTTTTCCTTCATAGGTGCAACAAGATCAAACATATTATTTGATGGTCGAGAGTAATAAATTGGTACAAAATCTATAAGTTTCCTAGCAAGAGATAGAACAGCTTCGTTTAGCATCAGAAAACACATTCTCCGCACAGGTCTACTTGGGGGAAATGAGATCAACGATACTTGGTGAAGTATCAACATTTGGAGAGACCATGCAGGACCTCTATGAGGATCTCATGACCGTACATAAGGTAGTTGTTCGCTTTCATATCTTGTAGTAGTAGAGAAAGGAATTTGTTAAGACTCTTAGAAATGTGAAAAAATCCATCACCACCATGCAAGAATGAACAAGGCGATATAAAGGGGCACTGCTTACTTTGGTAAAGAAGATGAAGTCACAGGCAAAGTTGGAGAAAGCAAGAGTTCGAATGTTGGTTCAAAATAGAAAGAAACTCACCTCATTCATTAGAAAAATTCAGGGCCCATATGTATGGTTGTATAATAGTATTGGCCTTCATGGTGAGAACCCACAAGATCCCATCTATCATCTCACTCACCGAAGCTAAATGCAAAAGCCAAGTCAGGTGGGAGATTGAAGAGTATTTGGAGCAGCTGAGACAGGTTTCTACCAAGGAGGACTTAGAGTCAAATAGACAAAACATGCAGAACTACATCGGTCGTCTTGTCCAGATCAGAACCATGTTGCTCCTCCTTGAGAGAGAAGTTAAGATTGGTTCGAAATCATTGTACATGGATGTTATGGAGGCTAGAGTATGCTTCTAGCTTGACACCATCATGCAATTTTGGGATTTCATTGCACAGTACCAAACTTGGAATCAATACATGACCAAGAAGCATCAAGTGGAGGTTTTCGAGCTAGAGTGTTCCCAAACTCAAGCATCATAGTGTCTTGTCTTGTTAGGATTCCAAGTTGTCTCTACCCTATTTTTTCCTATATGGGTATGAGTGTAAAATGTAATATTATTTGTAATTATGTTGTAAGTGAAATTCCAAGTGTCAATATTGGAATATGAAAAGTCATCATGTAATGTAATGTGTTATTTTATGAAGAAGTTGAAGAGTCATGAGGGTAGTCCAAAGGTCACAAAGGGGAGTTGAAGAGTCACCCCCTCTTTTTATAAATAGAACCTCGTAACTCATGTAAGAGGATTTTGGGAGCTAATCTTTTGGCTAGGCTTAGGCTTAGAAATAGATTAGGAGTATAATGAAGAGCCTTGGCTTCTCCACAGTGTAGAGCGAGTATACTTCTTTGGAGGAGGAGGTATTTTTTACTGTAATGTTCCACTATTGGGGCTAGTGGTCATCAATGGTGTATGTATGGATGAAACTTTCAATTATAATAACAAAATCAGAGCCAACACACTTTCATGCATATGTTTTTAATATATTAGGACTATTCTTGTTGTATTGGAAATGTATGTTATTTAAATTGCGCATATGCTTATGAACTAATTTTTTTGCATTTGTACGAATGTTGTTGAATGCATGTTGGTTGATTAACTCATTACTTTAACTTGTGGACTATTCTGCATGTTATCTTGTGATGTCATTCTGATGGTTTTCCTTTCAAGTTGCATACTATTGTAGGCTTCCAAGGGGTGCACTTCCTTTTCCCTTCCTGTGTTGGAACTTTCATGCCTCTCACTTGACTCTCCGCAGGGTCACACACTTTCTCTCACCCAAAGTTATCATACTTCACTCTACACGTTTCCACGGTAAAGGCATAACATTACCACCCACCATTGGGAATCCTACTCCAAATGGTGTGAGGTCTAGTTGGGACTTCATACCAGGGAGATCCCCTAAATGTTGGTGGGTCTAGAAACGCAACAACTTCCTATGAGTTTTCTATACCTTGTTGCATCCTCAAATTCTTTTCCTGTAGTGGATGTGAGCTTTATTTTTTGTTCCATTGGAGTAGTAAAAGGATTGCACTCAGCCATGCCAAACCTATTAAACAGATCTCCAATGTACTTCTTTTGACAGAGGAATATAAACTTGAGATGTTGAGTTACTTCAATACCAATATAGTAGCGAACATAGCCCAAATATGTCATTTCAAAACCTTTCCTCAGTTCTTTCTTTATGGATGCAATGTAGCTATCATTGTTCCCTATCATTAGAATATCATCTATATACACCACAAGATATACAACTATTTTTCCAACTTTCTTGGCAAACAAAGTTTCATCATCAAGATAATAATGTTTTAAATTGAGTTTTAGAAGATGCTCAGTCAATTTCGCGTACCAGGCTTGCGGTGCTTGCTCTAGGCCATAAAAGGATTTCACAAGCTTGCATACTTTATGTTCCTGGCCTTTCACAACAAATCCATTTGATGGACTTACCAACCTCTCTGATCTACCAAGGCAAAGAGTGTCTGGATGGCATCCCATTTTGTTGTGGGAGAAAATTCTCCTCATAGTCGACCCCTTCCTTCTGTGCAAAAAAATTTTCCACAAGCCTAGATTTGTTCTTTTCAAGTGAGCCATTTTCTTTATACTTGTTCTTGAAAACCGACTTGTATCATATTGGTTTGGTTCCCAATGGAGGCTCAACCAGCTTCTAGGTGTCATTCTTTATCAAATCATCATATTATTTTTTCATGGATTCTTTCCATTCATCATGAGAAGTGGCTTCCTTGAAGGAATTTCATTTAAAATATGTAGACAAATTTAGTTCACAATCATAAGAAACATCCATATAAACCAATGAATCAAGATTGTCTACACCACCTCCATTTTGTTTGGTTGATCTTCTTGTTCATGTCTTTCCAACCTCATCAGGATGAACACTTTCAAGTGTCTTTGTCAGCCATTTTGGAGGACCTTTATGAGATGGCCCATGCTGATAAATTGACTAAGATGGGGCTGAATCAAGATTTAGTCTCCCAATTATGTCAATCACATCACTCAAAGTGTCATCAATGATTGGACCTTCATGCAGGGGAGAGAGTTCTTCAGAGGAAGATTCCATATATTTATCTAGTACAGGGATCCCCCCTTCAAGATGTGGAATCTCATTATCAAACTCTTGAAAATACTTTGCATGTCTAAATTTATCCAAGCGATCAAGCTGCCACTCAACAATGTTGTTAGTATTGGAATATTCAAGAAAGATCACATCTTTAGATATTATAAACATTTTATTCACTTCATCATAGAGATAGTATGCTTTGGAGGTATTTGAGTACCCCAAGAAGATACATTTGTAACTCCTTGCACCGAGTTTGTTTCTTTGTTCCTTAGGTATCAAGGCATAATAGGTGGAACCAAAAACCCTGAGATGCCTCACTGAAGGAATGTGGCCATACCACATTTCATAGGGAGTATTGTTTTTTATAGCATTAGATGGACACCTATTCTTTATATACACAACACATAGAACTGAATCATCCCAAAACATCAGTTTAACATTCTTGAAAAACATCATGGAACGTACCATATTTAGGATTGTCTTATTCATTCTTTCAGCCACTCTGTTTTGCTGGGGATTATAAGGCGCGGTTGTTTGATGTTTGATCCCATGTTGGAAAAGATAGTTTTAAAATTCATTTGATGTATATTCTTTTCCATTATTAGTACAAATAGATCCAATATGAGATTGTGCGTCATTTTCAATCCATGCATGAAAGTTATTGAATGTTTCAAAAGCTTCATATTTGTTCTTCAATAAATAAAACCAACACATTCTGGTTTAGTCATCAATAAATGTCATCATATATTTATTACCATTTGTAGAAGGAATTGGCATTGGGCCACACAATTAGAATTAATGATTTCAATTTTTCTGTGTGCTATGGAATGAGAATCATAAAAACATTGTTTGTTGGTCTTTCCTAAGATACAAGCATCACATTGCTTCAGTATCCTAAGAATTGGAGGCAAACAAGTAACGCCATTTTTCTTCAACAAACGGAGGTTTTCATAGTTCAAGTGTCCAAATATAGCATGCCATAAAAGACTTGATGGAAATGCACCTTCATCATAGTGAGAATTGTATGAGAATTTATATGCACAAGCATAGGTTCCTTGCAGCTTCAGAAATCTTTCTTCTTCTATCCCCGTCATGACAAGTGAGTGATATTATTCTTTTCTTACGTCGACCTTGCCATCAAATATGTGAATGGTGTTGAGATTTTCTGTTTCACAAAATAGGCAAAAATCTCTAATGTGTGACAACAATAGGAATTTGTTGCTAGATTAGCTCCAGGTTGTTGGGAGAGAGTTAATGCATCCTATATTTGATGTGAGAGTATTTATGAGGCAGTTAGATTCTCTTAGCTATAAAACAGGTGTTCATACGGATTGTTTGTGGGTGAGAGTTTGTGAGGAAAATATTATTTTGTAATCTCTTGTTTGATAATAAAGAATTGTCGATGCCTATGTTTGGTGGACGTAGCCCAGATTGGTTGGGTGAACCACGTTAATCTGCTGTCTCCTGTGCATGATTTTATTTGCTGTGTTTATTGTTTATTTGATTGCTACACACCTTTTGCCTCTAACAAATGGTATCAGAGCAATGTTGGAGGTGAATCGCCAGCGCGCAGACCAGAGAACAT
Organism: Pinus tabuliformis; assembly: GCA_031772625.1. Taxonomy (NCBI): domain Eukaryota; kingdom Viridiplantae; phylum Streptophyta; class Pinopsida; order Pinales; family Pinaceae; genus Pinus; species Pinus tabuliformis. Next base: position 585,240,383 of record CM062811.1, read on the forward strand.
TGTTGCGTGGAGGTCGTTTGTTCCACCTGCGTGGAGGTCGATTGTTCTGTGCGTGGAGCGTATCTGCGTATGTCCACTAGTGCTGATGCGTGGAGCGTATCTGCGTAAGGAGGATTGCTGCGTGGTGTGTATATTCTTGCCTGCTGGTGTATTCAGTTGAATGGTGCGCATAATTGTTAGTGCGTTGAAATGTTGGTGCGTATAATCCATTCATTGCTGGTGCGTATAATCTGTTGCATGTTGGTGTGGTGCATATAATCTATTGAATGCTGGTGCATATAATCCATTCATTGTTGGTGCGTATAATCTATTGAATGCTAGTGTGGTGCGTGATGAGAATGTGTAGTGGATTGGTTTAAGTTCTGAGTAAATTTCAATTGGCGCATTGCTGTATTGGATTGATTTAAGCTCTGAGTGAATTTCCATTGGCGCATTGCTGGATTGTTCTGAGTAAATTTCCATTGGCGCATTGCTCCATTGTACTTTGCTTTACTCGATTGTGTGCTATAATATGCACAGCAAAAATATATATATATATATATAAAATAAATAAATAAATAATATATATATATATATATATATATATATAAAAAATTAAAAAAAAAAAAAATTAAAAATTAAAAAATTAAAAAATTAAAAATTAAAAAATTAAAAAATAAATAAAAATAAAAATAAAAATAAAATAAAAATTGTTTTGAGATTAACTTTTTTTTTATTGCTCAATGTACTGTAATTTGCACAGCAAACAAACAAAAAAAAAAAAAAATTAAGCAAAGGCAGTGAGGCATAGGCGGTGTTTTGAGATTAACTTTTTTAAAAATTGGATTAGCTTTTTTTTTATTGCTCAATGTACTGTAATTTTCATAGCAAACAAACAAAACAAAACAAAATTAAGCAAAGGCAGTGAGGCATAGGCGGTGTTTTGAGATTAACTTTTTTAAAAATTGGATTTGGAGATTATTATTTTTTGGTTGATACAAGATGGCGAAAACTCAGAGTGCCCGGTTTGAAATTGAGAAGTTTAATGGCAAAAATAATTTCGAGATCTGGAAGGTGAAGATGTACGATTTGCTTGTCCAACATGGTGTGGCAAAGGCGTTGTTGGGAAAATCCAAACAGCCTTACAACATCACAGATAATGAGTGGGCCGAGATGGATGAAAGAGCAATAAGTGCTATTCGACTGTGTCTGGCTGATGATGTCCTGTTTAATATCGTGTCGGAGACAACAGCTGCTGGTTTGTGGACGAAACTGGAGAAACTGTACATGACCAAATCCTTAACCAATAGGATTCTCCTGAAGCGACAGTTGTACAGTTTGCGAATGAAGGAAGGTACATCGATTGTTTATCACTTAAATGCTTTTAATACTCTTTTGGTGCAATTACAAAGTATAGAAGTAAAAATTCAATCCGAGGATAAAGCTATTACTTTATTGTGCTCGTTGCCCAAGTCATGGGATCATTTTGTTACTTCTATAAGTATTAGTTCATCAAAAACTATTGAGTTTGATGATGTAGTTGCATCCTTATTATCGGAAGAAACAAGGAGAAGGTCGCATTCAGAAACCTATACATCAGAAGCTATGATGGTTAGAGGTTGTTCGAAAGAAAGACGCTCCAGTAGGCCGAGCAACTCACGTTCAAAGTCAAAAGGGAAGAAGAGTAAGGTAAAGTGTTGGTTTTGTGGCAAATCAGGACATTTAAAGAAGGACTGCTGGAAGCGACAGCAGCAAACTTCTAAAGCAGATTCTTCGACAGAGAAGAAGGAGGCAAATACGACAGATACAGGTTCGGCATCAGGTTCAGGTATGAGTGATGAAGTATTATCAGTTAATGTGTCATGTGTATTCATAAAGACTGGTTTAAGACATATAAATCAATTGATGATGGTGTTGTGTACATGGGTAATGATGTAACATGTAATATTGTGGGAATTGGGAGTATACAACTGCAAATGTTTGATGGGACAACTAAAATGTTAACTGATGTGAGGCATGTACCAGATTTAAGGAAAAATTTGATTTCATTAGGAGCACTTGATTCAAATGGATATAAAACTGTAATTCAAGGTGGAGTAATGAAAATTTACAAAGGTATTTTACTAGTTATGAAAGCTAATAAGGTAGGAAATCTATTTCAGTTAGAAGGAAGTACAGGGTCATATTATGTGTCTACGGTGTCTGAACATGACAGTAGTTCCATTCACTTATGGCATCAAAGATTGGGGCATATGAGTGAAAGAGGGTTAAAAATTTTGGCTGATCGCAAGTTACTTCCAAATCTAAAGTCTGGAAAGTTAGATTTCTGTAAGCATTGTCTGTTTGGAAAACAAAGTAAGAAAAAATTTAAAACAGGCAAACATACTAGTAAAGGCATACTTTATTATATCCATTCAGATGTTTGGGGACCAGCCCCTACAACCTCATATGGTGGCTCATCTTATTTTGTATCATTTATTGACGAATTTTCTAGGAAAGTGTGGGTCTAAATGTTGAAAAGGAAGTCTGATGTTTTTTCAGTTTTCAAGCAGTTTAGAGCATTGGTAGAAAACAGCACTGGTAGAACAATAAAATGTTTAAGAACTGACAATGGTGGTGAATTTACTTCCAAAGAGTTTGACAGCTATTGCAAGGATGCAGGGATCGAGAGACATAAGACCACGGTTTATACTCCTCAGCAAAATGGAGTTGCTGAACGCATGAATAGGACTCTTCTAGAGAGAGCAAGGAGTATGCTGAGTAACGCTAGGTTGCAAAAGGAGTTGTGGACGGAAGCGGTGGCAACAGCTTGTTATGTGATAAACCGATCTCCATCGATGGCGATAGGCTGTAAGATTCCTCAAGAGGTATGGAAAGGTCACCCTTGTGACTATTCTAAGCTCAGAGTGTTTGGTTGTGATGCATATGCTCTAGTGCCTAAACATCAGTGAACTAAATTAGATCCAAAGTCTAAAAGGTATATCTTTGTTGGGTATGGTGTTGGAACAAAGGGATATAGATTGTGGGATCCTACTACCCGCAAAATCATCATCAACAGAGATGTAAAGTTTAATGAATCCTCTCTTGTACAGTTAGATGTAGATAGTAGATTGAAACAGGATGATGTATCTGACTTTCAGCACATTCATTTTGATAGCATTTCTAATGATAGTCATGATGACCATAGTTCAGATACTAGTCATGAACAAGTTTCAGAATCAGAACATGAACAGGGTTCAGGTATAGATCATGAACAAGTCTCAGATACTGATCGTCAAGAAGTTCCTACAGATGGTAGATAGCCAATCGAGGAAGCGCCAGAAACATCCTTAAGGAGGTCGACAAGAATCAAACAGCCACCGAGAAGGTATGATGATTATGTTACTTCAGTTGCATTTACTGCTAATGACGATGAACCTCTGTGCTATCAGGAAGCAATAGAAGGTTCGAAAAGTGACAAGTGGAAAGCAGCCATGAAGGACGAAATGATGGCCTTAGTAAGAATGGCACATGGGATCTGGTTGAGCTTCTGAAAGACAGGAAAATTGTGGGGTGTAAATGGGTTTTCAAGCTGAAACGGGGTGTGAATGATACAGAAGACAGGTACAAATCAAGGTTGGTTGCAAAAGGGTTCTCTTAGAAAGCCGGCATTGACTTTCATGAGATTTTTTCACCAGTGGTTAAAATAGTTTCAATTAGAATTGTGTTAGCATTAGTGGCTTTGCTTGATTTAGAGTTGCAGCAATTAGATGTTAAGACTGCAATTCTACATGGAGACTTAGATGAGGAAATTTATATGGAACAACTGAAAGGGTTTGTTCAGCATCGCAATGAGAAATTTGTCTGCAGGCTCAAGAAGTCATTATATGGCCTGAAGCAGTCACCTCGGCAGTGGTATAAGAAGTTTGATTCTTTCATGTTGAGTCAGAAATATGTTAGAAGTGAATATGATCATTGTGTTTATTTTAAGCAATTTAAAAATGGCATATTCATTATCTTAGTATTGTATGTTGACGATATGCTTTTAGCAAGCAAAAGCATAGAAGAAATCAACAGGTTGAAGGCTCAGATGGCAAGGACATTTGATATGAAAGATCTAGGAGCAGCAAGACAGATTTTGGGCATGGAGATTTTCAGAGACAGGAGCAATGGTAAGCTATGGCTATCACAACAAAAGTATATTGAGAAAATACTTTTGAGGTTTGGTATGAATAATTTGAAGCCTGTGTCAGTCGCTTTCACTTCCCATTTCAAGCTTTCTTCGAGTTTATGTCATAATTCAGATGAAGAAAAGGATTATATGTCTCGAATTCCATATGCTAATGTAGTAGGGTGTTTAATGTATGCGATGGTGTGTACACGACCAGATATTTCACATGCATTTGGGGTTGTCAGCAGGTATATGGCAAATCTGAGTAAAGAACATTGGTCAGCAGTGAAATGGGTGCTTCGGTATTTGAGAGGCACAAGTAGTTATTGTATCACTTACAATAAGAGTAGTGAATTTGTTTACGGATATGTTGATTCCGATTTTGCAGGTGATTTGGATAAGAGAAGTCCAACATCAGGGTATGTCTTTACTCTTGTAGGTGGAGCTATTAGTTGGATGTCTAAGTTGCAGAACATTTTTGCTTTATCCACTACTGAAGCAGAATGCATTGCTGCTTCTCATGCTTGCAAAGAAGCAGTTTGGTTGAAAGGTTTGTTTGGTGAGTTTGGTAGGCTGCAGGACAACATCAAGTTATTTTGTGACAGTCAAAGTGCAATACATTTGGCTAAGAATCCGGCCTATCATAGTAAATCAAAGCATATACCGATCAAGTACCATTTTGTAAGACAGGTTATCACTGAAAGGGGAGTCTCTCTTGAAAAGGTGCATACAAAGGAGAATTGTGCAGACATGTTCACGAAACCAGTTTTGTTAGAGAAGCTACGTTGGTGTTTGGCTTCTCTTGGCTTGCAGAAAAGATAAAAATAATAAACAAACAGGGTATCAGGCTAATTGTTGTCAAGGTGGAGATTGTTGAGATTTTCCGTTTCACAAAATAGGCAAAAATCTCTAATGTGTGACAACAATAGGAATTTTTTGCTAGATTAGCTCCAAGTTGTTGGGAGAGAGTTAATGCATCCTATATTTAATGTGAGAGGATTTATGAGGCAGTTAGATTCTCTTAGCTATAAAACAGGTATCCATACGGATTGTTTGTGGGTGAGAGTTTGTGAGGAAAATATTATTTTGTAATCTCCTGTTTGATAATAAAGAATTGTCGATGCCTATGTTTGGTGGACGTAGCCCATATTGGTTGGGTGAACCACGTTAATCTGCTGTCTCCTGTGCATGATTTTATTTGTTGTGTTTATTGTTTATTTGATTGTTGCACACCTTTTTGCCTCTAACAAATGGATTTTCCTTTTTGGAAGCTATGGACCAAATACAACAAGTTTCTCCTCAGATCCGGGAGGTATAAAACATCATGTAGAAGAAATTTTTGAAGTCCAAACTGTTTAAGCCTGATGGTGCCAAGTCCTGATGGCTTAAGTTTTGACTTGTCTACAAAGTATACTGCTCCATCAACATTGTTAGTGAATTCCTCAACGAAATCTCTTCTGAAATTCATGTGGCAAGTTTCTCCTGAATCAAGAAACCAATCATCTTTCCATGAAGCAAGTGAAGCATTGAATAAGTCTTTAGTTACTGCTATGTTGCAATGTACCACAACATAATGAGTGGAATCGAGTTTTTTACCTTTCCCCTTGTCAGTTTTTTTACCTTTTCCTTCATTTCTTTCCTGGTCAATTTTGTCCCAAGGCATCTTACATGTGGATGCATCATATAAATTTCTATTAAATAATATGTACTGAAGATGATACCTTTCTCCTTGGAAATGTCTTCCCCCCCTGCCTCTAAAATTCGTCCTTCCTCTTCCTCTTTGACCACCTCTTCCTCTGGAAGAATCTTGTGCATGATTCTTCTGTGCAAGGGACACATCTTTTTCAGTAGACTGAGGAGTTGTCTTCTTCCCAAAATCCTTCTCTCTCTTAGCAAACTTCTTCTCAAGGGACTCAAAGATAATTTCCTTAAGGTTTCCACTTGCTTGCAATGAATCAACATAATGTGAATAGGTGGGATATTGTGCCTTGACATAAGTTATGAGAGGAATATCTATTTCAAGGCTAGTGGATTTTATGTCATGCATAATGGATCTTTCACTTTAAGACTGAACAACTTGATCATCAATTGAACAACTTCAAGTTCAAAGTGTGAGTGACACAATTCCTTCAACTTCTTTAAGGCTTCAAAAGTGTTTGAAAATGGAGAAATATGGTGACTCACCTCTTCATTTACTGACATTGCAACCAAGGCATAGACCTTGTTTTTATTATTTTCCCAAATGGAAATTTCCTTATCTGAAGTGGAATTTTCAGGTACATTGTCTCCTTCTCCTTCACAAATCCCTTTCCACAACTCACAGAAAATCAAGGTGTGTTTTATCTTCCGAGACCAATCATGATAGTTCTCTTTTCCAGAGAGAACTTCTCCCACAATGGAGATGAGTGAATGCATTAGTAAAATCTAAATTAGGCCCAAAATAGTTGCAAAAAAAAACTAATATGTCTTCTCAAAATATTCAACTAAAAATATAGGCTCTCAATATATATCTTCATGCCATGTGACATAATGCTCACATACCCTACTACATACCACATGTCATCTTTAAAGTAAAGGAGCACGTGAATATGATGCATGGTCAGTGTATATTACATATATACCATAGTCTTCATAAAAAACACATTAAAGCACCAAACTTTCAAAAACTTGAATGCATATACCATATGCACCTTATATGCCACGCACTTTCCATATTATACATATATACCCACTTTCCATATCAAGGCTTTTCAAAAAAGTTAATGCATATGCACTTATCAACACCAACACACCAACAAACATATACCCATCATGAAGTAACCAACACTCATATATACGACCTATATGTATGAATTACGGCCATTTAAAATAATATAGAAAAGGAATTCCCTGCATGGTGTGCTCACTTTTTAACAATATAGAGAAAGGAATTTTTGCATGGTTCTCAGCCCTCATATAAAAATCTAACGCACTCTCTAAGAAACTCAACAAATCATAAACAATGGAGCACGACTTATGTAGTCAACGTGCATAATATAGAGCATCATATATGCGCAAATATATGCAAGTAGTCACATTGAAATATATTTAACGCATACAACAAAGAGCCATCAAAAATATCAATGCAACACACAGACCATAGCATATTAGTTAAAATGCCTCAAGTCACGTCCTTCAACACACCCATTGAAATGAAATATTTAACGCACCATACACAGGAGTTTGCTCAAATATAAACAATGCACCAAACAGCACTTACATTACATATACCAGTTTACTAGGTTTCGACCAACCTCAACATACTAGGATACCAATGTGCCATCTTGTCCCACCTCGCGTTCCATCAACACACCAAAGTTATCATCCTCCAGCGTAACCTTCAAACCACCGCACCAAACGCAGACTTGACTTCTCCACGCTCACCGCACCATCACAATTTCATATATGCAACAACAAATTTCTAATCCATGGAAATCTAGTCGACTGAGCATGAAGTTTGTCATGGGAAGAGAGTTTTGTTTCTCATTTCTCTTGACAGATGCATTTTTTAATTCAAAGCAAGAATCTAGAGAGTAGTTGTAGGTTAACGCAACGTTTAACGCACTCAATGTAGAGAGAGGATGTAGCAGAGAGTACTGGTAGGAAAATAGGAGTTACAGGAGTAGGAGGAAGCTAAAAAAGGGTTGGCTCTGATACCATGTCAGGCCAGGAGGGTAACTCCATGAATTAACTTGTTTATTGCATTACTCAATTCATGAATATATACATGAGTGGAGAGACTCTTGGGATTCCAATTCCAAGGTCTCTTAGTTTTCTCTAATGCATAACTAAAACTATTTACAATATTTACAATAATCCTAATCCTTTCAGATTAGGTGTCAACATTAATAAATGATCTACTTGTGATGCCTAAAACTTTCTTCAAATAAGAATTTTCTTTTCTAGGAATACTACTTTTCTCATTTCATTGAATAGCACCATAAATGTATAAAATCCAATTCTAGTCCCTTCTTTTGAAGTGTTGAGGTATTCATATAAAATTATGGGCGAAAACTAGAGATATCTAAGATTGCTTGTGTTGGATTCAAACTTATACTGAGAAGGAGGGGGGTGAATCAGTATAAGATAATTTATTACTTAATTAAACATTCATGAATCATACCCAAAAAATATCACATATAGAACACAAGACATAAATGAAAAATTATTTTTCATAGATCTTTGTAGGCACCAACCTATAGGAGACACCAATCCCTCCTATTACAAGACTTGTAGCCACCAACCTATAGGAGACACCAATCCCCTCTGCTGCAAGAGTTGTAGGAACCAACCTGAATTTGTAGGATAAATTCAGGCTTATAGTGAGAGGGAGGGGGCATGAATCAGCATATATTTAATTAAACATTCATGAATCCTACCCATGTAATGTCAAATATGGAACACAATATATAAATGAAAACTTCTTTATAACATATATTTGTAGGCACCAACCTACTAATACAAACTTTGTAGGCACCAATCTACAATAGACACCAATCCTCCCTTCTCCAAGACTTGTAGGAACCATCCTATAGGAGACACCAATCCCCTTTATCGCAATACTTATAAGCACCAACCTATATGAGACATCAGTCCCCTCTGTTGCAATATTTATAGTCACTAACCTATATGAGATACCAATCACCTTTGTTATAAATATTGGTAGGCACCAACCTACTTCACTGATTCTACTTGCTAATTTTTCCTTCACAGAGTTTGTTAGTTGACTTTTCCTTTACCAGTTCTTCTTGCTACTTCTTCCTTCACTGGGTTTGCTTCTCCCAAAACTTCGTTTTTCTACCTCTTCCCAAGAAAAAACATGTACAAATGCCACACATCCAATGTTTCAAAACTAATTATGAATTGTTTACCTAAGCCACTTCTATATGTTTCCTTGGATATTTGAAATTTTCATAATTTGAAAAGTCCCAGAAAATAAGTTATAGAAAAAAATCCATACTAACCTAATTGGAGTTGTTTTTAAGACTATTTAGTAATCCTAACTTCCACAAGGCATATCTCCAAAATTATAGCAAACCAAAATTTAAAATTTCTGCCATAGGTTCTTAGAGATCTCCTCTCTATCTCCTCAATATTTCAAAATTTGAAACGTCTCAAAAAAAAACAAATAAATAAATAAATAGTGAAAATTCCAAGCTAACTTGTTTGAAGCAAATTTCATGAGAATTCAGGAACCCTAGCTACCTCAGAGCATATCTAAACAATAAACCAAACTCTAAATTTTGGTACATGAATATCTCCCCTCTATTTCCTCTAATTTTCATAGCCTGAAACATCTCATAAGAAAATTTATAGTGAAAATTCCAAGATGACCTGTTTGAAGCATGTTTCGGGAGAATTCAAGAACCTTAACTTCCTTGAATCATATGTATGAATGTACAATGAATCAAATTATAAAGTTTCCACCATAGATACAAAATATCTCCCCTCTAGGCTCGTCCAAATTTCATGGTCTGAAATATCCCATAAGAAAATTTCTAGCAAAAATGCTAAGATGACTCATTCACTCCACAAATCACATTTTTGCTCCATATTTAAGACCCAAAATGTATTTGCCAACTTCTATTATGCACACCAAATCTCTTATTTCTTGAATGGTCTTCAAATGCACTCATCTATCCTTTATTTATAGTGTTTCTATGTTCACTAATGGGGTTCACTTGTAAAACTAATTGGGTTGAACTTTACTTTTTGGTTGGAGCGACTTTTACTTTCTAGTTGGACTAACTTGATAAAATATTTCATATGTCTTCATTCTTATGGATTTAGAGCGAATTCATTAGAGGAAATTTCAGCCTAAAAGTGGCCTCCTGAGGAAAAATAATAATAAAATAATAGTTAAAATAATAATAAAAAGAGTTACGAATTTTGGAGGGAAAAGAAAAAAACTACTTTTTTTAATTGTATTTGTGGCTTATCTCCTTATAGGTTTACTCAAATTTCAAGTGTAGGCACTCATTGGATGTGTAATAAAATTCCACATCCAATGAGTACCCATTATGAATACTTTTGAGGAGGCCTATATTGATAAAAATTGAAGCTGCATTAAAAAGTGTGTTGAAACACACTTTTTTAATGTATCTTCATTTTTAATCAATGTGGGTCTTCTCAAAAGTATGCATAATGGGTACTTGTTGGATGTGGAATTTAATTTCGCATCCAACGAGTGTCTACACTTGAAATTTGAGTAAACCTATAAGGAGATAAGCCAAAAATACAATTAAAAAAAAAATAGTTTTTCTTCTTTTACCTCCAAAATATTTACATGTACCTCTTTTTAAATTTAAAGTATTTTGACTAGTTTACATATTATGACATGGAAATTACATGAAAAATTCATGGGCACTTTTAGGATGAAATTTCCTCTAATGCATATACCATTTGAAAAGTATCGGAATAAGTTATTCAACCGTATATTATACTCCCATTTGAGCTTGGTATTTACTGCAAGAATTCTTCCAAAGACATGGTATTCAAATTAGGCATCAAGAAAAATTGGGTATCTAAACAATATTTCCAACATTCTTCATCTTGCAATATTTATCTTGGATATTTGTATTCACCCCTCTTTAACATCAATGATAACAATGTTTTCAACAATATTCATCTTGTAATATTTATTTTTGACTTCTATACTCTCCCCCTATCTATGAGATTAATTATAATAATATCTCCAACAAAGTCCCCCTTTTTCATCAATGGCAACCCTTAGCCAATTTTGCAACAATATTGTAGTACTCTCTAGCCTTTAGTTGGGAATCCATCTTTGCATCCATATGACTTTGACATTCTCTACCTCCTCCTAACTTTGATATTAATGGAAACACAATATTAAACAATCTCCCCCTTTGTCATTGATGGCAACCCAAGAAATTTGTGCATTATCGTTATAGAACTCCTCTTGTCTAAAATTTCTCCACATTTGACATCAAAAAAAATGGCTACTCCCTTTATGTGCAACTTCTCCCTTCATCTGAAACTTCTCACCCTTTGACATCAATGGAAGATTGTTATGCAACCATCTCAACAACTTAAATAGATAAATAGATCAGCGACTTAAAAATTATCTTCTTCGAGGGGGAAACCTCATTTACATTACATAAATTAACAATTCTTGGATGATACAAATGAAAATACCTCATTTCTATATATAGGAGTCTAAGGGGTCACAATATAAACAGAGCCTGCACAACAATAATAATGTAAGGGCACAACAATAACAATAGTGGGCTTTTATGGTGCACAATAATAACAATATGGGACTACATGGGCACAACAATAACAATAAGGAGGCTACACTGACAATAACAGTAAGGGTCTACACTAGTATTATAGGGACCTAACATGCACCTCTCCTTCAAAAAAGTGTTGTCCTCAATGCTTGAGTATTTCTAGATGTTTCTTTACAAAATTCGCATCCTCCCATGTGGAATATTCAGCACGTAAGTTCTTCCACTTGATGAGATACTGTGGAATTGATCGATTTCGTAGTTGTCGAGTTCTTGTTTCTGTGATAGCTTCAAGTTCCAATATGATTTTTTCTTCCTCGTTAGGTTCTGGAAATATTGTTTGAACTGGGAGCTTGTCACCTATAACCTTCTTTAAGCATGAAACATGGAAAATTGTGTGCACTCGGGAAGATGCAGGAAGCTCCAATTGGTATGTCATAGTACCAATCTTTTGTAATGCCTTGTAAGGACCATAGTACTTTGGGGATAATTTATTATCCTTCTTAGCTTGCTTGAGTGACATTTGTTTGTATGGTTGTAGCTGTAAAAATACCCAGACACTTACATCAAAATTTCTTTCGCTGTGATGTTGATCGGCCTGTTCTTTCATTTGATTTTACGCTAAACTGAGGTTATCCTTTAAGAGTTGGAGAACCTATTGTTTCCGCTCGATGTGATCTTCCACTGCTTGAACCTTAGAATTTTTTCTTAAATATGATGTGATGGACAGTGGATGATATCCATAAAGTGCCATAAATGGGGTCATTTTTGCAACAATATGGAAGGAAGTGTTAAACCACCATTCAGCCAGAGGTAACCACTTGACCCATTGTGTTTTTTTATCTTATACAAAGCAACGAATATATCCTTCTAAATATTTGTTCACTTTCTTAGTTTTTCCATCAGATTGAGGATGATAAGATGGGTTATGAGCTAATTGAGTACCCATACAAGAAAATAATTTCGTCCGAATATTTCCAATGAAAATGGGATCTTTGTCGCTTACAATAGTCTTTGGGTTTCCATGTATCTTTTGAATTGTTTCCATAAATGAAATAGAAATTGTATTGGCTTTAAATGGATGAGATAATGCACAAAAGTGTGCATACTTGGTAAGTCTATCAAATACTACCATGATGGCACTCTTTCCTTCGGACTTGGGTAAACCTGTAATAAAATCCATTGAGACCTCCTCCCAGCGTTAACTTGGAATGGCTAAATATTATAACATACATGGGGTCTTAATCGTCTCGACTTTATTTTTTTGGAAAACCAAACATTCTGCCACAAAATTTTGAATATCAAATTTAAGGCCATCCCAAAATAATTCCTTCTTGACCCTATGGTAAGTTTTTAAAAATCATGAGTTCCCTACTAATGGAGAGGTGTGCAATTCCAAAATAATATTTTGTTTGAGTTGGTAATTCTTACAAAGATATAAGCGATCTTTGTACCATAATGAATCATTTTTCCAGTTGAATGTATCAGATGTACTGGGACCTTGCTACAACTTTTGAATGAGTGTCTATGCGTCTTCATCATTCTTCCATTCATACATTTCTTCGGTTATCCAATCTGGTTGGATAATAAAAATGGCACAAAGCAATGCTTTGACATCCTCATCCTTTCTTAAGAGTCCATCTGAAACAACAGTTTGCTTTCCTTTTTTGTAGATGATTTCAAAGTCATAACCCAACATCTTTGTAACCCATTTTTCTTCTCTTTTGAAGACAATCTTTGTTCCAAAAAGTATCTAAGACTATCATGATCTATTTTTACCTTGAAGTGTCTTCCCATTAGGTAAGTTCTCCATTCCTTTAGTGCATGTAATATTTCCAACATTTCCTTCTCATAAATAGGTTTGTTTAAATACTTCCCTTTGAATGGATGGCTTTCAAAGTCAATGGGTCTTCCTTCTTGCATTAAAATAGCACCAATTCCATTTCTTGAGGATTCACGTTCCACAGTAAAGGTTTTCGTGAAGTCTGGCATATCTAAGACCGGTGCTCGACACATTGCCTCTTTAAGATGTTCAAAGGTCGTAGTTGTTTCGAGAGTCCAAGAAAATTCATCTTTCTTCAGTAATGTTGTTAGAGGTGTTACTATTCTCCCATAATTCTTAACAAACTTGCTATAATACCCTGTCAACCCAAGAAATCCTTGAAGATGCTTTATGGTTGTGGGGATTTCCATTCCTTAATGGCTTCAATTTTTTTAGGGTCTACCTTAACACCCTCACATGATACAATATGACCCAGATATTCCATCTCCTTTACTCCAAAGAAACATTTGGAGGTTTTTTCATATTATTGTTTTTCCTCCAATAGTTTGAGCACCATGTCAACATGTTGAATATGATCCTTCCAAGAAAATGGAATTCATAAAACCTTGAAATGTGGAAGGTGCATTGGTAAGGCCAAAAGGCATGACCAAAAATTCATAATGACCCTCATGAGTTCTAAATGTTGTTTTCAGAATGTCTTCAGTCTTCATTTTAATTTGATGATATCTCGAACGAAGATCCAACTTGGTGAAGTAAATTTCTCCATGTAATTCATCCAATAATTAATTAATGATAGGAATGGGAAACTTATCTTTAATAGTGAGCTTTTTGAGCTCACTATAATCCGAACACATGCTCCATGATCGATCCTTCTTGTGCACCAATACTACTGGAGCAGAGAAATAATTTTGACTAGGTCGAATTATATCGGCCTCTAGCATTTTTGCAACCATACGTTCAATTTCACTCTTTTGGGCATAGGATATCTGTAAGGCTTGATTTTTGGAGGAACACTTCTTGGAATCAAATGAATAGCATGATCATGACCACAAATATGTGGTAGGATTTTGGGAGTCTCAAATACCTTGGAATGGTTTTCCAAGAGTTTTTGGAGATCTGGAGAAATAGATGATTTCGATGTTTGAACCTCTAATGAGCACAATTATGCAATTACGCCCCGTTGTTCTTTCTTTAGAAGCTTTTTCATGCCATTAGAGCTGATTATATTTCTTGTTTTTCCTATGATACCCCTTAATTAAACTTCCTTTCCTTCCCCCAAAAAAAAATCAAGAAAAGTTCTTGAGAACTAAAAGCTATTGTACCCAAATATTGTAACCATTGGACTCCTAGTACAACATCAGTACCACCCATTGGAATGGAAAGAATTAGACTATTCAGTACATATTCTCCCATGGTGAGCTTTATATTATGGAACTTTCCAAAATAATTTATAGTTCCTCCATTTGTGACCATCACTTGACACTCTAGTGTTGGATATAGGAAGCAATTCAATTCCTTGTCTATCTTACAATGAATAAAATTATGGATACTACCCAAAAAAATTAGCACTATTACATTTTTCTTCTTGATTTGTCCTTCTATATTGAGATTTTGAGGAGTGGTAATTCTTTCCAATGCATTACAAGATATGGTCGGATTCATTTCTTCTTTCCCTGGGGTTGGTTCCTGGTGTATATCTTCTTCTTTTCACATTTATTTTTCATTTTCTTCCTCTTCATAATCAATGTAAAATCACTTCTTCTCAACACACTTATGGCCTTTAGTGTATTTACTATCACAACTATAACAAAGCCCTTTTGATTTATTTTTCTTCCAATTGTTGTGGTGTCAACCTTTTAGGTTGTGTAAGGCTAGGAGCAACACTTACATCTTTGTAGTTGAGTGGTAGACTTCCTTGTTGCCATAATTTTTCTTTCGACTTTTCTTGCCACCCTGAATTCCTTCTCCAATGAATCAATTTCCCAAAGGTGAACCTCATGTTGGATGTTATCCTTTAAAGGCCTTATGAATACATCAATCCTATTCTCCTATGGAATATCATTTACCCTTATATTCAATTTTTGGAAATCCTCAATGTGCTCCACCATTGAACCCCTTTTTTTAGATTTATCAATTGGCTAAAGAAGGTGTTGCTCTTTGTATCCTCATAATGTGATATCATTTCATGTGTAAAAATTAACCAAGTGACAAGTGTTTTACGAGAACAAAGCCATCAGTACCATACAAACTGGTTTTTTCTAAATATAAAGATGCAATGTGTACCCTTTGTGTGTTCGACACATCATGTAGATCAAAGAATTTCTCCATTTGTAATATCCATGTCACTGGATCCTTGCCATCAAACTTTTTCATATCAATATTTGTAATGTGGTTAGTCTTACCCACCATGTGAGTCTCTAAAATCATAATTTGTATTCCTTTTATCCTTATCATGGTTTTATTGGAGTACCTTGTCACCAATAGGAAGCATTTCTTATAGCAATTTTGTCCAACCTTCCTTCATTTAACCTTCTAAGTCCCTTTTCAAATTTGTTTTTGAACCATCCTTAAAACCTTCCATCTTGACATTCATAATTTCTTCCATGTCAGATTTCAAACCATCCATCTTAGCTTCCAGTTCATTTTTGGTTACTCTTTGTGATAGTAAAATTTGTTGTGTTTGATCTCGCAATTTTGATATATCACGATGCATTTCTTGTTTTTCTTCATGTGTCCTAGAAGAGATTTCTTGTTGCTTACTAGGTGTGTCCATTTTTTGTTTCTAGGTATTTTTAAATAAAACAATGATATACATGCTTCACTATGCCCTTTGAATCACTTCAAACTGATTTTTCAAATAAAAGTTATGCAAAATTTTAAAAATACACACATTTTTCTTGTTTTTTAAGAGCTAGATATTTCAGTTGTTGTATCTATGTAATTATGAATCTCCAAGATCTGAAATTGTTTCTTGTAGTATCCCTATGAGTCTTATTTCCAAGCCAACAAGTAAGACCAATATTGGGTTCTTCAAGAAATATTTATGCCCAATCTCCCACGATGACCTGATTATAGATTGGTTCAATAGAGCGAACTTGTACAGAGTTCCACGGGTCATTGTTTCGACCTTCAACCCTGAAAATAATACCCAAAAAACTACAGGCCATCCTCTTTTCATCACATTTTATGAAATTCAAATAGGATTCTTAGAGAGAAATTTATGACAATTTTCCCTAGGTCACTTGTTTGAGATGGAATTATGGAGCCTGCGAAAACCCCAACTTTCTCGTATCATCTCTCCAGAAATATAGCGATTCAAGATCTGAAATTTGTACACGAATTTCACCCAGATTTAGGATCCAGGTGGTTTTAATTTCATCTCTTGAATCATTGTACAAAAAAATTTATAGCGAAAATTCCATTGATTCATGTTTGAAGCAGCAAAACCCTAGAATCCAAAGCTCTGATACCAAATGTTATGCAACCAGCTCACAAATAGATAGATCAACAACTTAAAAATTATCCTCTTCGAGGGGAAAACCTCTTTTACATTAAATATATGAACAATTCCTGGATGATACAAATGAAAATACCTCCTTTCTATATATAGGAGTCTAAGGGGTCAAAATATAATCAGAGCCTACATAACAATAATAATGTAAGGGCACAACAATAACAATGGTGACCTTCTATGGGGCACAATAATAACAATATGAGGACTATGTGGGCACAACAATCACAATAAGCGGGCTACACTAACAATAAAAATAAGGGGCTATACTAATATTATAAGGACCTAACACAGATAGCTACTCCCCTTGAGATTATGCTTTCCTTGATTTGAGAGGGATGTCACAATAATTTTCTCCTTTAACTTGATCAATGACATCTACATTACTTACAAGTCTTAGTCACTTTTTTTGCCAACCTCCCTAAACATGCTTCCCTTACTTCCTATCCTTTAAAATGAAATGTAAGATCATATCCTTGATCACATTTGATTTGCACTTGGGAAATTGTGTTTTAAACCTTCAATATACATGATATTCTCAGCTTTAGTTTTTCCATGATCAATACTAATGGTACTATTTCCAACTATCCTTGTTGATGGATTATCTCAATAGGTAACATTGCCTCTTTTTAATTCTTTTAGCCTAATAAATTTAATCTAATCTCTTGTCATGTGTTTGAACCTCCACTTTCAATCAACCATTTGCTTCCTTTGTTTTGAGCATATAGAAAAAGTCCACATCCATTTTATTTTTCTTGCTTCCTTTTCCATAATTTTATGCATTGTTCTTCATACATGGTATTATCTTCTTCCTTTCTTTGCTTAGGTGACCTTATTGTGTGGCTTGTATAGTCACATGATTTGTGCCCATAGTTATTACACTTGTAGCTTTAAATATGATCCAATAGAGGAGAAAATGATTTATATATTATAACACCACCTTCATTAAGACTTCTAACTTCGTTGCTCACAAACCATTCTTTGAGGTCTTATAAGATCCTTTGTTTCTATTTATCACATAGCTATTTCTTACATAATCTATACAACTTATTGTTTTATGGCCAAAATTATTACAAGAAAAGCAATATTCAAAGAAGATATTTTGATACCGAGATGTGAAATGCCTTTTTGGTTGAACATCTCTTATGAATTCATTCTTGTTGATCTTGTGAGAAAAATCAGGTCTTTATTGGTCTTAGTATCCTTTCGAGGTGCTACTTGTTAGGTTCCTATAATAACAGGGATCATAATTTTGAATTGACTATGTTAAGTCTTGTAATATTGTACATAACTTTGCTATCCTGCAAATGTTTTCCCATATTAAAAAATGTAAAGAGGTATGTCCTAAAAAAATAATCAAAGGATAAAAAGAAACAAAGATCAAAAAAGAATATTAAATATGAACTCCGCCAAAAAGAGATAAAAATAGATCATGAAAGTGTGCACATTCAAATGTCACTCCTCTCAGTTTACTTTTTGCAAATAAGATTGTGTGCAGCTTATCAAAATGCCACAATCCATGATGATCAAATAGTTTAATCTTGATTCATTCATGGTTTAAATTTCATGTTGATAGATAGACAAACAAAGATCTAGCCAAACTGTTTAACCTTGGCAGATCAGTAGTTAGGTAGAGAATAATAATGAGCTCATCTGCTTAATCTTAGCCATTGGAAGTTATAAGGTTAGAATTAGATAGTTTGCTTGTCAAAAGGAAAGGAAATAAAGGGTTTTCAAGCTCAAATGCACCCATTTAAATGAAGAAAATATGTTAGGGTAAATAAAGGGTAGGTAGAAGAAATGTTGCAAATGCACAAAGTTGCTAAGTCAAAAGCACATTTATCATGCTAAATCTTATTTTTCATGTGTAGGTGTAATTGTGAGAAAGAAAGGATATTCCCGAAGCTTGTTTACTAATTTCCCCTCATTTCACTACACCCCCACATACTTATTTGCTAATTTCCCCATTATCCCTTCATTACTTATAAATACCCATTTCCCCTCTTTTTGACCTTTACCCCTTGGTTTCACACATTTCCTTAGAAATTACCCTTCAAAAATAACCCATTATCCATTCATTACTTATAAATACCCTTTTTCCCCTCGTTTTGACCTTTAACCCTTGGTTTCACACATTTCCTTAGAAATTACCCTTCAAAAATCACTCCCCTTACCCAAAACCCCTTTTCCCTTGTGTGAAACCATTTCCCATTACAAATATTACCTTCCCCATTTATTAATTCCCCATTTCCCTTAGAAAACCCACAAAACCCCCTTATCCTAATTTTTTGTTTATTATTCCCCCGCATTATGTAATTAACACCCCCCACTTTGTATTTCCCAACAAACCTTTTTAACCCACCAACCCTTGGTGCAGTTAAAGAAAACCCCACCATATAACCCATGGTCCCACATTTATTAACCCGCTGCTTATATTGAAAATCCCGACATTATTGGTTAATTAATTACAATTATCTGTAATTAAATCTCGTGCCCCACCAAATCCCTTTCCTGATTCCCTTCGTGCAACTCAACTGTGTGATAACCCTCCGATTTCCTACCCCCAAATCCGATGGTGTACAGCCATATCGCACGGATTCATCGTCCGACCGTTAACAACTCGAGAGCACGCAAGATTCGCGGTTTTGGTCGAGCATTGTTCTGCTACGTGGCGGCCCCAAGTTACATCGTGTGCTCGCGAAAAATACCACGCACCCTCCAAAAGCGGTGCGATGGCGCACAAAACCACATCCCCGCCTAAACCGAAAATCGCCCATTGTTTATTTAATATTTTCCACGCCAAAATCTAACCGTTACCCGTTAAAAGGCCGAAAAAGCCCCAAATTTCTCTTTTCGCTCGTTTTTCACTGCAAACTATTACTTAGCCATTTGCGACACCCTGAACCTCTGCAACCAATTTGACCACCTTTTGTCACCAAAAGACGTTGCGGACATCAAATTGAAGCAGCATATAACCAGTTCAAGCCTCAATACCCTCTGGAACTACCACAGAACCCAGTTTGTATGCCAAATCGCCAATTTCCAGGTATTCTTGGAAAAAACCAGAACAGACCTTCAATTTGAAAACACATAGTTGTAATTAAGTGGTTAATTAACTAAGTTAATTAAAAAACCTTCCTGAATTGAAAATGAATCTGATGTACATCCCAAATACTGTTTCATAGACTGTAAATTACCCTCCCACTGTTCCAGAACCTCTAAACCTCACTCCTGAAACCACTGAAAGCCTAATTCAAATCTGTAAACCCAATTATGGCTTCTCAAACCTCTCTGGATGTGATACCTCTACAAACCCCTAACATGGATATCAACCACCTTGCATTAGTAGACCGGGACTTTCAAATCAAGGACACCTGCTTCCCCTTCCTACCTTCTAAAGCTCCACTACTGGAGTAAGGACAAATTTTTAAACTAGAATGATGATACCACCTTTGGGATTCCAATTTTCCCAAGTATTTGTTCCCACAGGTACACCCATTCCCAGAAATCATCCACTTCTACCAAGATTGCTACATTCCCAGCCAAAGAGCCATTATCACCCCTGACCAGCAAGCTCTTTTCACCATTATAGCATAATCCATTAATCAAATGTTGCAAATCCATCCAAGCCAAAATGAGACCCCACTTTCTATTGAGGGATTACTTGACCTCTATGCCAAGTTAGAGATACCCAAGAAGGCTCAGATTATCCAAACTTTCATCATTAAAGAGTCTCACACTCCAACAGATAGTCCCCCTTATGATGCCACCATTTTTTCTGAGAGAGGCAGACAGATTATTACCATGCTCTCTTGCATTTTAGGATACACCACAGATGAGTATGTGGATGAGGTTGTCCTAGCTTTCCTTTCTATCTTTTGCCCAGGCAAGCCTCCTGCTATAATGTATAACTATGCTCAGTTCATAGCAGAAAGAATGCGTAAAAAAATCATTAGACTACCAAATGAGAGAGTTTTCAAGTACTCTTCAGTTTTGTTTCACACGTTCCTCTACTATCAGTTAGACAAGTTTCCAATCAACATTTAGATTTTAAACACCAAAGGTAATCCAATATCAGTCATATATTCGACACCAGTGATCCAGCAATACTCCAATATTTTTTCCTACAAAGACTTCATTGATTCATTTGTGCATCCCGTTGTAAACATGTTAACCAGTAGCTATCAGCCCAGGATCAGTCAGGAAATTAGAGGGTTTTACAATTGGCAAAGAACAGTAAAGTGGGAGACCGGTATTTATACCAACACCACACAGAGATAAGGATATATGGATGCCAACTGGCCCCCTACAAACTGCCCAAATACCTCCCCATGAGGTTATTTGCATTAGAGTACTTTAGGCAGATAATAAACTCTGATGAAGTTAACTTCTTGGCATCCAAGAAGAAAACTCAATTCAAAATGAAAAACCAATTGGGCCCCTTTATTTGTAATAATAGGGAAGCCGGACTAGAGGCAGATAAAATTCTACAACAGATGAAATTCAAGAATAGTTTTATGTGGCAATATGACCCTCATGGAGTCATAAATAAGCTCAGGCTCAAGGTCAAATTGGGTCCTTTCATCCATCATCCCAGGCCAGACATTGAGATATTTTCCAACCAGTCAAAATGGTTGGAAAACACTTTGATAGACATGGACAATACTGTAGTTGATGTAGAGAATACATTAATTGATGTAGAAAAACAGATTGATACAAGTTCCTTCCTGCAGGTTCCAGAATTAGGAGAACCAATGAATATTCCTCCTATTTTACAGACTCCAGCAAATGAAGACAGAAATGCAAAGAGAACCAGGGAAGAAGGTTCTAGTTCAGCCATGGAAACCACAGATGAACAGTTTGAGATTAGTTACAGGAAGAGGCCCAAGCTTAATCCTATAACTGAACAAGAAGACACCATTGACTCAGTGGAAATCACTGACACTAACACAATGGTGGGAAGAAGCAAAGGCCCATCAGCTTTAGGAGAAACACACCAGCCCTCTACCTCAAATACCCAACTTATTGAGAGACAGCTCAGCGTTGAGGTCTCTTCATTCACTAGGCCTGTGGATAAAGAGAAGGATATCAAAGATAGATATAAGGAAATTAAGTTGAGGAATGAGAAGTTGAAGGCTGAGACTTATGCCCAATACTTCAAGCAAACACCTACAAATCAAAACAGGTTGATGTCAGCCTTTGACATCAAAACAGGAAAAATGCAGATGTCATTCATGCAACCTACAGTCCAGCAGCCAAAAACATCAGCAGACTATAGGAAAACAGATTTTGAGGTTTTGGCCAGGGATGTTCATCCCATTGACCAAATTGAGTTTCACAAGCAGGCAGGTGAGATGATCTATTCCACCTTGACAGGTAAAGCTATGACTGCACACAAACTGCAAAGTTCACTAGATAATATCACTGCACAGTACTGTCAGGCGGAAAGAGTAGAGAGTGCGGACACAACCAACCTCCCTAGGAGCCTAAGACTCTCTAGTGACAAACAAGACAAATAAGAGCAATCCTTCTCTAAACATGCATTTACTATATAAGAAATCAAGTGTTTAGATCCTACATGTAGTCCAACGCTGTTGTAGCAGTCCAGCCTCGCTGATCCGAATGAGCTCCTCCTTCACTTCGAAACCTGCATTCACTAACAATCAAACGATTAAATAGCACTTGATAATCTCATAAAATAAAACATGTTTAACACATAGACCAAGGAGTACATGAAATAACTCATAAATAACAAGTTATTGAGAAGAATGGACTCATTTTCATTAATAGTGTTAGTGTCGGTCATGATGCCCTCCATCAGTGATCAAAAAACTCTTTGCATATGCATAAGTAGGTGTCTCATCAATGTCAGTTTTGCATCCCATTAGGCATGCCATAAAACTGATGGAGGAGCTGGTCCTTGTTCCCTTCTTGGCTTTGCTGGATCAGGTCATATCAGTTAATGAGCTTGTGTCACACTTGTTTTGTTTTGTCTTGAAGTCCAAAGTCTTAGGTCTAGGCTTTCAGTCAAATGTCATTGCAAGATCATGAGTCAGAGGTCCATGAGTCCCCAGCAAGCCAGAAGGAGGTATGTAAATATGTTTCATTGATATTTTTCATCATGTACAGCTTATTTATACCTTGGATTTAAAAACCCTGTTTTTAAACCCAAGGTCATGTCAATTTTGTAAAACAATAAGGAAATTTCAAAAATTCTTCAAAATGCCGGCAATAACCCTGGTCTCCTCGCCAGAGTCCATCAGATGGTCTACCTGTAAAAAGAACGGAGCTAAAGCACCCAAAAAGTCAAATTCAGAGCAAAAGAAAACTCAAAACAGTGTTAAAAGAAAGTGTCAAGGCAAAACATTAGAAAGTGGGTTTGGTAAGTAAATTTTTTTTAAATTGAGCTTATAAAGAGTCAAATTCCCTCTCAATACCCTCATTGTGCATCCAAAGAGCTTGCAAGAAGAAGTGACAGGGCGAAGAGGCGAAAGGAGGCAAAGTGCAGAGAAATTGAACCAGTTTCAGGTGCGCGACCCGTCAGAGGTTGTGCGCGACCTGTTGGGCGGTGCGCGACCCATCAGGCGCCTCCCAACAGCGTTAATTTGTAACGGGCGCGACCCGTCGGGCTGTGCGCGACCCGTCAAGCTGTTGACACCAAAACCGCCCCAAATTTTGTCCAATCGCCCTCTAAGTTGCAAAATCGACCGAGGTAGGGTCTATACACTTGATGAATTGATGAATGGTGAATGATGAGCTTTCATTTATATGTTTTTATCACTAAGAATGCAAAGAAAATCGATTTTGGTGATTGCTTGTCAATGTAGGCATAATGCTAGGGTTTGGTGTTTTTTTTTCAAGGTTTTAATTCCCATTTATGTTCCCTCCATGTTTCCCCATTGATTTCACAATTGTCATCATATGTCTCTATCTTATCTTATTTGCAAAGAATATGAAATTTTCCTCCTTCCAAGTATCAAACCCTATCCCTCCCTAAACACATTCCCAAAACCATAATACCCTCCATTGTGATATAAAAACACACACAGCAAAAAGAACAAAATGCTATGAAAGAAAAACAAAATGATTATGCAAAAAAGAAAGCAATATGATGATAAAATGCCAAAACGAGAAATAAAGAAAATGTGGCTGTGTATATAAACAAAAGCAAAGGAAATATTGCTATGTATATTTGATCAAAATTAATGTTGTTGTGGTCCTAAAAAGCAAAAACCATGTTTTCCCTTCTATCCCCTAATATCTTTGTCAATGAAACCCCTTTTCCCTTTTGACAAAATGTCAATGAAGCCCTTTTTCCCCTACCATCAAATGTACATGAACCCCTTTGAAAAAACAGAGTGTGCCTTATGATGTACATTGAAAGGCAGAAATCAAATGAGCAAGTTATCTATGTTGTCCCATCCCCCTGTTGAGCATACATGTCATTTCCCTTGGTTATTATTATCCATGTTTCCCTAATAAAAACATTTCTTTGCAAATGATTTCCCGCTGATTAAGATGAGATTATATGTTTGACAGTTTGTGAATTGTCCCTTGAAAATTCCCTGTTTTCATATGTTTCCCTTTCCTTATCAAAAAATCCCCTCCCCTAACATTTCCTTCATGATTTTTCCCCTTGAAAACAGCATACAACTCAGCATTTTTGCAGGCAAGGGCAGCAGTTTACTTTGTCTATTTTCTCCACTTTGCTCAAAAGCACCATGTCAACCACCGAGACCTATGAGCAAGGTGATGACCAGTCTTCTTCTACAGAGGTTGAGGTACAGCGGAGGCCTCGTAGGGGGGGCAAAGGTGGTCATCATAAGAGAGAGGAGCCCACCTCATTGGCAGAATTGCAGGCCTGTCCTTTGGCAGTGAATTGCTTTCGGTATATGTCATGTTTTAAGTTTTGCGAGAGGCTTGCTCAGATCCAGCACCACAGGGAGTTGGCCCGCTTATTTGTTTTGCACCTTCATGATGGGCAGGTCACTCTGGCAGGAGTGAACTTTGTGTTGTCTCCGGAAGTGATTTCAGAGGCTACCGGGATACCAAATGTGGGTGAGGTGTGGCCCAAGCGCAAAGTGTTGGATTTTGTTCATTTTGAGCCATATGTCATGCCAGCCTTCATGAGACACTTTTCGGGGTCTTTCCTTTTAGATTTCTCCGGAGGGAGTATGCTCCGATCTTGAAACTCATCATGCATTACTTTACATGTGAGGGCAGGTTTTCACAGGTGTACTCTTATCACATCTGCCTGTTGATGCACTTTACCCGAGTGAGGATGATGAACATCCCGGTTTTCTTCTTCCAGAATATTTAGAGGATGGTGCCTATGTTAGAGAGGAAGACCCCAGCCCAGCAGTTTAGGAGTTTATGTCACTATGGTCTCATCCAGCTCATTGTTTCCCATCAGTTGAGTCAGCAGGGCATTCCATGGGAAGAGTTCATTTCCCATGAGTTCTTCACAGCGCCACCACAGCCACAGCCGGAGCCAGAGGTCATTTATGAGGAGGGAGGTCCATCTCACCAGCCCGAGATCATTGTTCCGAAACATGTTGCTTCCTCACCTCAAGTCACCTACCAGAGAGGCCACAGGGCCTTGTTTGCTGTAGCTCGACGAGTACTTTCTCCACAGCAGGTGGAAGGGGTCTCGTCATCATCTTCAGGGCAGCGAGTGTTATCTCCACACCAGGTGGAAGGGGCCTCGCATTCTTCAT
Source organism: Pinus tabuliformis (assembly GCA_031772625.1). Lineage (NCBI taxonomy): Eukaryota > Viridiplantae > Streptophyta > Pinopsida > Pinales > Pinaceae > Pinus > Pinus tabuliformis. The sequence continues at coordinate 585,265,812 of CM062811.1, forward strand.
CAGCAGAGGCAGTTCGGGAGGGCAAGCAGCCCATGGTTGAGGATGAGAGAGCCGGTGATACACATGATGATTTCATTGACCTTGATGCCCGCTCTCCTTCTTCAGATTTTTATGAGATTATCAGACAGAGAGAGGAGGAGAACCTCGTGTTGCAGCAAAAGCTCCAAATAGCTCAATGGACCATCACTTATCTGGAGCAGCGCAACAAACAATTAGAAGAGGAAAAAGAACTTGATTAGCTATGGAGGATCCGCAGTGATCGAACTTTGAACCGTAGGAGGCCCGGTGACCCATTGCCTGCTGACCGGGAGTCTTTGCTCATTCAGGAGAATGCTCGCTTGGAGAGGCTGTTGGAGAAGGCCAACCAGGACAAGAGGCTGCTAAGGAACATGAAGAATCATTATTGGGCGAGGATGCATGTTTGCAAGGCGAAGATGAAAATGTTCCAAAGAAGGTTGTCCGAGGCCCGCAAGAGGAAGAAGAAGACCAACCCACTCCGTATCTTGGCCGAGGCTTCTCTCACTCACCATGATACTCATTAGCCTCTTCCTAGCAGCTAGCACAAGAAATTTTGAAAGTTTTGAGGCATTTTTGGCATTTTTTGGACATTGACAGGTTTTGGCCTTTTAACGGGTCTCACCCCGCGCGCGACCCTACATGGGGGCAACTCAGAACGGGGAAAACTCAGTATTTTTGGAATTTTCATGCAAAGTTACACCTACCTGTGGATGGACTTCAGTTTTTATGGAGATTTGGGCCTCCAAAAGGTCAAAACACATGCAAATTTTGACTTTCTGCCCCTATTTTGAGTTGCAGAAAGCTGTCTTGGAAGAATTGATTTTTGAGGGGTCAAATCAACTCCAAATTAAAAAATTCCGGTGGGGTTGGAAAGTAGACTCGCAGACCTTTCCAATGAGCTATCGTGCACCTGATTTGGACACCGGGAAGGCCCCCAAACAGGCCTCTCAATGTGCGCGACCCGTCAGGGAATTTTGCCTGTTTTGACCAGTTCGGCCAGAAAAACACTGTTTTCACTTGGTTTAATGTTTTGGGCATGTAAATGATGGATTTTTGTGTAATTTTCATGGCTCTATGATGCTTTTACTCTCCTTGATCACTTCTAGAAGATTCTTGAATGTAAATGGTAAAAATTTAATGCATGGATAGGTTTCCTAAGTTTTAGAGGCAAGTTGTTTTGACTGCCTATTATCTAGTGCTCAGTTTAGAATTAGTTGAAACAGCTCCTAGGAAGCTGAGCTCGACCCCTAGAGGTGGGGAAAGGAGTTAGATCATCTATATTATGCCTTCTCTTGCTCATTTTCATGGTTGGACTCTTGAGGGAGAAGCTCCTATTGTATATTTTACTTGTATCTCTGCAATTTGAGGAAAAGGAAGACCAGGGTTTTGCAGACATCATTGGGATTCTTGTGGACTCTTGTGTTGATGGTGTGTTCTCTTATTGTAATTGTAAGTGTGTTTATGTGTTCCATCTCTTTCTTTACTGCAGCTTATTAAACAAATGAAGTGATAAAGTTTGAATTCATGCTTGCCATGCTCAGCTTTCAAATTTGATCAATGTTTATGTTTTCCACTGTCTAGAGAGGATTCAAAGTCATTGTTTGCCCTCTTTAGCTTCTCTTTTTTCTTCCTTGATCATCCATCTCAGCTAAAGGCATCAGCACAAACTCCTACCTTGCCCCAAAGACCCACCTGCAAAACCTGAGCTCAATCCCCGCACCCTGAATTGCACTCCCTCCAATTGCCACCAAAAACCCCAAAAACTTTAAATCAACCCTCCTTATCAGTTTACTAGCCTAATATCAGTGTTTCTAATTGGTCAGCTCATCCTATTGAAAAATCCACCGAGTTTGACCGGAGAGAGCCTTCTCCTGCCTCGTAGGGCTAGCTACGAGGCTGAATGGTTTGATGTAGCCTTGAGATTTGTCTATCTCAGCCTAGGTGAAATTTCAAGTGCTAACAAATAGGAAACAAAAGGAACAAATACAACCTGAGCCTTGGTGTTGTGCAAGTCCCTCCCAGGGTCCATCAAGAGTTCTCCTTTACTTTGACAAAGCTCACCCACTTCCAAATAGAACAAGCAAAGATGGCAATCTCTCCTCACAAGCTTCTAAATGGGAGTCCTAATTCCAGCAGCATCTACCCTTAGAAATGTTTAGCTTCCAACCTCCCCTCCTTCTGGCCCAATGCCTGTATTTATAGTGCTCAAGAGGAAGTTAATCAGGTCCACCATCAATGGGATAATCCCCTCTTTGGATGGGATAGCTCCCTCATTGATGGGATAAGTTCCTCTTTGGTAGGGGTACATGAACCATATGGAGGTGCTCAATACACGTCGAACAACCTTCTAGAATGCTCTAGAAATGACCACAAGTAACTTTTTAAAGATGAAACTTGCGCATTTTGACCTTTATAGGGGGACGCACCTGCCCCTTTACATACAGAGCGTACAAGGACGCATCTTTTGTGAACATTGGATGCGTACCCGCAGGTAAGGTTGAGAGAACCTGCGTACCCAGAGATAAATACATTTATAAAGACTTTCTCTCTTTTTGGAGTTTGACATGGAGAGCAGAGGCATAAGACTTGCCTAAGAGGGTAGCATGACTGTTGATAGAGCCATACTAACTGTAAATAGCCATGGTGACATTTTTTAGTGTAACAAGTACAAACTGGAAAAGGCCTCCTCACAGGCCAAAGATAACATAATCAAGTCACTAGAATACTTGGTGGTTGAGTTGGGACATGATCGCAATGATATCAAGGCTACTCAGAAGTTGATAAAGAAAAAGAATGAGGACATTGTTGCTCTAGAAAAACAACTCAAATTGCCTCATTCAGAGCACCCACTAAAAAAAAAAAAAGAGGTCTTAGAAAGCCAAACACATCAAGAGGAAATGATGGACCTTGTTTTACAACTTAATGATCAACTGAAGGAAATGGAGAAGGATTTGGATAGCTTGATACAGCTGAAACAGCCCAGCCTTGAGACTGCCACTGCCACTGTCATTCCAACAGTCGCTATAGTAGTACCACCCACCTTGGCAGCTTCATTGGCTCCTACAACTCCACTGGCTACAGCACTACTAGTTGCCCCGACATTTACATTAGTAACGGGTTCAACCACAGTAGTAGCTCAGCTAGGTGATGAGGCAAGTAAATTGGTCAACGTAATGGAAGACATGTCCATTCAGCACACATAAATAAACAAGCTTAAGGAAAAGATAACCAGTCTAAAGAATGACAATAAGCTTGCATAGATTATGCACAAAGAAGAAGTACAGAAGGAAACCAGAATGACTAAAAGGATGAATAGTGTGGAGAAATAATTAATGTTAAAAGAGCCACTTGGCCAAGCTAAGGAACAATTATGGGCCAATATCATTGACTCTGTCAATGATATTTGACCATTCATTCAAGTAATTTTTTAACAAGGTGACTTAGTTAAAGAGGCTACAGAAGCCATTCAAAGAGTTAAGGCGTGCTCACCAATAGGAATTTGATGGTGAACCTTGAAGACAAATGCCAAACCATGCAACTGGCTATAGATAGGTTCATGGTAAAGTTTTATGTTTTGAGGCAGAAAGTTCTACCTAATCCCTTGGTGAAAAATGATAAATTGATTCCACGGGACGACTACAACAGGAGAATCAGAGAGGTGGCCAGAGATTAGGTAAATACTTCCTCTATGAAGGGGATGCCTACTAGAAAGGTTCTATATCAGACATTTGAGAACCTGTTTTACCTCCAGCATGAGGTAAAACACCTTTTTGTGAATAGACCCACTTTTGCTAAGTATACAGAAGCAGATGAGATTTACAGGAAAATGGTAAATATCAAATTACCAGATGCAGATATGTGGGAGAAGTTAAATGACTTGCTATAAAAATGCACAGTCAAAATGTAGAAATGAACAGTCAAAATGAAAAAGCACAGTAAAGAAAAAATAATAGGCCAACCAGATGAAAGTGTATCAGGTAAAGTGTATCAGTTGAGAAAGGGAAAAGTAAAAGGAACAGTCAGCATGAAGACCAACAGCAAGGCAGAGAATAAACAACAAAATATCAGAGCATAAAGACAGCACAACCAAATAAACAGGGACAGCATACAACAGTTAAACATTTGTCTCTATCTTCTTGCATGAAGATATTTCTTTCTCCTAAATTAATTCCCAAGACAGTTTGGGATATTTTGTAAACTATTTTTATATAAATACTTCATAATTTGAAGTATTGAGTGTGGATTGCTAGACATTTGTAGAGTTGTATTGATCAGAAACCTGAGGGTTATTGTACCAATTTTTCAAGTCAGCAAACTGGACTGAGTAATAAAAAGATTGCATTACAGGATTCATGTGTTGAGCTATTACAGTGAAGTATTTTCTTTGTCAAATTTGTTATATTCTTATGTATTACACAAACTTACATGTTATCTAAAGTGAATGAATTAACTAGAAATTTATCTCAGAATTTGTTTAAGTACACTATGTTTTGAACAATTGATCATTTCTATGTTTTCTTCTGATATCCAGATCTGAGAATCCTTAATTGCTCTCCCATCCCGGTTGACCTCTTTCACTTCTTTCATTATCTGGCCTAAGGAACCCTTAATCTCTCCTTGGATCCAATTGAAACCAACTTCGTCATTCCAGCCTTAAGACCTGAAATTACTCAGCTACCTTGCCCTGTAGACACTACTTTTAAAACTTGCTCCAGTCCTGTTTGTCTTAACACTTGACCCCATAGCCCAATGGTAAAAGACATCCCTCTACCCATCTAAGTCAGTGATCTCACCACCAAATCCAAATCAAAACCTAAGTACAATCATAACTAGCCTAAAATCAATTAACTAAATAAAGTTAAATCATAAAGAGAGAGCCCTCTCTGAGTATTAGGAAGGCTAGATCCTTATCTCCAAAGTAGGTTTGTGGTTACCTCTATCATTTCTTTCCTAACAACTCTAGAGAAATTTTGGAGTTATAACATATTGGTGACCATACTGGGGAAGAGAACATTTTCTTCAGAAAGATTATACAAAGACCAGATCTAATCTATGATGGTGGACAGTGATCAGACACACAAAGGTTAAAATCATCCACCTGGCGACTCCAACTCCAAATCAATTTCACAATCAAGACTCCACTGGAGGAATGAACCTGAAAGAACAATATGGAAAGATCAGGCTTTTAACTTGGATTACAATCCAAGACATTATGTTCTTTCTCATCAAGAAGGTTTTTCAATGTATATTGTATTTTAGAGAAGATCTTAGATTATTTTTTTATTATTTTCCTTTGAAGATTGTAAATATATATTCTCCTTATCCATTTGAGCAGCTTTCTTCTGAATCTTATGATGATCATTTTCTGATTGAGAAGCCTCAAACAATCAAGACTAATCTTACAATCCTTGTACATATTCTTGTACCTTGTAAAGTTCCTAATAGATATAAGCCCCTCATGTTACCTCCTATACTCCATGATTTCCCTGATAACTATTACAAATATCTCCCCAATTTTGATGGAGAGAATGGTATCACTGCCCAAAAACATATTCAAGGCTTTGAGAATTATCTGGACCTATCTAAGATTGATAAAGATGATGTTAGAATCAGACTTGTTTCTCTTTCTTTGCAAAGTAAAGTAAAGAGTTGGTTCAAGAACCTGCCTATTGCAAGTATCTCAAATTTCAAACAGTTTTTCAAATTTTTCCTTGATAGACGGATAATCAAAGTCAATCTTTTTCTGATCATAAAAGAATATAATTAGTTGAAAAGATAGCCAAATGAAACAATACAACAATTTTCTGACAAATTTAATCAAACATGTTATTCAATGCCATCAAATATAGGACCTCCACCTGATTCAGTTCTCTTGCATTATCCAAAAGCATTTGATCCAGAAATAGAATTTCAGCTAAGAGAAAGAAACCCAGCAACTCTTGAAAAGATGCAGAACATTGCAGTAGATGTAGAAGTTCATCTGCTGACTAAAAAGCAAAAGTTGAAAGCAAAAGCAGAGAAGAACAACATTGCAGAGGTAAAGCTCAACATTTTGGTAAGAAAAATAAACGAAATGATACAGATGATCACCATGCAAGATAATTTTTTTGTGTAAGATCACCATGACACGTTTATTTCACAAAAAGAAGATGTTGATAGCCATAAAGAAATTTTTGCCAATTCCAACTACCATGGATCAGAAAATGGATTTACAGATCAATATGTGGAAGAGGAATCTACTAATTTAATGTGTATGTTTGATGACATTCCTTATTTTAATGATTTGCCTAAGTATGATCAGTATGATGATAATTATGTTCTTCGAACTCAAGCTAGCTTTACAGAGCAATCAGAAACTAGTTTGGAGGATGAGGAAATTCAATTTCAGCAAATTAAATATAGTGATCAACCTATACATATCAGATATGAGAATGAGAAAGGAAGTGCAGAAAAATTGGAAATAAGTGAAGGTTCTTTGCCTCTTTGTTTTGCTTCATTTTAGTTCATCAGAGAAAACTTTAAAGCAATCAAAAATCAGCAGTCTTTTGGTATTGTTATTGATAACAAAGAAGACAATGAAACTCTTGATCAAGATTCTTCAGTTTCACAACTACAGTTATCAAATTTCATTGAAACACCTGATCAAATGACACAGGAAAGTTCTATACCACTATGTTTTGAATCATTTCAGTTTTTAAAGGAAATGTGGTATAAAATCTCTAAAGAAAAGGATGAGAAGCTTGAAGAATTTTGTGAAGTTCCATTCAAACCTATGAGCAATAAGTTGCAGCAATCCTTCCAAATATTTTATGATCCAATAGCTGATATATTGGATAATGAATGCAATCAAAATTTTTCTTCATTAACTAACTATGAGATTTAGGATCAAGATGATAAAGGTTTCATCAGTCAAACATTTCAATCAGTAGAAATATCATCACAAAGCTTGTCTGAAAATCTGCAGGGGGATAAAGATAAAAATGACATTTCAGTTTCATGGCATGGAGGCCATCCAGAACAATTGTACAGTTTCTTAAATCAGTTGAACAATAGTGTATATATTTTGGAAGATCCTTTTGTACAATTTTTAGAGTCAACAAAGGAAATCAAGTATTTCCTTATCTTCTCATTTGTTGACAAGGTTATATTGGGCTGTAGAACTTCAGTTTTAATCACAAACAAGCACAAGTAGCAAAATCCACCAATGTATATGATGCTTGAATGGTTGCATTGGTTGTTTCATTTTACCTAACCAGCAGTTGGACAGCTGATTAGAGTAAGTAGGTAGGATTTCAGTTTGATTAAATTTAGTTTTTCAGCAACAAGTTTATTTCATATCAGATTTCAATACAACATGTGTCAGATTTCAGTTTGCAAAAAAGGTTAAGATTTCAGTTCAAGATTTTCAGTCACAGAGATTATATAACAAAGCAGGTGCAAGCTTGGGATCGGCCCAATGGATCAGGCCACTAGTCGACAGTGTTCTTGACATCTCACAAGGAGATGTCATCCCCAAGTGGAGCCACTATTAAGTTCCTATAATAATAGGGATCATAATTTTGAATTGACTATGTTAAGTCTTGTAATATTGTACATACATTTGCTTTTATGCAAATGTTTTCCCATATTAAAAAATGTAAAGAGGGTATGTCCTAAAAACACAATCAAAGGACAAAAAAAAACAAATATCAAAAAAGAATATCAAATATGAACCCCATCAAAAAGAGATAAAAATAGATCATGAAAGTGTGCACATTCAAATGCCACTCCTCTCAGTTTACTTTTTGCAAATAAGATTGTGTGCAGCTTGTCAAAATGCCACAATCCATGATGATCAAACAGTTTAATCTTGATTCATTCATGGTTTAAATTTCATGTTGGTAGATAGAGAAATAAAGATCTAGTCAAACTATTTAACCTTGGCAGATCAGTAGTTAGGTAGAGAATGATAATGAGCTCATCTGTTTAATCTCAACCATTGGAAGTTATAAGGTTAGAATTAGATAGTTTGCTTGTCAAAAGAAAAGGAAATAAAGGGTCTGCAAGCTCAAATGCACCCATTGAAATGAAGAAAAAATGTTAGGGTAAATAGAGGGTAGGTAGAAGAAATGTTGCAAATGCACAAGGTTGCTAAGTCAAAAGCACATTTATCATGCTAAATCTTATTTTTCATGTGCAGGTGGAATTGTGAGAAAGAAAGGATATTCCCCAAGCTTGTTTACTAATTTCCCCTCATTTCACTACACCCCCACATACTTATTTGATAATTTCCCCATTATCCCTTCATTACTTATAAATACCCTTTTCCCCTCATTTTGACCTTTACCCCTTGGTTTCACACATTTCCCTAGAAATTACCCTTCAAAAATCACTCCCCCTTCCCAAAACCCCTTTTCCCTAGTGTGAAACCCATTTCCCATTACAAATATTACCTTACCCCTTTATTAATTCCCCATTTCCCTTAAAAAACCCACAAAACCCCCTTATCCTAAGTTTTTGTTTACTATGCACCCGCATTATGTAATTAACACCCCCCACTTTTTATTTCTCGACAAACCTTTTTAACCCACCAACCCTTGGTGTAGTTAAGGAAAACCTCGCCATATAACCCATGGTCTCACATTTATTAACCCGTTGCTTATATTGAAAATCCTGACATTATTGGTTAATTAATTACAACTATTTGTAATCAAATCCCGAGCCCCGCCAAATCTCTTTCCTGATTCCCTCCGTGCAACTCAACTATGAAATAGCCTTCCGATCTCATGCCCCCAGATCCAACAATGTACATCCATATCGCGCGGATTCATCGTCTGACCGTTAAAAACCCAAGAGCACGTGAGATTCGCGGTTTTGGCGAGGCATTGTTCTGCTATGTGGCAGTCCCAGGTTACATCGCGTGCTTGTGAAAAATACTGCCCGCCCTCCAAAAGCAATGTGATGGCGCACAAAACCACCTCCCCGCCTAAACCGAAAATCGCCCACTATTTCTTTAATAATTTCCGCGCCAAAATGTGACTGTTACCCGTTAAAAGGCTGAAAAAGCCCCAAATTTCTCTTTTCACTCGTTTTTCACTACAAACTGTTGCTTATCCATTTCTGACACCCTAAACCTCTGCGACCAATTTGACCACCTTTTGTCGCCCAAAGACGTTACGGACATCAAATTGAAGCAGCATATAACCAGTTCAAGCCTCAGTACCCTCTGCAGTTACCACAAAACCCAATTTCTATGCCAATCGCCAATTTCCAGGTATTCTTGGAAAAAACCAAAACGGCCCTTCAATTTGAAAACATATAGGTGTAATTAAGTGGTTAATTAATTAAATTCATTAAAAAACCTTCCTGAATTGAAAATGAATCTGATGTACATCCCAAACACTATTTCACAGACTGTAAATTACCCTCCCATTGTACAAGAACCTCTAAACCTCACTCTTGAAACCACTGAAAGCCTAATTCAAATCTGTAAACCCAATTATGGCTTCCCAAACCTCTCTGGACGTGAGACCTCTGCAAACCCCTCACCTGGATATCGACCACCTTGCATTAGCAGACCGGGACTTTCAAATCAAGGACATTGCTTCCCCTGCCTACCTTCTAAAGCTCCACTACTGGAGTAAGGAAAAAAATTTAAACCAGAACGATGATATACACCTTTGGGAGTCCAATTTTCCCAAGTCTTTGTTCCCACTCGTACACCCATTCCCAGAAATCATCCACTTCTGCCAAGATTGCTACAGTCCCAGCCAAAGATCCATTGTCACACCTGACCAGCAAGTTTTGTTCACCATTACAGCATAATCCATTAATAAAATGCTGCAAATCCAGCCAAGCCAAAATGAGACCCCACTTTCTATTGAGGGCTTACTTGACCTCTATACCAAGTTAGACATACCCAAGAAGGCTCAGATTATCCAAACTTTCATCATTAAAGAGTCTCACACTCCAACAAATAGTCCCCCTTATGTTGTCACCATTTTTTCTGAGAGAGGCAGACAGATTATTACCATTCTCTCTTGCATTTGGGATACACCACAGATGAGCATGTGGATGAGGTTGTCCTGGATTTCCTTTCTATCTTTTGCCTAGGCAAGCCTCCTGCTATAATCTATAACTATGCTCAGTTCATAGCAGACAAAATTCACAAACAATTCATTAGAATACCAAATGGGAGAGTTTTCAAGTACTCTCCAGTTTTGTTTCACACGTTCCTCTACTATCAGTCAGACAAGTTTCCAATTAACATTCAGAAATTGGACACCAAAGGCAATCCAAGATCAGTCGTATATTGGACACTAGTGATCCAATAATACTCCACTGTTTTTTCCTACAAAGACTTCATTGATTCATTTGTGCTTCATGTTGTAAGCATGCTAACCAGTAGCTATCATCCTAGGATCAGTCAGGAAATTAGAAGGGTTTTACAGATGGCAAAAAATAGTAAAGTGGGAGACTAGTATTTATACCAGCACCACACAAAGATAAAGATATATGGATGCCAACTGCCCCCCTACAAACTGCCCAAATACCTCCCCATGAGGTTATTTGCATTAGAGTACTTTAAGTGGATAGTAAACTCTAATGAAGTTAACTTCCTGGCAGCCAAGAAGAAAAATCAATTCAAAATGAAAAACCAATTGGGTCCCTTTATTTGTAATAATAGGGAAGTCGGACCAGAGGCAGATAAGATTCTACAATAGATGAAATTCAAGAACAGTTTTATGTGGCAATATGACCCTCATGGAGTTATAAATAATCTCAGCCTCAAGGTTAAATTGGGTCCTTTCATCCATCATCCCAGGCCAGACATTGAGAGATTTTCCAACCAGTCAAAATGGTTGGAAAACACTTTGATACACATGGATAGTACTGTAGTTGATGTAGATAGTACATTAATTGATGTAGAAAAACATATTGATACAAGTTCCTTCCTGCAGGTTCAAGAATTAGGAGAACCAATGAATATTCCTCCTATTTTATAGACTCCAAAAAATGAAGAAAGAAATGCAAAGAGAACTAGGGAAGAAGGTTCTAGTTCAGCCATAGAAACCATAGATGAACAGTTTGAGATCAGTTACAGGAAGAGGCCCAAAATTAATCCTCTAACTGAACAAGAAGACACCATTGACTCAGTGGAAATCACTGACACTAACACAATGGTGGGAAGAAGCAAAGTCCCATCAGCTTTAGGAGAAACACACCAGCCCTCTACCTCAAATACCCAACTTATTGAGAGACAGCTCAGCATTGAGGTCTCTTCATTCACTAGGCCTATGGATAAAGAGAAGGATATCAAAGATAGATATAAGGAAATTAAGTTGAGGAATGAGAAGTTGAAGGTTGAGACTTATGCCCAATACTTCAAGCAGACACCTACAAATCAAAACAGGTTGATGTCAGCCTTTGACATCAAAACAGGAAAAATGCAGATGTCATTCATGCAACCTATAGTCCAGCAGCCAAAAACATCAGCAGACTATAGGAAAACAGATTTTGAGGTTTTGGCCAGGGATGTTCATCCCATTGACCAAATTGAGTTTCACAAGCAGGCAGGTGAGATGATCTATTCCACCTTGACAGGTAAAGATATGACTGCACACAAACTGCAAAGTTCACTAGATAATATCACTGCACAGTACAAACTGGAAAAGGCCTCCTCACAGGCCAAAGATAACATAATCAAGTCACTAGAAGACTTGGTGATTGAGCTGGGACATGATCCCAATGATATCAAGGCTGCTGAGAAGTTGATAAAGAAAAAGAATGAGGACATTGTTTCTCTAAAAAACCAGCTCAAATTGCCTCATTCAGAGCACCCACAGAAAAAAGAGGTCTTAGAAAGCCAAACACATAAGGAGGAAATGATGGACCTTGTTTTACAACTTAATGATCAACTGAAGGAAATGGAGAAGGAGTTGGACAGCTTGATACAGCTGAAACAAGCCAGCCTTGAGACTGCCACTGTCATTCCAACAGTCACTACAGCAGTACCATCCACCTTGGCAGCTTCATTGGCTCGTATAGCTCCACTGGCTACAGTACTACCAGCTGCCACAGCATCTACATCAGCAACAGGTTCAACAACAGCAGCAGCTCAGCCACGTGATGAGGCAAGTAAATTGTTCAAGGCAATGGAAGACATGTCCATTCAAACCACAAAAATAAACAAGCTTAAGGAAAAGATAACCAGTCTAGAGAATGAAAATAATCTTGCACAGATTATGCACAAAGAATAAGTACATAAGGAAATTAGAATGATTGAAAGGATGGAGAGCTTGGAGAAAGAAATAATGTTAAAGGAGCCACTCTCTTCCAAGGAGCTACTATCTTCTTTGGAAGAAAAAACATTTCTTCTTGGAATACTTTCCTCTTTTATGTCTATAAAAATTGATTATATTTTCATGCTCTTCATCATCATCACTATATTCACATTTTGCATATGGACATTTAGCAACAAAATTCCCTATTATACCACAATTAAAACATTTTAATTATAGCTTACCTTTGTATTTGCTAGATCCTTTTTTCAAATTTCTCACAAACTGTACTTTTTTTGCATTTGATTCATTAATGGAATAATCATTGGCTTTAAGTTCTTCTATATTCTTTGAAACTTTGAAAGTGTCTTCCTTCAAAGTTGACTTTCATTTTTCTATCCTCATCTCATACATAGTGAGAATCTCATGCATCTCATCCATTTTCAAATTTTTCAGATCCTTCTTTTCTTTAATAGTTAATACCTTTACATTATATCTTAAGGGGAGAGATCTCAATGCCTTCTGTACAATCATTGATTCTTTAACTTTTTCACCAAGTCCTCTAATAGTATTGACAATCTCATCCACATGAAAGAAATAGGCCACAACAACTTCTTCATCATTCATCTTCAAACTCTTAAACTATCTTCTATAGGTTTGAAGTTTTTCCCTCTTCACCTTGTCATCTCCTTAATAGTTTTTTTGAAACTTGTCCAAATTTCCTTTGCATATTCACAATCCATTACTTTGACAAAATATGATTTTGATATGCTACACAAGAAATCATTAATGGATTTTTCATTATTTGCACAAGCCTTCTTACCATCTTGATCAGATGGAGAATTTTTTGGATATTTATAACCATCCACTACAAAATGCCAATTGTGAAAACCAAGAGACATTAGATAAGTCCACATCCTTACCCTCCATAAGTCATAATTTGTTCCATCAAATAATGGAGCTTTTCTTTTAAAATAACCTTCATGGTTGGCCATGGTCCCTCTAAGATATTTCTTTCAAAGGTTAGACTACTTCTAAAGGAACCTGCTATGATACCAATTGTTGGATTCACACTTATACTGGAGAGGGTTTGTTGTGGGTGAATTAGTATAATCTAATTTCTTACTTATTTAAACATCCATGAAACATAACCAAACAATCTAACAGATGGAACACAAGATATAAATGAATTCTTATTTATAAAATGTATTTGTAGACACCAACCTATAGGATCCACTAACCCCCTCTACTGCAAATATTTTTAAGCACCAACCTATTTCATTGAGTTTGCTTGTTACTTCTATCTTCACCAAGTCTATTACCATGTACGCGTGTTGTGTTTGTCTTCACTAGGTCTACTTACTACTTCTACCTTCACCAGGTATGGTTCTCCCAAAACTGGTTGATTTTAGTTTCTTCCCCAAAACAAACTTGTACAATATGCCATGTATTTAATTTTGAAATTTGGATTTTGAAATTTTTATATGAGGCACTTCTATATGTCTCCTTGGATCTCTAATTTTTTTACAATTATAAAATTCCCAAAAAGTAAGTTATATCAAAAATGTCAAACTAACTTGTTTAAAGTTGATTTCAAACTTAGATTAATTAACCTTAACTTTCACGAAGCATATCTCTGAAATTATAGCGAATCAAAGTCAAAAATTTCTACCACTTGTACCTCTCTCTCTCTCTCTCTCTCTCTCTTGTATATTTTACAATCTGAAACATATTAAAAAAATATAGCAAAAATTCCAAGATGACCTATTTATAGCATATTTCAAGAGTATTCAAGAACCCTAAATTCCTCAAAGTGTATCTCTGAAACTACAATGAACCAAATTTTTAAGCTTCTACCATAGGTAAATGAATATCTTCCCTTCGTCTCCTCCAAATTCACAATCTAAGATATTGCAAAAGAAAAGTTATAGTGAAAATTCCAAGCTGACATGTTTGAAGCAAATTTAAGGAGAATTTGGGGACCCTGACTTCCTCACATCATATCTCTGAAAGTGCAATGAAACAAATTCTAAAATTTCTACCACGTGTATACAAATATCTCCCCTCTATCTCCTCCAACTTTCAATAATTTAAACATCCCAAGATAAAAGTTATAGCAAAATTTCCAAGATCATTTGTTCACTATACAAATTACATTTTTGCTCCACCTTTAAAACCCCAAGAATATTCCCCAACTTCTGTTGTGCACCTCAAATATATTCTTTCTTGGGTAGTCTTGAAATGTGCTCATTTATCCTTTATTTATAGTGCTTATATATTAACCTTTGTGGCTGACTTGTAAATTAACTAGTTGGGTTGACCTGTACTTTATGGTTGCACTGACCTAACAAGATCTTTCATATCTTCTCATTCCTTTGGAGTTCGAGGGAGTGCCATATACCATTGGAAAGGTCTCATAATAAGATATTCAACCATATATCTTATGCTCTAGAGTTAAAGAAAAAAAAACAAAAAACAAAAACAAAACAAAAAAAACAAAAAAAAAACAAAAAACAAAAAACAAAAAACAAAAAATCAAAGAGCATCAAAAAAATGGGAATCTAAGCAATGTTTCTAACAATCTTCCTCTTGCAATGTTTATCTTAGACCTTTGTAATCTCTCCCTTTCTTTGACATCAATGACAACAATATTGATCTTGCAATCATTATCTTGGACATATGTAATCTCCCTTTGTTATTGACATTAATGACAACAATATGTCCAATAACATGCTAACTATGCAACAAAACAAGTGAAATCTTCCTCATTTGTGAAAGTAATCATTAGTTTAATTGAAGGTCCTCTTCCTTTAATGCCTTTCTCCCTAGTGTTGGCATGAATCTCACTCTTATCAAAGATGATTGTACTTATCCCATCTTATCATAACTAAGTGAGCTCTCTCTCGCCCACCTCTTACATGGTTATACTTACTCCCATGCTTCAATAATTAGTTGAAATGACTCTTTGACCAACCACACACGTGCATTCAATGATTGGTCTGTAATAAGTCAAATGGGGATTATATAGTAATGACAAATACCTTAGGAAAATGACATGGGATTATAGGCATGTGGAATTTTCCCCTTTGATCCCTTTTCAACCCTCTCTCTTGTGGGATCATCACCCCCTACAACTCTATTTATGTTAATCTTATAGTCAATTATGTATTTCATGTTATTATTTTAAAAAGTACAAAGTTTACATATTACATCATGGAGCCCTTGACCATTCATAATATATACAATTTTACATTGTTAATTTGAGGATCAAAACTAGGGTGTTACATGAATGTATATATGTTTCCATGGATAGCATTCATGTTATGTTTAATGGTTTCCCATGTATCAAATTTCCTTTTTAGAATTATTATGGTGTAGCTAGAGAAATTATCATTCTACTATCTCAACCAACAACGAAAAACATTTGTTCCTCTACATTTAGCATGATTTCTATTTAACATTCATTTCAAAAAATAGTTATGTTAGTGTTTGTAAAAACCATCCACCTTAACCCCAAGGTTTAGCTTAATTGCTTTTGACCATTCATCAAAAGCATGTTGTTAATGAAAAATTCAAGTTCAAGTCCCATGTGATTTCCAACTAGAAGGTTGGTAGTCAATCTACCTTCTATTTGAAATTCTAGGGAAGAAGGATGAATGCTTCATAAAGTAACAATTATTGATCTTCAAATCATTAATAACTTCTATGCTAACCAAATGTAAATTTATTCTTTGGAAAAATAAAACACTATTAAAAATAAGCTTCATACATAAAGGAATTAAAAAAATAAGTCCCATATTTTCACAAACCATGCCCTTTGAAAACGAGGGTAAAGGCTTTGCTACTCCCAACCCCCCACCCTTGAAAACAAGAATACCAACAACACATCAAGTTTTTTATATGAAGGAAAAGTTCTCCAAAACTCTCCAACTAAAAGATGTCTTGGCAAAGGATTCTACAATAATATTAAATCTGAGGTTGTCAAGATGTTCTATAGCTTTTAGAAACCCTAATACAAATTCTATGGATCTATCTCATTCAAGGATGCACTTAAAGGAAATTGCCACTCTAGTCGATGACATCCAAAATATGCTAAGACCTTACATTGTCAAGCAAATGGACAAGGTGCTAGCTATAGACATAAAAAAACCTAGATGTAAAATCATACTTTGTTGATCTACAAACTAAGGCATTACCATCTACCTTCAAGGGAACTTCTTTGTGGCAATAAGTTCAATAAAGAGATTCCAATTGATGTACATTAAATTAACAAAGGTTGAAGGAAACTCCAACACCAAAGCAAATTTTACTTTGGAAGAGGTTGAGACCAATGAAAAACCACTAAAGAAAAAGACCAAAAAAGTCTAGGGGGTAGGAACAACAAGACAATGATGATGAAACTAAGCTACAAGAAGTTGATGAAGCAAGATCACCATTTGCTAGATAAATTATCACACTTTGAAATCCTTTAATGTTATATAAGTATATGTTGTTATTAAGAGTTTTTTGTAAAGATTATACCGAGCATTTATTTAAAATAGTTAGTAAAATTTGCAAAGATTATGACCAGATTTTCAATTTAATACCAAATTCCTACTAATTCTTTTGATTTATATATATCTATATAAATAATCCAACCAAATTCATAAAATAAAATGTGATATTATTACATATAAATTTGAAATAGGTTAACATAGTTAACATATATTATTTTATATAAATTTGAAATGTGTTAAGATAGTTAATATACACCTTGCATTGAATATAGATAAGCATTTCTTCATGTATATGTGGTAAGTTCACTTAATCTAAGAAACGGGAAGATAGGACATAATGTTTAAAGTTTATTTCAGCAATTGTGAAGGCATATTTATTATGAGACAAATATATTTATATTTAATATTTTGTAATGTATTTCAACTAAATTGACGGGCATAGTTCATGAAAGCATCATGAAAATACAAGCAAATTCTTGGTTGAGGAACCTTAAGCTAGGAAAGTGGGCAGTTTTCATGGATCTCATAAATCACATGCAATATGTAGTGCTATATAGGTCAACAAGGAAAGGGGAGGATCATTTCACTGGGTGTATATATATTAAAATTATGATTTTGAATTTATTTTTATCATAAATAAAACACAGTTAATTTTTAGGGTTTAAAAAGAAAAAGTTAATTAGAAGGTATATTTTATAGTCAGGTTTCAAGAAAATCCCATAAAATAGTTTAATTAGAAGGTATATTTTATAACCAACCTAGTTTCAAGGAAAAAGTTTAAAAATGAATATTAGAACGTTGAAGGTGGGCATTTTTATTCAAATCACCCTAATACTATATATATAGAGTTTTGGAAAGTATTGAATTATTTTTCTGAATTAGAAAGTTGAAGGTGGGCATTTTTATTCAAATCACCCTAATACTATATATATATAGAGTTTTGGAAAGTATTGAATTATTTTTTTGATTTTCTGAGAGAAGTTTTAATTTGGTATATGATGGTGTTCTCACTTGAGGTTGAATTTATTATTGAGTAATATGAATGTGTTTACTTCACAGTATATACTTTGGTGACTCAAGTAGTTGTATTCTTGGCTATTGGATACACTATTGGTGAATTCCTGGTATATCCCATGGCTATTGGATACACTATTGGTGAATTCCTGGTATATCCCATGGCTATTGGATACATTATTGGTGAATTCCCATTAATATTTGTTATATATACTAATATTACAGTGATAGTGACTACATTTCATCATTACCAAAGAAGATTATTAGAAAGTAAAGTCATTTCTCTTCAGCAAAGCAAGCTCCTCCATCCATACCTCAACCCATTCAACCTAAAAAGGGCTCTGGTACTCTGTTAATTCAACTACCTAAATTCGTATTTCAACAATTTTTTCTTTGGTCAACACACCTGGTTCCATTAATCATATAAATTATTAAGTCGGTTGTTTCTTCTAAGCCAACACTCCATTGCCTCATAGCAATATATCAAGGGCACTGGTCTTTATTTCTCAAAACTCTGTTCTGCTGATGCCAAATGATGCCAAATCCCACATATAGCAGACAAGTGTTGAGTAATTTCATGTGCATTTAATGATAGAACTCATGAATCTTATTTCTGATATACATTGTTCGAGGCTCCAAGTCGTGATTGTTAAATTGCTAATTTAGTTTGCTTATAGACTGTTTGGAGAAATGCCAATATGAATTGGCTTATATAAACATCATTCACTGGTATTCGTTGCATTATGATCAGAGACCTATGACTACTTACCAAAGAGTATGTTTAATGGCCTTAAGTCATAATATATCATTATAGGGTATTTATTCAAGGTCCTTGGCGCCAAATCCTGATATTAGGGTTCAATTCCAGGCTACATACAAAGAAGAAGTGGGTAGCTTATAAATTTTCAAATGGCTCAAGAATTGAATGCTAGGGCATTTTGTTTATTATCTTACTAGCAAACAATTTGCTGTTTGTTGTGCATAGATCCTGAAATAATTGCCTCAGATGTATTAACGATCATGAAAATTGACATCCTGTATGCTAGGGCAATTTGTTTATTATCTTACTAGTAAACAATTTTCTGTTTGTCGTACATAGATCCTGAAATAATTGGCTCAAATGTATTAACAAACATTAAAAAAAAGGAAATTTAATTTTGAAACCCCAAATGCATTCATTCTCATTAAAAAACCTTTTGTACAAGCACAAAGGGCCACCCTTAACCTAAAGGAATAGCCCAATCTAATTAATCAAAACAATGGAAGAGATAGGATTGATTTTGAAACTTCAAACGCCATCAAAACTTTACTCAATGAAAATCTCTGTACAAGCACAATGGGCCACCATCCTTTCCCTCCCAAGATGGGGAAGCTAATTAATCAAATTTCAAAAATCTGCATCCAATTTAAATATATGGTTTCCCTCCATGTTGCCCAAACCAGACATAACAGAGGCCTTTTGGTATTCTCCAACTCTTTTTTCAAAGAAATTTGTTTTCCCTCTGCACATTCATTGAAAAGAAACCCAATTAAAATTACAAATTTCTAAGTAAATACAAACACATAGGAAATGTAATCAACAATAAAAACCAAATACTTACTGAAGAGAGATCAGCTCCATCCAGTCAAATGGATTCTGTGCATTATACACTTTGCTATACCCCAATGCAACCTGAATTGCCAACAGAGAGATTGCCCAATTAAATTGGTAAAACATTACATCATGTGCATGTACGATACAAAGCCCTACTTATTCCTGACAATAACAAATGCATACCAGAAGCCTGTCAGCAACAAAGTCAATGTACTGACTCATGAGTATAGCATTCATCCCAACAAGATCACATGGGAGAGCATCACAAACAAACTCCCGTTCAATCTCAACAGCATCATAAACTATCTCCTTAACTCTCTTTTCACTGAGTTTATGATTTAGCAAGCTGCAAAACAAGCTAAATCTCAATATAAACATTTAAGAACAAAAAGATAACAAATCAAATTTGAAATTATCAATCAAATCTAAATACTCAGGCCCCAACCAAATCAGCAAACCTGTAGAGCAAGCAAGCAAAATCGCAGTGAAGGCCTTCGTCCCTTGAAATGAGCTCATTTGAAAAAGTTAGGCCCGGCATTAGACCCCTTTTCTTCAGCCAGAAGATCGAACAAAAGCTGCAGAGTAAACATCCACGGAAAGAAATAAACAAAACGGAATATAGAATATAAGCAGAGCAGAAAGGAGGAACTAATAATAGAAGGGACGAATGAGCACACCTGCCAGAGAAAAATATACCCTCCACACAAGCAAATGCAAGAACCCTTTCCGCAAAACTATCAGAGCTGCATAATATTTATAGGCCGTTACAAACAATACATATGAAGCTGTCCAATAAAAAAGTAAGGGCTAAAACATGAACATGTAGATCTTATTTTAAATTGTTAAAACAATGCTTGCTACCTATCAATCCAGCGAAGAGTCCATTCTGCTTTCTTAGCAACACAGGGAACAGTCTCAATAGCACGAAACAAATGATCCTTCTCTTTAGAGTCCTTGATGTAAGTCTCTAACAAAAGACTGTACATTTCTGTACATAATTCAACAAAATAGAGTCATCATAAGACCATATGAAGCAAGAAAACGCACTAATCAATTTAAGTTATAGAATACCAGCAGATCAAGAACAAGAAGAAGACCTGAATGAATATTTTCAATTGCAATCTGGAACCCATAAAATGCACGTGCCTGCAAGCCATAACAAAACATTTTAAGACATCAAATGTCTGAATCCATGCCCTGCAAGATTGGAGCCAATAATAAAGAAAACAAACGAAAAATATCCTAAATGCTGAACAGGCACCTCAGGAACTTGAACTTCTTTCATGAAGCGACCAGCCAAATTCTCCAAAACTATCCCATCAGAAGCAGCAAAGAAAGCCAAAACATGACTGATGAAATGCTTTTCACCAGAGCCCAATCTTTCCCAGTGAGGAAGATCTTGTGACAGATCAACTTCCTCAGCTGCAAAAACCGCACCAAACCCTCAATATATATACACACATTCAAACAAACATGTTGCATTCATCCTTTATATATCCTTACCAGTCCAAAAACTAGCCTCTGCCTTCTTATACATTTCCCATATCTGAGGATACTTGATCGGAAACATACAAAACCTCTGTGGGTTTTCTACCAAAAGGGGTTCTTCGGCAATAACCACCATTGTTGATCTGAAATGGAAAGACTGATAAACAATAATTCAGTAAAGAAGCGCATATTTTATGTACTGGGACTGCAACACTTTCCCTCTGAGATTCAATGAAGGCTGCAAGGGATCGAATCTTACCTTGTTTCTGCGAAAATGGAGAGATAGCCAAGTGCCCAGATGCGCTAACTGGACCGAGACCTAATAGAGGATGAACTGAATTGGTGCAGAAGCTTGTTACATTTGGTTCTATATATTCACTGGGCACTCTGACCGGTGGGCTCTCTCTGTTTGAATCGGAGGGCTGTGAGTAGATGAAATTCAAATTTGAAATTCAAGAATATGGCGCCCAATGCCGGGTCTTTCGCCCGCTCGGAATGGTTGGTTTGGAGTTGAAATGTGGCGGGAGCTTCCAGAGCAAGACATCACAAGAACCATGTGCGGGTTGTTTTGAAAAATGGATTTCAAATTTCGTTTGGAAGCCGCTGTCTCTCTCATATGATCACGGCCTTTTTAGAGGTCTCTCATACAAATTTTACCATTATAAATTTAATTTGAGGATTTCTTTGAATGGTTTCAACTATTTTGTTTTTTTTTTGTTTTTTTTTACCATTATAAATTTAATTTGAGGATTCTTTGGAATTGTGTAACTCTTTTATGTTTTTAGATTCATTCTAATTATAATTTGACCAATTCTAATGTATTTAGAGGTTAAAAAATAAAAATTTAGATTATTTATTTCATAAATGTTATTGAGATCGCTTTTATTTTACTTCTCGATATACCATTATAAATATAATTTCATGTGTTATTTAATTGTTTTATGTTTTGTTATTAATTTTGATTGTATTTTAAGTAATTATGTTGATAGGCGTATTTATTTTGGAATAGAGTATTTAGAATTTTAATTTATTCGCATGTTTATTTTGGAATAAGGTTTCTTGAATTGTAATTTAATTATCAATAATTATTAAGTATGTAGTCTAATTAATATACAAAATGGCTTATTTACTAAAAAAAATTGGTCAATTTTATCCAAAATAAGAATTATAAGTTTAAATTGTTTAATCTACAAATTTCTAGTCTCTGTGGGTTTTTTAGGGAGTTGAATTCACTTATGCTTTCAAAAGTGCATTTTAAATAACAAGAAATCACAATCTTGCTCGAACTTGTATTTGGTGAATTCTGACTAGAAAAGTCATTTTGTTTATTAGTTAGACTAGTCTATTATTAAGTGGATGGTCATCCCTTGTGACTTTAACCCCCACATCATCCTCTAAAAACTCAAAGCAGTGTGACATAGTATATAACCTTCGATCATGCTTAATCTTGCATCATCCTGAAGGATTGTCGAAGGGTTTGAGAAAGTTGTGCATCACTTTAGGGGAAAGTAGAGGTAGGGGTGGGAAATCAAATTTCACAAAAGCAAAAAAGTTGGCTCGAGAGGACTTAGCAGCTGGCAAATAGCAAACCATCAAAGGGGCACTTAGAGCAGTGAAAGCCCTATGGGGGGTTATAAAATGACATTGTTATCTCTAAATTGTGGAGGGTTGGCACGCCCCTCCAAAAGACATGCTTTGAATAGGCCAATTGACAACGATTCCCTAGACCTAATTTTCCTGCAAGAAATGCTAGGAGATGGTGACTTAATGTCTAGATGTCTAGAAGTTGTTTTGAGTAGAGAGTCCTTCATAGGGTTAGATGCAAAAGGAAGGTCAAGGGGGGTAGTGGTGGGATGGAATGAGAGGTTTATTCAAGTGAAGAACTCTTGAAATGTGAAGCATGTCCATGGGTCAGAGGTTTTTTCTACAAAACTTGGCTCTTTTATCTCTATCCTTGACATATACGCCCCCACCCCCCCCCCCTTAAATCGAAAGGAGTATTAGGACAAGCTATTCAGCAATTCACTCATAAATTCCAACCACTTTTTTTTAAGGGGGACCTGAACTTCTCTCTGGGTGAAGCTGGGTCTTGGGGCCCAAAGGCAAGGCTAGATCTACTTGTTGAATACTTTCTGAATAAAATTGATAGAATCCTACATGTGGATGTGGACCCTGTTGAAATTGCCCCCACCTAGATAAATCGTTGCATTGGAGAAGACAAAGTTGCGAAGAGAATTGACAAATTTCTTATTTTTGAAGGCCTGCTGGATAGTTTCCATCTCATTAAATAGTGGGTATGGTCGGGAGGTGACTTTGATCACTCCCCAATCTTTTTGGAGATAAAGGGAGCTTTTAAGAAGTCAACCAACCCTTTCAAAATGAATGACAATTGGTTTAAATAAGAAGAAGAAGAATACATAAACTTTGTCAAATTTCATTGGATTGCCTTCAAACCCCATGAAGATGCTTTTGTTGTTGACTAGTTTGAAGCCAACCTAAAATTCATAAAACAAAAATTGAAGGACTGGGCCAAGAAAAATAAATTAGAATCGAATCAAGAATTGGCAGGTGATGCAGGAGCATCCAGCACCCTTAGTCAAAGGGAGGAATCCAAAGTTGAGTGAAGAGGAAGACGTGGACCAGGGGAGCAAAATAGGGAACATCTGTTTTAAAACAGATTTAAAGATAGATTTAAAGATGGAATGGATAAAGTCTCGAGGGGACTTATCAATGTAATCTGTCATGTGTTATATGCATGCATGCATAGAGTGCTTTAAGGGCTCTTGGCTAGAGGATTGATCGGATCCTTCCGTGATCCGATCCAACAATGTTCCTTATATATATGAACCTGTGTGTTCAAGTGTGAAGTAGATAGGGGAGAAAGCAGCAAATAGACAAGATGTAGTCGATTGGAGGTTTTGTTCTAAGGCTGAAATGCCTTAGAATTGTAACCATGCTCTGTATATAATATATGTGTGTTCAAGTGTTGATTGTGCGTTGTCTGTGTTTTATATATCTATGCATTAATGGTTTTCCAACTTTATTTCATATGTGTGGGCGTGAATGGTTTCAATCCCAGTTATGAATGCGTGATGATTGACCCTCGATCACGAGAAGGATCGATTATGCATGTTTGATAAACTATGGCAGAACTAGTTTTAAACACATAAATCCATCAAGCGACAGATGAATGCAAGGAAGACCAAAGATAAGGAAGGAAAAGCGAGAACACACAAGAGCCGTTGGATCGAATGATCAACGGTCCAGATCAACCTTTATTGCATCGACGAAGCCTCTCGAGTATTATCAAAACTAGCTAATGAGAAGTGGCGATATCGGAATGCGATTTAAATCGCAATCGTCGGGTCAAGGCTCCAGATCGACGGTTTATATGCGATCAACAATCGCATATCGGGAAGGCACAAAGAGCAAGGAAGTCCGAAACCCCGATAAGCTCAAACCCGAAACGTTATAGAGAAGAGCGGAAAGGGTTGTCGGGTCCGCAAGGATGATCGCATCGCAAACCCGAAGCAGAAGGAACTAAGTATAGGTGCATTAGAGGTTGCGATAGCGATTTGCGAGAGAACGTGTTATCGCAGCGGAGGAAGGAGTGTTTGAAAGCCGGATTATAAACCGTCGATAGTGTTATTTGCGGTTAACGCAAAGTCTTTAGAATAGAGCGCCAATAGTGTAATTCCTTTGGAGTTACACCAAGATTATTTGAAAGCCGCGACAGTGTTAAAGCGCGATAGTGTATTTTGTTCCTTTGAAACAAAATCCCCACCGGTTGTGTATTTTGCGTTGGAAACGTTGTTTCCTCATTTTTAAAGCGCCGATAGTATGAACGCGGGTTTATTATCATTTGAAGTCCAGCATGTACGCTTGGAGCGGGGTTTCTTTGTAAATCCAGTGTTCCCGTGTTTTCTGATAGTTGTGTGGCCGCGGGGGTTTAAGGCTCGAACTCATGTTTTAAAGACCGATAGTGTATAGCTCCGATGAATCATAAGTCCACGGTATAAAGGCTCAAAGCCTAAGTGCGCTTCTAATAGGCATTGTGGGCCATAACCCACAGGCCTCAAAAATGATTATTTAAAGGGAAAGGGATTTTGACTAACCCCCAAAATCTCATTCCCATCATTTGGTATCAGAGCAGGGAAAGTTTTCCTGCGAGAAGAAGGATTCCAGAGAGAAAGAAGAAGAAGCAGGAGGTACAATTGTTTAAAGCTGAAGAGTTATGGTCTTACTGTCGCACAGAGAACGATAGCAGAAGGTGAGAATATTGCAGCAATAGCCTAAGAGCAAGGAGTGCTCAAGAGAAGCTGAGAACAACTTCCAACTGCGGTTGGGTAGAAGTTGTTGAGGCAGCTCCACAGTTGTGATTGTGGGTAGAGTTGTCTTAGAGATAACAATTCCAACAAAAGAAGTGTTGGGTAGAATTGTTAGTCAGCAAGAGGTTCCAGAGAAGAGAACCTGAAGGATGCCAAAAGATCGAGTGAGGAGGGCTTGGTGAGGTATCATGTAGCAGAGGAAGACTGTTACTGTAGAGGTTTGGTTGTAGCTCACAAAAGACCATGAAGGCAGTTCCATTGAGGAAGTGAAATATTAGTGGGTAGAATTGCTACGAACAAGAAGAAGCATATGACCAGGAGGTCATAAATTTTTGTGCCTCGGGAGTCTAATGCAAGAGCATCCAGCACCCTTAGTCAAAGGGAGGAATCCAAAGTGGAGTGAAGAGGAAGAAGTGGACCAAGGGAGCAAAACAGGGAGAAATTTGTTTTAAAATAGATTTAAAGATGGAATGGATAAAGTCTCGAGGGGACTTATCAATGTAATTTGCCATGTGTTATATGCATGCATGCATAGAGTGCTTTAAGGGATTTGGGCTAGAGGATTGATCGGATCCTTCCGTGATCCAATCCAAAAATGTTCCTTATATATATGAACCTGTGTGTTCAAGTGTGAAGTAGATAGGGGAGAAAGCAGCAGATAAACAAGATGCAGTCGAAAGGAGGGTTTGTCCTAAGGCTAAAATGCCTTAGAATTGTAACTGTGCTCTATATATAATATATGTGTGTTTAAGTGTTGATTGTGTTATAGAGATATATATATATATATATATATATATATATATATATATATATATATATATATATATATGCACTAATGGTTGTCCAACTATGTTTCTTATATGTGGGCGCGAATGGTTTCAATCCCAATTGTGAATGCATGTTGATCGACCCTCAATCACGGGAAGGATCGATAGCAACCCAAAGACATTAACAGAATTTATGCATGTTTGATAAATTGTGGCAGAACTGTGTTTTAAACACAAAAATCCATCAAGCGGCGGACGAATGTGAGGAAGACCAAAGATAAGGAAGGAACGACGAGAACACACAGGAGCCATTGGATCGAATAATCAACGGTCTAGATCAACCTTTATCGCATCGGCGGAGCCTCTCAGGTATTATCAGAACCGGATAATGTGAAGTGGCGATAGTGGAATGCGATTTAAATTGCAACCGTCAGGTCGAGGCCCAAGATCGACGGTTTATATGCGATCTACGATCACATATCAGGGAGGCACAAAGAGCAAGGAAGTCCAAAACCCCGATAAGCTCAAACCCGTAACATTATAGAGAAGGGTGGAAAGCGTTATCGGGTCCGCAAGGATTATCACATCGCAAACCCGAAGCAAAAGGAACTAAGTATAGGTTCATTAGAGGTTGCGATAGTAATTTCCGAGAGCACGTATTATTGTATCAGAGGAAGGAGTGTTTGAAAGCCCGATTATAAACCGCCGATAGTGTTATTTGTGGTTAAAGCAAAGTCTTTGGAATAGAGCGCCGATAGTGTAATTCCTTTGGAGTTACACCAAGACTATTTGAAAGCCGCGATAGTGTATTTGGTTCCTTTGGAACAAAATCCCCGCCGGTTGTGTATTTTGTGTTGGAAACATTGTTTCCTCATTTTTAAAGCACTAATAGTATGAACACAGGTTTATTATCATTTGAAGTCTAGAATGTACGCTTGGAGCAGGGTTTCTTTCTAAATCCAGTGTTCCTTGGTTTTCCGATAGTTATGTGGCCGCGGGGGTTTAAAGCTCAAACTCATGTTTTAAAGACTGATAGTGTATAGCTCCAATGAATCATAAGTCCACGGTATAAAGGCTTAAAGCCTAAGTGCGCTTCTGATAGGCATTGTGGGACATAACCCACAAGCCTCAGAAATGATTATTTAAAGGGAAAGGGATTTTGACGAACCCCCAAAATCTCATTCCCATTAGCAGGTATACAAAATCAGTTACAACCTTTATTTAGTCGGGAGGGGGGAGGTTTTGAGACAAATGAATCTAGGATGGGGCTGACCATACTAGAAAAAAGGAGAAAAGAGATACAAGAAGAAAAGGAGGTTGGATGCAGATTAAAAAATAGGCCTATTTGGTTGGAATACGGGGATGAGAATACCATATTCTTCCAAGCTTATGCAAAATGAAGAAAACAATGTAACACCATATGGAGCCTAAAGGACATGGAGGGCAAAGAGATATCAAATTTTGAAGGGTTAGCAAACCTAAGAAAGAACCATTTTTAGAGCCTTATTCCCATCCTCAAAAGAGAGACCTCAATAGCGAAAATTATCACAACAACAATGCTTTTCCTTGGGTTTGTAGATGAAGAAGTGAACAAATCCATCATGAAAGAAGTGTTCAGAGATGAGCTCAAAATTGTATTACACAACTTCAAAATGGACAAAAGTCGAAGACCAGATGGTTGGACTATAAAATTATTTATGGTTCTATATGAAACTATTAGGAATGATTTGTTATCAGTCATTGAATAATCCAAGAGGGAACAAATAATGATTCTTGTTTTCAATTCTACCTTTATAACACTTATTCCCAAAATTGACTCTCCTAAGTCTTTTGATGATTATCAGCCAATTTCACTGTGTAATATAATCTATAAAGTTGTTGCTAAAGTGATTTCCAATAGATCGAAACACATCCTGACATAAGCAATCTCAAAGGAGCAATTTTATTTTTTGGTTGGAAGGAAAATTCATAAAGTGATTGAAGTGGCACTAGAGGGCCTACACAATATTAAGATTTGGAACCTCAAAGGAGTTGTACTTAAGATTGATCTCTCAAAGGCTTGTGACAAGGTAAACTCGATATATATTTGACTTCATTAACTCATGTAGGATTCAATCAATATTTCATTTCTTAGGTAATGAGCTACATAGAGACAATCCCCTTTGCAATACTAATAAATGGCTTGACCTTTCCTTTTTTTCATGCTCAATGAGAGCTAATAAAGGGGTGTCCTTTATCATATTTGTTGTTTATTCTTATGGTTGAGGGCCTGATTCGACTCATGCTAGAATCAAAACATGAAGGGGAATTTCAAGGAACTCTTATTGTCGAGACTATGACATTGACACACCTATTTTTTGTCGACGACATTCTAATTTTATGCAATGGATATATAAGAGAGGTGGGAAAGTTAGTTGAGATCAAACCCCTCTATAGCAAAGCTACGTGAATGTTTTATTAGCATCCAAAAGTCAACTCTCTCTCTCTCTCACCATAATTTAACATAGGAAGGGATGAGGATATCACCCATAAAATCTCTTATGAAGCAAAGCCCTTGGAAGAAGGCCTAAGTACCTAGGGTTCAAACTTAAGCCAAATAGTTACATTAAGGCACACTAGTCTTGGCTCATCACCAAGGTTGAGAAGATACTGAAAAGTTGGAGTCTAAATTGGTTATCTAGAGCAGGGAGCCTATTACTGATAAACTATGTCCTGGAAGCAATCTTGGTCTACTAGATGTCTCTTGCATGGGTTCTAGAGAGCATTATGGAAAAAATTAGAAGAATGTGTTTCAAGTCTCTCTGGTATGGGAATCAAGAGAAGGGAATCCTTCCATGGGTAAAATGGAAAAATTGGTGGTTCCAAAGCTTCTATGGGACTACGGGATTAAAAACATATTCCTATTTTCAAAGGAACTAACAACATAATGTAGTTGGAGATTGTTATCTCCTCGGATCCTCTAGACATCAATTGTTTCCCATAAATATATAACATCGATTCCTTTGGAGGAATGGATCATACATGAGGATAAGACAAGGGAAAACATGATCTGAATTGGATCCATGAAGATTATCAAAGTGCCATGACTGTATCAAAACAGGACAGACTTCAAAATTTATTCAAAGAGCGATCATGAAGACCTCTGGACAGTGGCAGTTTGCAGCCAGCAAGGAACGACAAGGACCTCGGTCAAAGCACGCTGACCGAGGCCCATGGAACCGCGCAGGAGGAAAAACTGGCAGTTGGGAAGACCGCACTAAGCGCTGGGCAAAACCCCTTGAGAAGGAAAATCCCCGAAGTGCTCGGTCGCATGGGAAGCCGGGAAACCGTGGGGAAAGTGCTAAGGCGAAAGGCGGGTCTCGCGCTCCAAAACCGGCAGTATATCGGAGGCATCCTCGTGCGGTAAGCAGATTTGGCTGAAAGCGAGCGATTCCATTCAGTGCACGACACGTTTCCGGCGGATGAGAGAGAAAACCACCTCTCATCGCGCACTAATAGTCGAGCAAGTCAACTGCGCGAAATGAGTGAATGTCGTAGGATCTGGGGGCTCTAGATCTGACTGCGAAGATTGCGCCCGATGGAGGAACCAGATTTTACAGGGGACTAAGTTGCGGCATAGAGAAGTTTGATGTCCGATTTTATCGCTGAGTCGTCAAATGAGTCATTCCACAGTGTAACTGAAAAACCAAACCGTTAAGGAAGAGCTGGTGCAGTTCGAGAGAGGACAAGTGGCCACCTCCCTGTGAGATGTTGGCGATGATGCAGAGGCAGGGAACTCCAAGCGAACAGTAGCAGGCGAACTAAAGGGGTGGAAGAGGAAGTGAACAGTCGAAGACAAATTGGGTTTAAGCCATGAATAGATAGAGAGAAAAAAAAAGGGAAGAAAGGAGAACGAAGACAGAGAGGGCGAGAGCAAAGAAAAGACAGTGAAGCAAGAAGCAGAAAACAGAGAGCCGAGCTGACCTAAGGCAGCATCGAGCAGACAAAAAGCTTGAGAGGTTCAAGCAATCCCTGAGAGGATCCATCGGGAATTGAGCACCACATTGGGCTCCTCCCATTAAAGACCAGAGAGGTCAAGATCTGGTAAGGAAAAGAGTCTGCGCACTGTAGTGGCTTGGGGAATCCAAGAACCACCCTACCAAACATTATTTGTTTCAGGAGACTCAAAGGGAGCTCCTCATTGTAAATCTCTACTTTAAGGACACAATAAAAAGAAGGCCACTATTGAAAGTTGGACCGGAGATGTAGCCCTGGAGAATAGGGTGAACTCCTTATTAATTGTTGTGTTCTTGCATTTTCTTACTGTGTTTTCCTTACTGTTTTCCATTTTCCAGTGTCTGTGTATTTTGCAATCTGATCGATTTGTTGCCTAAAATAACATAGAAACACACCAACACATGAGTTTGTAATCCCTTCATTTAATAATTATTTAACTGAGGTCACTCACAAGTGATTTTCAGATCAAGTGGTATCAGAGCTCTAGGCTGTTAAGGTTAGACAAGCTTGTGTTGGTTTAGCTGTTGAATGCTAACTAGATCAAAGCTCAAATTAGGAGAAGGAGAGTTGGTCGAAACTAATCCTGAAATTGGGAGAGTCTATCCTCAGAAGACAATGTCAGAAGAAGGTTCTGTAGGGCCAAACCCTCAATTCATAGATAGTTTCCTAGCCATAAGGTCCATGGTAGAAGAAATGTATAAGGACTTTAGAAAACACAAGGATGAAGATGCATCAGGCTCCAAACAAGACAAAGGAGAAGATGAGTCCTTCCTCCATGACCACTCAAAAGGAAAAGGGAAAGAGGAAAGCTTTCTCACACCTCCTAATAGCCCTGAACATAAAAAGAAGGCATCTTTGATTAAACTAGATGTTAAATTTGATTTACCTATATATGATGGAGAGTTGAATGCAGAAAAGTTGGACAATTGGATTAGACAAATTGATGTTCATTGCAGAGTGGGGAGTATTGATTCAGACAAGAGCAAGATTTAGTTGGCAAGCCTACGCCTTGGAGGCACTGCCTTAGTTTGGTGGGAAGGCAGGACCCAAGCTGACATGAAGAGACATGGTAAGACTATTTATGTCTGGAGTGAATTTGTTTCTGCAATCAAAAAGCAGTTCTATCCATTGGCCTACATGCAGCAAGCCATGATGAGTTGGCAAACTCTTCGACAGTTGAAAGGGCAAAGTGTGCAAGGGTACACTCAAGAATTTAGAAAGAGAGCATTGATTCTAGGAATCATATTAGACTCACTTGAGACTCTGTTAAAGTACATTGGTGGTCTACATAGCTACATGAGGCACACTATCCTCATGTTTAATCCCACTAGTATAGATGAGGTATCTGTACAAGCTACTCATCTAGAAGCTAGAGGAAAGAATGGAAGTCCAGAAGTTGGGGGATCATCCCAACCCACTGCAAGCAAGAATAAGGAGAAAAGAAAGCAGAAATGGAAAGCAAGGAAGGCTAACACTGCATAGAAAAGCAAAGCTTCATGCACTCACTGTAAAAAGGATGGGCATGATGATGAGCATTGTTGGATTCTGCATCCAGAGCTAAGACCTAAGAAGTTCGAGGGCAAGAAGAAGAAGACTGTTGCAACTATTCAGAAAGATTTGGGGTCAAACTCAGGAGATGAAACAATCATTGCAACCATAGGTATAAAAGGTAAGAATTTTGAAGCATCTACTAGTAATTCTGCACAATCTATTATTGATGAAGAAAATGAGAGAAAAAGACATGAGCTTTTCCATATTCGAGTTATTTCCAAACATCAAAAGATTGATACTTTGTTTGATAGTGGCTCACAAGTAAATTTAATTTTTGAAGCAATTGTAGAGAAGTTGGGATTAGTAACTACACCTCACAAGAAACCATACCCATTAGGATGGTTAAACGATAAAGCACAACTACAAGTGACTAGACAATGCAAACTCAAGTTTTCCTTTGGGTCAGCATTTGTAGATGAGGTTGAGTTAGACATAATTCCTTTGGATATATGTGGAATTGTTTTAGGAAGTCCTTACTTGTATGACAGAAAATCTATCTTCTATAGAGCTGAGAACAAGTATCTACTTGTTAAAGATGGGATCGAATACTTTGTAAGAGCTCATAATCTCAAGAATAATTATACTCTCATAAACTCAGGGCAAATGACACGAATGATAAATTCATGTAAACAATTCTTACTGATGGTTGTAAAGGAAAAGAAACCTGATAAAACCAATGTATTTGAAGGCTGTAATGCTGAACATTAAGCTGATTTAGAAAAGGTTGTTTCAGAGTATGATATCTTGTTTCAAGAACCTAAAGGTCTGCCACCCAAAAAGGAAATAGTACATGGTATTATTTTGCAGCAAGATGCTCCATTTCCTAACATTGGAATGTACAGGTTGTCTGCTTTAGAGAACGCTGAAATCAAGAAGCAGGTGCAGGAGTTGCTCGAGAAAAGGTTCATCAGACCTAGCACATCACCTGTGGGTCACCAATCATTTTGGTGAGAAAGAAAGATGGCTCGTGGAGAATGTGCATTGATTACCGAGCACTGAATAAGATAACAATAAAAAATCGTTATCCCCTTCCTCGCATATATGATCTTTTAGATCAATTGAAGGAAGCTGTTTATTTTTACAAGTTAGAATTGCACAGTGGACACCATCAGGTCAGAGTTGCAGACCAAGATGCATGGAAGACTGTTTTCAAAACAAAGCAGGGATTGTATGAGTGGCTAGTTATGCCATTTGGCTTAACTAATGCTCCTGCTACTTTCATGAGATTAATGAATAATGTACTCAAACATTTTCTTGATGATTTTGTTATTATGTATCTAGATGACATTCTGATATTTATCAAAACATGGGAAGAACACTTAAAGCATGTTAAGCAAACACTAGATGTTTTGAAAAGAGAAAAACTTTATGTTAAACTCGCAAAATGTGAATTTGGCAAAACATCTTTGAATTATTTGGGTCATATAGTAGGGGGTGGTGAATTGAAGATAGATCCCTCTAAAGTGGCAGTCATTGTAACTGGCCTAAACCCAAATCCGCTACAGAAGTTAGAAGCTTCTTAGGAGCAGCACAATATTGGAGGAAGTTCATTTCTAACTTTTCCTTAATTGCAGCTCCCTTACATGCTTTAACAGGATTGAACAAGGTGTTTCAATGGGGAGGCAAACAACAAAAAGCCTTCGACACCTTGAGATAAAAGATTAGTACAACACTTGTACTAGCATTGTTTGATCTTCAAAGACCATTTGAGATCCAAACAGATGCCAGTGACTATGCCATGGGAGTAGTGTTGACACAGCATGGTAAACCCATATGTTATCATTCTGAGACATTTAATTTTGCAATAGTTAACTATCCTACATATGATAAAGAATTGTATGCATTAGTACAGTGTGTGAAAAAGTGGAAGCATTACTTAATGGGCAAAGAAACAATAATACATACTGATCATCAACCACTTCAATATCTACACTCCCAAACTAAGTTGCAGCAATCAAGACACTTTAGATGGATGGGTTTTCTACAACAGTTTCATTTAGTCATCAGATATAAAAAGGGCATACATAATAAAGTTGCAGATATGTTATCTAGACCCATTATAACTGCATCTACTATACTTAAGCATAATTCTATGTTACAAGAGAGTTACATTGAACAATATGCTCAAGATATAGAATTTAAAGATGTATATGCAACTTTAAGTCAAGGCAAAAGAGTAGAAGAATTGGACTATCATGTAAAGGACCAACTCTTATACCATTGTGGGAAGTTATGCATTCCACAAACTGAGAGAGTAAAGATAATTCGAGAAGCACACACTTCTCTAATATCCGGTCACTTTGGGGTAAGTGAAATAGTTGCACAGTTGCAAAGATTTTGTTATTGGCCAAAAATGAATGATACAATTTCTAGATATGTAAGAGGGTGTACTATGTGTGCTAAAAGCAAGCCCAGCAATAGAAAACTAGGCTTATACACTCCATGACTAGTTCCTTCTCACCCTTGGGAAAGTGTTTCCATGGATTTTGTTGGAGGACTGCCTAAATCTAGGAAAGGTCATGATTATCTGTATGTTGTTGTGGATAGGTTCAACAAAATGTGTATTTTGATACCTTGTAATAAACAGATTACAACTGAACAAACTGGAAAACTGTTCTTGCAACATGTATGGGTTCATTTTGGACTACCCACTTCCATTGTATCTGATCGAGATACCTGATTTGTGGGGAAGTTTTGGTCAAGTCTGTGGGAACTAATGGACACCAAACTGAAGAAAAGCACAACTTTTCATCCACAAATTGATGGCCAGACAGAAGTAGTTAACAGGACAGTGATCCAGTTACTCAGGGGATATTGCAGCAAACATCCTAAGCTTTGGGATGAACATTTGTGTTATGTGCAGCATGCTTACAACAGAGAAAAACATTCTTCTACACAGAGATCTCCTTTTGAGACCTGTTTTGGTTTCACACCAAGGTCTCCTTTGGATTTTGTCTTTGGTAAAGACACCACAGTTGAGGGACACAGTGATGTGGACAGGGAAACTAGGTTCATTTAATAGATCCAAGAGATCCACCAGGCAGTACAGGAACAACTGGAAAAGAGCCAAGCCAAATACAAGGCAAGGCATGACAAGCATTGGATGGAGCATAGTTTCCAAGTTGGTGACCAAGTCTGGCTATACATCAGCAAGGACAGGATGCAAGGTGAAGGTAAAAAGCTAAAGCCTATCAGGTATGGACCCTTCAAGATACTTGAAAAAATTGGTGAGAATGCTTTTCGCCTTGATCTACAAGCTTACATGCACATCTACTCAGTCATGAATGCAGATTGCTTGAGGCTGTTTGAACCTTCACTAATTGAAGATCCCGAAGAGAAGAGTCAATTGCCTTCTATTGATGACTTGCTACCTGAATATCTTAATGAATTACAGGAAGACACAGTTTTGGATAGGAAGGTGAGGACGACGCGCAGGGGAGATGTTGAGTACCTCATAGTTGGGCTCAAGGGTTCAAAGCTGAGCAGTGCAAAGTGGATAGAGATTGGACAAGTGAGACAATTGTACCCTCACTTAGTCGATGCTTGAAAACCAACTTTTGGTGGTCCAAAAGCTTTTTCAGTGGGAAGGCCATGATCTGAATTGGATCCATGAAGATTATCAAAGTGCCATGACTGTATCAAAACAAGACAGACTTCAAAATTTATGCAAAGAGTGATCAGGAAGACCTCTGGACAGTGGCAGTTTGCAGCCAGCAAGGAATGATGAGGACCTCGGTCAAAGCGCATTGACCGAGGCCCATGGAGACCGTGCAGGAGGCAAAACTGGTAGTTGGGAAGCCCGAATCGGGAAACAGAGGCCATTTCTAATGCGCGATTAGCACTAATCACGCATCACTGGGCAAAACCCCTTGAGAAGGAAAAGCCCCGAAGCGCTCGGTCGCATGGGAATCCGAGAAACCATGGGGAAAGCAGTAAGGTGAAAGGTGGGTCCCGCGCTCCAAAACCGGCAGTATATCGGAGGCATCCTCGGGCGGTAAGCGGATTTGGCTAAAAGCGAGCGATTCCATTCAGCGCACGACGCATGTCCGGCGGATGAGAGAGAAAACCGCCTCTCATCGCGTGCTAATGGTCGAGCAAGTCAACCACGCGAAATGAGCGAATGTCGTAGGATCTGGGGGCTCCAGATCTGATGGCGGAGATTGCGCCTGATGGAGGAACTGGATTTGACAGGGAATTAAGTCGCAGCATAGAGAAGTTTGACATCTGATTTGACCGTTGAGTCAGCAGATGAGTCATTCCACAGTGTAACTGAAAAACCGAACTGTTAAGGAAGAGCTGGCGCAGTTCAAGAGAGGACAAGTGGCCACCTCCCTGTGAGATGTTGGTGATGACGCAGAGGCAGGGAAATCCAAGTGAACAGTAGCAAGCGAACCAAAGGGGTGGAAGAGGAAGTGAATAGTCGAAGAAAAATTGGGTTTAAGCCATGAACAGACAGAGAGCAAAAAAAAGGGAAGAAAGGAGAATGAAGACAGAGAGGGAGAAAGCAAAGAAAAGACAGTGAAGCAAGAAGCAGAAAACAGAGAGCCGAGCTGACCTAAGGCAGCATCAAGTAGACAGAAAGCTTGAGAGGTTCAAGCAATCCCTGAGAGGATCCATCGGGAATTGAGAACCACATTGGGCTCCTCCCATTAAATACCATAGATGTCAAGATCTAGTAAGGAAAAGAGTTTGTGGACTCTAGTGGCTTAGGGAATCCAAGAACCACCCTACCAAACATCATCTGTTTCAGGAGACTCAAAGTGAGCTCCTCATTGTAAATCTCTACTTTAAGGACACAATAAAAAGAAGGTGACCACTGAAAGCTGGACCGGAGATGTAGCCCTGGAGAATAGGGTGAACTCCTTATTAATTTTTGTGTTCGTGCATTTGCTTACTGTGTTTTCCTTGCTGTTTTCCATTTTCCAGTGTCTGTGTATTTTGCAATCTGATTGATCTGTTGCCTAAAATAACATAGACACACATCAACACATGAGTTTGTAATCCCTTCATTCAATAATTATTTAACTGAGGTCACTCACAAGTGATTTTCAGATCAAAACATCTCATCATTTTAGAGGGAAATACTAAACTTTTTTCGACCTTATAGGAAATGGACTAGCCTATAAAGTAGGAAATGGTGAACGAGTGTGGATTGGCACTGATCCATGGCCAGGGAGTGGTGAAAGTCATATTATTCCTCACTCAATCATCATTTATTTAAGGGATAGAGGCATTTTGAAGTTAGCCAACATTGCCAGCTAGGTCAACACCACCATTTGGAGGCAAGGGTGGAAAACGACATAGGAGTTAGGGATATAAGATGAATTTCGTGAGGTTTGGAATGGTTATCTATGTGCTTTGGAAAATGGGAACATAAGGATCACAGATAAATAGGATGAGTTGGTTTGGAGAAAATCACCCTCTTAATATTGCACTCCAAATCTTGGTTACTTAATTCTTTATACAGATAGAGCCCTTGAAGAGCTAAAATGGTGGTGGAGGAAGGTTTGAAAAGCCAAATGCTCAACAAAATCTAGAATTTGAATGTGGTGTCTAATGGATAAGAAGGTCCCCACATGGGGTGTCCTTCAACATCATTATGTCATAGGACCGGGATGGTGCTCTCTTTGTAAGGAAGCGGAAGAAACCAGTGAACATGTTTTCAAGTAGTGCCACTTCTTCAAACAGGTGTGGGATGACTGCGAGTCTGCTACGAGTCACAATTGAATTTGGGAGGGGAAAATATGGAATTATTTGCACTCCAAACCAGTCACTCGTACATATATAGCCCTCCCTCTTATCATATGTTGGGGAGTGTGGTTGGCACTCAATAAAGTTATTTTTTAGGATAAACTTTCAGTCCCTTGTCACCTTGTTCTAAAAGCTCTTGCTATTCCTGCACATTTTCCGCAAGAAAAAGTTACTAGTCCTCCCATAATTATAATAGACAAAGTTCTAGATCCATCCAAGCCATTAGCTTTGTTTGATGGTGCATCTTGTGACAAGGCTAATAGAAGTGTAGGCAGTTTTGTACTTTTTTTATTAGACACATACTATTTTCATGCAAAAATGGGATTTGGACCCATAACTAATAATTAAGTTGAATTATTGGCATGTAAAAACTTATTGGTTTATGCAAAAGAAAAAGGATGTGCACAACTTCAGGTTTATGGTGACTCCATGCTTGTTATAAAATGGTTAAACAGATCTCAAGCATATAGAAACTTACTCTTAACCCCTATTTTAGAAGACTTATGGCATATCAAGGACTCATTCAATTATTTTGAATGTTGTCACATATACAAGGAACAAAATGGGGAGGCTGAAAATCTCTCCAAGCCAAGATTGGACATGGTTTGAGGACTTTGGCACATACAAGTTCAACATGAAGATGCCTCACATGAGTTTTATCATTGGCCATTCATAAAGTAGGGTGATCAACATGAAAGGTTCTAATCTTTGTCTTTTGTTGAATACTTCACCTAGTATAACATGTTGAATTCTTTAGATATTAAGACAGTATTAGTTGTTCCTTCGAAAAAAGGTGAAAACAATGGACTTTCACCTATTATTTGGCATATTTTGAACATGTAATTATTGAACAACCCATGGATATATCTGAAGCATGAATCCTATAGTTTTGTTGACAACTTACAGATACAAATTAAAAAACTTGCCATATTTTTCTAGAATGCACGAGGGGTGCATCTAAAAAATGCAATTTTTAATCTTTTTTTGAAAGAATCAAAATTATGATTTTTTCCCTGTGGAAAAAAATTAAGTGGATGCTAGGGATTTAAATTCCATAGAATATTCTATAATATTTTTAATAGTAGCCATATATAAAAGGTTAAGATTTTCTTTAAAAGTAGTTATGCTCGTTCTACCCTTTTAATTTAATTAATTAAATAAATAAAATATAATTTATTTAAAAGTGGTTATGCTCTTTTTACCCTTTTAATTAAATTGATTAAATAAATCAAATGTCATATGAAAGGCATTAGGCATGTGGTATCGATAAGTCATGGTATTGTAATAAAGTCTATTTACATGTTAAGAATCTCCATGGTAGGGTGGGGTGAATCTTCATGGTTAAAAATATTGTTAAGTGGTTTTTCAAAGACGTAGTCTAACTTATAGACGAAATAGACTTTTTCACATGAATCCGACTAAAGAATTTCAAGAAAGAATGTGATTTTTTGTTGTTTAAAATGTATTTTTTAATGCATAAATAGATTCAACACCCTGAAAAACCCCTAGGGCACTTGAATTCAGCAGATTAAACAACTTAAACTCATCTTTTAAAAAATATTTTCTAGATTTTAATTAAAATTAACTAGAAAAAATGTCGCGAAAAAGGTCATTTTGTATATAAGTTAGACTATGTAGATGCATATGCATATTCAGAAAATATTTATAGAGAGTCTATAATCTTCCGGAGAAGTAGCAAGCTAGTTACCTAAATCCACGCAGGGAGGTAATAGCCCAACAAAACTGTGATATGAATCCAAGCAGTATAGCATGTAACAAACCAAAAAGAACTTGTTATCTTGATCCACGCAGGGAGATAACAGTAAAACCAAAGTACTGTGCTAATCAAATATTTGATAGCAGCATACCATTTCAGTAACTGTGATAAAAAATATATACAAAAATATGGTATAAAAAACTCTGTAAATTAATCCATAATGTCCATAAACGGGCGATGATAGTATTGGTAATGTGCTCCGTCATTCTGTTCTCGGATCATCCAGATGCCTGGCTCCCAGAGTGCAGCTTCTTTGGAAATGCGGTCAACATCTATGTTCCACTCCATCTATATGTGATTACATGTAAAATAATCAAAATGAGTTATCAATCTCAGAGTCTCATCCAGAATGTGTCTCAAAGAGTATGACCAGCAATAAGAAATTTTATTCAACCAGTCGCAAACTATTTTAGAATCCCCAAATAATTGTAAAGCATGGAAATTCCTCTCCAAAGCAAATCGAATAATGTGCATTGCTGCTGATAGTTCCACAAAATTATTAGTGCCCCTCCTTAATCCCATGAGCAAACTATATGAGTGCTTCGCTGATATATGAAGAATGGCACCCCCACCACAACTGTCTTCCTGTGCAGCCCCATCAAAGTATGCCCATGGCATGAGGGGGTCCATCCGTTCCTGAGTAATGTTCCTGGTTCGAGGGGGAGGGGGGTCATCGGGGATGAGATCATAGTCTGCCATGATCTTTGCAGCTATTATAGGCCATCTGGGAGGAGTATTCTGAAAGATAAAGAGATTGCAGACTATCCAGATAGTCCAGTTACAAGGTGGGAGGCGACAGCTGTTACAAGGTCCCACAGCTTGCGAGCTTCAGGGCAGTTGACCATGTGAGATGTATCATGAAGTAAGTGTTTTTATGTTTATCGTGAATTAATCCCTATCAACATTTACTAACCAATTAATTTATATAGCTGCCCTAATTTTAATCGTATATAGACTCAAACAATGAAAGAGTTGGATTACTTATTTATTAAATGTTATTGAGAGATCCAAAATCATTCTTATATTTTCTTAAAGGTGATGATGGTTTTGTGTTTCTAGGAGTGAACATATGTTTGATACCAATGAGGTGTAGATCAATTAGTATACGTGGCATTTAATCCCCATTAGGTCTAAAGTTCAAACTTCATTGGGAGGGGTTACGGGTGTGAGCCAATTGTGGGGGATTAAAATTGTCCCAAGGGACATCCAAGCTTGACTAATTCTTGTAAAACCATGGTGGCAACATCTTGTAGTTGGAAAGATTGTTCTTTGATTTGTAAATTGACATGGATATTCCATTGGAACAATTTGTCGCAACATATTTTATAAGACACTATAATCTTAGATTACGTATATTTGTTTCATTAGATCCTAGATTAATTACTTACTAGCCTTGCTTGAATTTTATGAAAGAATTTGACAAAGGAAATGGAAGAAAAAACATTTAAGCACACCATCCACACAAATAAACACAAGATTTTCTTGGGAAACCCAATTAGAATGCCAAGAATATTCTCTTATGTCTTTGCTTCAATTGTAAAAATGCATATACAAAGGAATGGGAACTCTTATGGCATTACCTTTTGACATTGTGGTCTATGTGACTGCTACAAGATCCTCCACCTCCTCTATTATGCTTTGAAGATGTCACACTCATATGTTTTTCTCAACTATATAACAAATACAATGCAAAATAATGGAACCTATTTTCGTCGTAGTGGCCCAATATTTAACATAGCTCGATAGCAACGTAGATTTAGCGATTTTACTTCCTTAACCCTCAATGTGATGACGTTTTGGAACACCTAGAATCTTCTTGAAATTCCTCACATGGCTATCCCCATATATGTGAGTAATGGGGGGCTGGTGTGGCATCCACTCGTACCATGGTAGCCAACTAGCTGGGTCAACTTGCACGATGCATAAATTTAATATGCAAGCTCTAATTGAGGGGATTTTTGCACCATCGTAAAGGTATCAAAGTGTAGAACAATGATCCATGGGATCCAAAAAAATGCTCAAAAATCGAAGTGCTCAAAATTTCCCGAAACTAGCGCCAGTTCGTAGAGCTTGTGGTGTTGATTCCAATGACGCTTGAATCACATCAATCTGACATTGTATGAGTAAGTTATGACATTCTGAAGTTTTGGCCAAATAACAAAAACATCAACTTGTAGGGTACAGATGTTGACATGGTAGAGGGCCAACTGGGTGTACGGATGTGTAAGTGGACGAATCACAAGAGGGCACGTGATAATTATTAGTTGGTTGTATAACTGGTGAGATGGTCCAGTCATAGGCCACCACGTGGGACAATAAGAGGGCACCACATGGCCCTATGATAGGCTGCCAAATGTCTCAAGTTTTGGTGCCAAAAAATTGTTTGAATAACTGACGACCCTCTAGTGGTTTTGAACTTACAAACTCCCATTCATGAAACCAATGCTCTACCATTAGATCACAACATGGGACTTAATTAAACTGCGGTGTCGTACTATTTATTTCGTAATCATTCAGTGGTTAACATTAAACATCAGACCGGTGGGCTAGCCTGACCGATCTGATCCTTGGCTTTATGAGTTGCACGTGACCGGAGCGGATGAGAGTAGGGCGAAGATAAGGACCAGGAGCACGGGTGTGTGGTGTTAATGTGATCGACAACGTGGGGGAAGGCTAGGCGTGTGGCACCACCACCCACGCCCATGGCCTGAGGCCATATGAATGTAGCAGAACCCAATGCAGAGGTTATGGGCGGGGCTACAACCCATTAGAACAATATTAATTCAAAAAAAATAATGCACCAACCATGTCGATTCTGTTGAATCAAACAAGAGACCTTCGGGTTTCAAACTAATACGCTCACCATTAGGCCATTAACTTGTTTTGTTGAACACTTAGCAGTAGATTTTGCTTTGTAGAGAAATTTTTCAGTGAAACATGGAATGAGGGTTTTTTTCTCAATTTCAAGCTTTTTTTAGCTCAAGAAGAGCCTAGATGGGGTTTTTTAAACATTATTAGCATCATGCAAGGGTTAGTTTTTTAGTTTGAATCTTGTAAACTGATGTAATAAGCACTTGAGCATTTTAATAAAGTGGTCAACACTATAAGATGGACACAGAGACATAGCCAAGATGGGTGAACTCCGTTATCAATTTGTGTTTAACAACCCTGGTGAAAATTCCATGTAAAAAATATATAAGCCCACGGTCGATGGGACACGTATCCCAAGCTGAATGGTGGGGAAAAAATCCTAGTGGGTGTTCATTTGGTTGTTTATGGTTAAGAAAATTGGCAAAGGTAATGGCTAAGGCTTTGGAAAGGCATGAGGCATTAATTGGCATTTTAATTATGAAAAGAAAGGAAATTAGGAGAAAAATAAGGTGAAAGGTCACGGGTTGCATGTGAGGAGGAAAATGAAGGAAAATAATGAAAAATGAAGAAAACAGAAGCCTCATTGATTAAAAGGCTTCTAAGGATCAATGGATAAGCTTTTGACAGGTTTTGGTGGAGCTCTCTTCTATTCTCTTTCTCTCGTACTCTTGGATACTTAGAGTTTTCTTGTAGCACTCTTGGAGGGTGTGGCATACTTGGATTTTTTGAGAAAGAAGGCAAAGGAAGAGCAGGAAAGCGCATGAGGGCATCAAGATCAACAACTACAACAATTTTGCTTGCAGGTACCAAGTTGCATGTATGTTTTCCTCACTAGTTTTGGCATGCATGGCATCTACATGTGGTTTCTTAGTTGTGATCTGTCATTGGCATGGAGGATTGCCTGGATTGACAATGGATAGCCTAGCCTTGCCATTTCCTGGATAGACATGGTGATTGTGGGTTTACTTTCATTGTGTGTTTTGGTTGGTTCTCATGTTTCCTTAGCTTGGGTTGAGTTACTAGTTCCTAGAGCCTTGGTTGGACAAATGCTCTGGAGCCCTGTAACAACTTGGGTTGAGTTACTAGTCTCGTAACCTTGGTTGGACAAATGCTCTGGATCCCTTGGTGGGTTGAGTTACTAGTCCTAGGGCCTTGGTTGGACAAACGCTTTGGAGCCCGACGATAGTTGTGGGTTGAGTTTCTAGTCCCGGAGCCTTGGTTGGAACAAACACTTTGGAGCCCTAGATGGATAGGATAGAGACCGATACAATGATGGTTTTATGATGTCTAGATGTGAGGTGGAATCATTGTTTGATGGGTTGAGGTGGATGGCCTCTGGAAACCCTGGATGCTTTTTGATTGATGTGTTCTATGAGATCCCACATTCATGCTTGGAATATGGCACAGGGGTGAATGGATGAATAGAGATTTTGCTCAACCATTCTATGGTCGGGTGGAATGTGGAAGTCCCATCCCGGGTTTGGATTTTACATCATTAATGAAAGGTTATTTCTCCTTTTATTTCTATGATAATTTTGATGGCTTGTATGTGGTATATATGGTTGTACTTTCATGAGTATTTCTGTCCCTATTATGCTAGTTATGTATGTGTTTTATGACAACAACCATGTATGGTTTTCCTCATGTTTTTACTTGTAATTGAATTATCAATGTATCTATGACCTAATGGATGGAATGACAGTTGATGTGTTGAGGCATCAATGGTTCTTAGCGATTCTTAGCTAAGTATGAGACCCCTATGCTTAGAACTATTAATTACACATTTGCAATATGTTTGACGAAATGTCTGTCATGGCTAGTAGGGGTCCAGTCAAGGTATTGAACAAGTATTTGCTTTATTACTATCATTTCCATGTTATTTTACTAATCTGAAGAGATGGTTCAATTATGGACAATGACTTGGGCTCTGGGCTTGAAAAAGTGGCTCAAATCCTGGAGTCGTTGGCATAGCACTGACAATTTTGGTTTCTAGTAGGAAAGCCTATGAGAGCGACTTTGGGTTGCTGGTCGCACTCATGCCTATACCATGGGAGCGACCGAGCCTTAAATTGTCCAAAATATCACTGGGACCCCAAGGCAAGTTGTCTAAAGTATTGGATTGGTTCTTGTAGTTGATAATTAATGTATGTATGGTGTTTTTCCGTCAGTTCCACTTCCTTAACGTGACATAGGAGTTTGAATCATATCATAGTGGTCTCTCATTGCATGTTTACCCCTGCTAGCGTTTGATTGGGTAGATGTGGGAGGAGGGTGTTATAGAGTGGTATACGAGCGTGGTTGCACTCTCCTTGGGATGTGTGTTGATCATGCTTTCATGTTGGTTTCATATGTGTTCCTTATGCATGTAGTCCATGTGCTTGTTGCATTTGCATGGTGTTGATCATGGTTGTAGTGATGTCACCATGTGAAGGTTGAAGGTGTTGTCATGGAGTATGTCTTCATGTGTGTATGGTTGATTATGCATTGTTTAACATGCTAGTGTTCACATATTATCAAGTGCACATGATATGGTTGTTTTTGTCATGCATGAGGTCATGGTTTGTGTAGTTGATATGGCCATGAATTAATGACTGGACTCTAGATAGAATGATGTGTACATGGTTTGGTATTCATGTGTTATATGTCTATATGTAGTTGTTATGCATGTATGGTCTGGGTTATAGTTATGCATGAGTAGTAGGTCAAACATGCCTTGTGAAGTCATTGTATGCAATTAGGATATCATGATGATATTGGTATGTTATGATGCTAATGAGTTGGTTGAGGTAGAGCAGGAGATGCAGATCATAATAATGAGGTTACAACATTGGACTTTGGGGTAAGAGCAGATCGTCATACAGGTATTGTATGTTTGGCATGCAGGTATGTAAGTTAAGGATTGTTATATGCATTAGGTTTATGTACATGTCTTTTGATGTTATGGTTACATACATGATAGATTCTAGTTGATTAGTATAGTCACATGCACATGTGTCATGAATGATAA
The DNA here is from genome assembly GCA_031772625.1 of Pinus tabuliformis. Lineage (NCBI taxonomy): Eukaryota > Viridiplantae > Streptophyta > Pinopsida > Pinales > Pinaceae > Pinus > Pinus tabuliformis. Next base: position 585,310,730 of record CM062811.1, read on the forward strand.
TAACATGTGGTTGTATGCATTGCTATTTTTGTTTTATGTTAGATAACTTGATGATCATGTTATATGTTGTTGATGAGTATGTTATAGGTTAACTTGTTGTTGTTATATGATAGTTAGCTTGATGTTTAGGTCATATGATGAGCATGTTATATGTTAATTGATAGTTGTTATATGTTAGTTAACTTGACAATTAGGGTTATAACATTAATATCTTGATGTTATATGTATCATGCTAAATTGGATTGGACTATGCAGATGGTTATGGTTACGATATTTAGGTATGAGCAGACATATTTGTGATGATTTTGCACACGTGGTTGTTATGCATGAATAATAAATGCTTATGAGTTTATGATATGAACATGTTAGTTAGTTAGTGTTATGGATATCATGATCTTATTTATGTTTGAGTTGACATGTTGTAAAGTTATATCCTGCTAACTAGTTTGATTGTGCAGACAAGATAACATCCCTTAAGATACATTAAGGTACGAGTTTTCTTATGTCGTCTATTTTATGTTTGAGTGTTTGATTACGTCATCTATGTTTACAAGTTGGTTGAGTGCTTGATGAATTGCATAATACAAGTATGTGTTCAAATGATCTTGTTTTAAGATGATTGTACTAATACATATGTGTTGAGACAATTGATATGTACATGAATGTAGTTGACAGTTGTAGCATTATGTCTAATGACTATGAGTTGACTATGGGTTATGACATGATTGTTTGTAAAAGTTGATTTCAAATTGATAGATATGATTGGGACATGTGATTGACATGGATAAACAGTTTGAAGAAACATGATTGGTATTAGTATTACAAGGTAATAGTTGATATGTTTGTATAACTAATAGTTGGGTGATGTGATAGTACATAGTAAGCCTCAATTGCAACAAGGTGAAAAGGGTAAAAGAAAGGAATTGGCCAAGAATTCCTTTGGCTATGTTTGGAAACCCAAACTCCAAATGAATGAGTGCTTCGCACATAGAAAGTCTTCTTAACCTTGATTTTGTCTAGCATTATGTGGATATGTGTTATATTCATGGACATGTATTTTACAGGTATATCAACCAATTTCTAGTTACAGGTAGATCTGTTAAGGGAATTGGAGTTCCTAGAGACATGGCACATATGTGTTCAACTACAACGCAATGTTCTTGGCATAACAAGATAAGGCAAATAGTGTATTGTTATGTTTATTTATGCACTGACAATTATGTGTTGATGGCAGTATGATGCAGGGAGTTGCATGGCAAGAGAGGTTGCCATGAAATCTTGAAGAAGGCTTTGGTTGAGTTTCCTTAGGAACCATGGGGATTGAGTCATGGTGTTTGTTGTTGGTCTTGTGCTTTTAGTCTTTTGTGATTTGTTGAGCTTGATTTGTGGTTTCTTTATGTCTGGTGCAAGGCCTTGCCACTTTGTTTGTGGTGTCGTATTGTTATTGGTTTCCATGGTTTTATTTTTCTTGTTTCTTGGTTGTTTCTTGTCTTGCCTTTTGTGTTTTGAGTCTTGGGAATTGTTTGGAGAGAGGAAAGTTAATGGAGCTCGGGGAGAGATATGTGATACTCGAAAGGTAATGTAAGATTTAGATGAATCTCGGTGCATGAGGAAGCACAACGAAAGGTAAGGCTATGATAGTCAATAGGATTGGTTGGGTCCATTGTGGTAAATGGATGGTGGTAGTACAAACATGAGAAGGGTAACCATAAAAGGTAAAGTAAATGGACCTGAGGTGTCAGATGGTTTGACCAAGTTGGGAATGGTGGTTCTCAATGTTGTGCATGTTGTGCACAAATAAGGAAGTTCTCTTAACCTATACCTTATTTTATCTAGTAATTATGTTATGATCATGATTATGTTGATGTTTATATGTGTATACATGTATGCATGTATGTTGTTGTCTGACAAAGCTGTCAGGGATCGTTCGTGTGGAGAAATGATTTCTTATGCAGGTGAATGGCATGAAGAGGTTCCTGGCTATGAGGAATCAAGTGGGAAGAGTGGTCTTGACAAATATACGAGGTCAGTATCACGTGGTTATGATTTGATATTATGTGATTACATTATGTCTATGTTATGGACATGCTATACTAAGGGATACATCAGCGAAATGAAAATAGTGTGGTCTGCGACATGTTGGGACAAGCACGAGTAAGACACTGGAAGAAAAGTTGCTCGGTAAAGATTGTGTCGTTTTGGATGTGTGGTACTATTGTTGTGCATATGTTGTATATGTTTTACATGTTGCATCAGTGATGTTGTGCGCATGCAATGTTGTGTATATATATAGTGTGTACATGTTGTTTACGCAATTTTATGTACAGGGTGGTACAGATAGTGTTGTGTGAATATTGCATATGCACTGCTAGGTATTGTTGGCTTATATGGGCCTGACCCAGGTTCGGAAGAGTTATTTAGCCAAACAAATCCCGCAGCTACCGGCCCTTGTGGCAACAGCCCGCGGAGCACGGACTAAGGTCTCACCTGAGTTAGCAGGGAAGGGTGCTGGAACCAGCTTTCCACACCCTTGGGCTGTCAAGATGTGGTTAGGGGGACTCGCGCACCCTTCTACTGCTTCGTGCTGCTCTGCAGTCGTGCAAATCCGGACCTGGAGAAACTTTTACTTTCTATTGTCGTGTTCATTACTGATCTAATTTAATTAATGGAGTGTATCAGATCTTCTTAGCAGGGTCTTTAAGCAAACATTTAACAAGTTTAACCATTCGTGCACTTAAAATGAACCCAGATTCGCATACATTCATCACATTCGTATTTAAACAGATATAGAAAGGTAAATCATAAAGTCAGATGCGCGATAACACAAAATTACAGAAGCAACTTATCTTTATTATTATTCTTCACCAATACATCCAGATCTACCTTGCACACTCAGCTGTAGGGGTTTGCGCACACAACTACGGACACTTTCAGGCCTTTGCGCACATAGCTGTAGAGCCTCTATCCCCTACCCAACCCCTCGACTCGGACTTACAGATGCTTTTAGACCATTTTCTTCAAAAACCCATTACATTTCCTTTTCCAGATCAACCATCAAAACTTAACTATCTCTACCCATAGAGCCTCGCTCTATTTATACCCTTCCTTGGCCCGCGACCCATGCGCGGGCCGACTCTATTTACATTTATTTACATTATTTTTTGGGCAGACTACCCTTTGACTCAACCTATTATAATTCGTGCTCCACATACTTCGGAGTTTTTACACTAATTTAATCTACTTTTTGGGCTTTCTACCCCAAAACCGTTACGCGGGACCTCCGCTACCCAACAGTCCCCTAATGCAATCATCGTGACTCGTCCCGAGTCACTCGTTGGCGCGGCTAGATGCTCTACCTTGGCTTCGCAGTTCGCCTCCCTTTGAGTGATGCTCGTCGTCCTGCTGCTCCTTCATTGTCTCCTGCAACGCTTCGTCCGACTCCTGCTTTAGTGTTTCTACCATGTCTCGCAACCGATGATGCTCATTCTGCTTTGCTCGGTTAACACAGAACACCCCCTCAGAATTTTAGCGCGAGTGGGGGAGCCGCATACGGGACCGCCTGGTACCACCACAACCACTTCTGACCTTCGTATCTTCTCTTCGCACCGTCTGCTGCAGCTTGTGTTGCAATTTTGCAAGACCCTGGCTGCTGTCCACAAGATCCCAATCTTCGAGGGACATCAAAGATGACTTATTAACTACATATCTACCCATGGTCGCCATCTGTCCATCCTTTTGTTGTTCTGTTGTAGTGCGCCGACCTGCCCCTGGGCGAGGCGACGACATCCAGACCAATTCTGCTTCGTGTTCCCTCTTTTTCAGTACATCCCCTACTGGTGATGCTGTAGCCTGCGGGATGCCCGCAGCTGTCAACACCATACTCCTTAGAGAGTCCTGCTTCTCCATTGGCCAGATTACTACCTTCGGGTGCATGCCTTGTGCAAAGATAATGAATAGCTCCATATGTGTTTCCGAAGTGTAGGCCACCTAGTGGATTCCCCTCGGTGATTTATAAGCCATGCAAATTTCAAATGCACTGATTGTCGCCGTTCCAACTCGTGTAAACTGCTCATGTAAAATCTGTGGCAGCTCGTTCCATGTTTGGCTCGCACTATTTCTCTTAATTTCTCGCCGCCTGCTCCCTTTTGCCATAATGCAGACATCTTGTCATGAATAGTGATATCAATGGTCATCATTCCTTTTATCATCACATCCGCGTGATCCTTCTCGTGCAACCGTGACCCTTGAGTTTGGTCAAATGTACACACATCGTGGTACTCGCGCATCTATCCCCCAGGCCACTTTATTGTCTCCCACTCTCTTTAAACTGTTTGGAGCGGTGAGACTATCTTCTTTATGGCTAGTCAGGCGGTCAGCCCGCCCATGTAGAGCTTTAGGCGACTGCCATTCACTCTTCCTGGGAAGGGGTCTCCATTGAGTTTAGCCAGCTAAACCATGCCCCCATCGGTAACTTCTTTGACGACATAGGGTCCCAACTAGTGCATGCGAAGTTTACCTGGGAATTTTTCAAACTTACTGTCATAAAGCAATACTAGATCATTCTCCTTGAAGGTGCGCACCTTGATATGGTGATCGTGCCACGCTTTCTCGTGTTGTTTCTGTACCTGTTGATGGAATCTAGCCAGAAACCATTCCTCCTCCAATTCTTCTAGCTGTGCGAGCCTCTCTTCCAATGCCCCACGATCTGCCATACCTGTGATTGCTGCGATCTGCAGACTAGGCACAATATATTCCATAGGCATAACGGCCTCCTTGCCATAGACTAAGCGAAACGGTGTCTGGCCTGTCAACTTCTTGCACGTAGTTCGATATGCCCATAGCACAACAGGAATGCACAAGTCCTAGTCATTTCGTCGCGCATTACAGACCTTAGTCAACGCGGTCTCCAAAATTTTGTTGAATGCCTCAACGGTCCCATTTGCTTGCAGATGGTAGGGCATACTCTGTTGGTGATATATCTGGAATTCCTCAGTGAGTGCGCTGATCGTTTCATTCAGAAAATGTGTTCCCCTATCACTCATGAGAATTTTGGGGCAGCCAAACCTGGTCAGTATGTTCTCAAACAAGAATTTTGTTGTTTTCGCAACCGTGCAATCCTTAACCGGCTGTGCCTCTGCCCATTGGGTCAAATATTCAATTGCAATGATGATATAGCACGTGCCCGTATTTCCTCGCGATTCAATAGGCCCAACGAAGTCAATCACCCATTTCTCAAATGGCTATAGCGTCATCTATGGCTGAAGGGGCATTTCATCCCTCCGCGATGGTTTGCCCGTTCGTTGACATACATCGCAGGCCCGACAGTATGCTTTCGAATCTTGATGTAGAGTGGGCCACCATAATCTAGCGTGAAGAATCTTCTGGGCTGTGGCACGGCTCGCATAATGTCCGCCACGCTTGAATTCTGGTACATATCTGCGTAATATTTCGTCGTTGCCCATCTTGTAGAGGTGTCTTGCAATTATGGTAAAATCTATTGCGCGTATCACCAATTCCTTCTTTTGCTGGACAGAATACCCCTGTGGCGCAGTGCCTGTAGTTAAAAAGTGGATTATATCTTCAAAGTGGCCATCTGCAATGCGCATGGCATATAACTGGGTGTTTGGGAGTCCCTCCTCTAGATTTGTTGGTTCTTCGCCGGTCTCAATTCGGGACCTGCATTCAGACGTCCCGGCTTTACAACAACCTCAAAGTCATATTCTTGAAACAACAACAACCATCGACAGATGCGCCCCCCAAACACAGGCTTATTCACTAGGTACTTGAGCGCAGAGTGATCAGTATACATCTTAAAATGTCCTCCGAGCAGATAGTGACGGAACTTTTGGAGCGCGTATACCATCGCCAATCCCTCTCGCTCAGTAGTAGAGTAATTCTTTTATGCTTTGGAAAACCTGTGACTTGCAAACACAATCAGGTGATCAATTCCCTCCGCTCCTTCTTGAGTGAGTATCGTACCTAAAGCGATACACAACGTGTCGAAATGTACATGAAATTCAATGTCCCACTTTAGAAAGACCAAGATAGGGGCAGATGCCATCTTTTCCTTAAGTATTTCCAGGATTTTGTTACATTCCTCGTTCTAACAATACGTAGCACCCTTCTTTAGTAACTATTCCATTGGAGCCGTGATCTGGGCGTAGCTTTTTATAAACTTCCGGTAGTAGCCTGTGTGTCCTAATGTAGTGCGTAGCTGCTTTACACTTCGCGGTGCTTGCAGATTTAGTATGACAACGATCTTTGCTGGATCCACCATCAGTCCTTGCTTACAAACCACATGGCCTAGCAAGTTCCCAAAAGGGACGAGGAAAGTACACTTCTTTAGGTTGAGTGCAATCTGGTGCTGGCGGTAGGTATCTAGCATCAATCGTAAGCTTGTGACATGCTTCTTAACCAAGCCAAATACGGTCCAATCATCCAGGTAGACTTCTAAGAACTTGTGGATAAATTCCTTGAATGCGGCTACCACAATACAGGAAAATATCGCCGGCGCATTCTTTAGCCCAAAGGGCATTACCATATACTGAAAACAACCCCATTTGGTAGCAAACATTGTCTTGCTCCGATCCTCTGGCGCGATCTTGATCTGATGGTACCCGGAGAACCCATCTGTGAAGGAGTATGCTTCCTGCTCGCCCACATTTTCTAGTACCTCATCTGTAAAGGGTGTTGGAAATGGATTATTAACACAAGCATCATTAAGCTTCCGCAGATCTACACAAATGTAGATCTCACCCTTTTATTTCTTCTCCTGCATGACCATAGGGCTTACCCAATCGGACTCCTCAACTGGTTCAATGATTCCTTCTGCTAGCATCTTATCCAATTTTTCGCGGACCTTTGCTTTGTATTTTGGATTCAATCGGTAGGGTTGCTGCTTCACTGGCTTCGCATATGGCTTCAAAGTTATCTTCATCATTCCTAGGTCTCCTAGAATCCCTTTCAACTTCGTAATTTTTGTAGGAAATAAATCTTGGTATTCTTGGAGCAGATCGACGACCTTTTCCACCGTGGTGTCGTCCCAGTAGTACCCAAGTGTAGCATACTTTGTCTCTTCCTCTGTTCCGATATTTACTTGCTTGGTTTTCAATGGTGATGTGATGTCTAGATCTTCTATCTCGCGGCCGCACACCTCACGACTCCCTTTGGATTTTGGTATATTGATGCTACGCGGGTCATCCTCATCATCTTCTACTTGGACATTGTAACATGCTAAAGCCTGGCTCAATTATCGCGCTCAATCTGACGGCACGACTTCTTCTGGTTTCGGTGGTGTTCTGAATATGGCGGTCTTTACTAGCTGTAATGTGTCATCCACGATATCCATCCATTGGTCTTCAATGAGAAATGTTGATAGAAACCCTTCACATAGGATATCCCACTCGTCGGTGCCATGTTGAAGCTCTGTTTCCGTATACCAGTTCCTTGGAATGACATCCAGGGTATGATAAAATAAGTGCACCCATTCTGGTTGAGGCTCTGCACCATAAGCTTTGGTCCATTTGGTTAGGTGCATGCGTGGATCATCTCATCCATCGTATTTCTCTGTTATTCGTAGCTCTGGCTTCCCAAATCTTATCTGCATCATGTGCATGCAACTTCGCCAATCTTTGAAGGTTCCTTCATGGGTATCCCACCATCGCACTAGTGTCACGCGCAATGTCCATTTTAGCGCATCAAACCGTTGGTACTCTGGTACCACGCTTTCGAATTTAACTAGGAATTCATCCACTACTGTCAGCCCATCATACATCGGTAGCTCGCGGTTCTAAGCTTTAACACAATACAGGGATTTCGTCATCATATTACAGTGTAACGTGGTTACCCCGTTCACCCTGTTTCGCCATCGCTCGTCCTCTTCATCTGAATTACTGGTGCATGAGCCAGCGTAGCCCCGTGAGAGTCTCCGCTCCTCCTTTGGCCTATTTGCAACAATTTTGTAGATACAATCCAATGCATCGTCCCTTTCTTCATTGCGCCCAGGTTCTGTGTAGCGCGGTCCGTCTGTTGGATCTAGCGGAACGACTACATGGAGTGACTTCTTCTCAAATATCATCTTTCTTTGTTTGAGGTCAATAACCCCATTCATGTCAGTGGCCCAGTCTATCCCTAACAACGCAGGGTACGAGTTATTTTCGTCCATGATTTCAATAACTTTGAAATCCGTTCGGGTACTTGTGCCATCAATATCTACTGTAATTCCTTGCAGCCTTCCCATGGGCAAGATCTTCTGCTGATTGGCCATACGCAATTAGGTAGGATACCATTACAGTGTAGGCTTACCCCTGCGCTCCCAAGTTTGTTTAGGCAATATGTTTGCATCTGAACCTAGGTCCAGAATGACTTGATCCATCTCGTAGTCGCCAATCTGCACCATTAACCGCATCTCCCGACCCATCCGCGATGCGTGTCTTCCTAATTTCCGGACTGCACGAGGTTCACCCCACCCTGCGCATCTATTAATCACTTCTTGTAACCCTTTAACTGCCCTGTTGTTGCGAAGCAGTTTTATGCATGTCTCTAAAAGGTAGTCAACATCGAGGGATCCCTAGCTGGCTCAGGCCGATCCCTACTACCTCGGGTAGAGACGCCCGTGAAGCTTTCCCTAGCTTCCATATTGGTCTCCCCATTGACCTCTCCTATGGCTGCGTCGCTCCGCAATACCATGTTTACCGTGGGTTCATTGTCGCATGGTTCGGATCTCATCATCTACACGTTTTGCGTTGTTGTAGGAGGCGTTGCCTTCTTTTCGCGGATCTGTGCTATCAACATGGGGCAATCTAGCAGCTCATGATTGAATTACTCACAATAAGGACATGATATTCGAGTTGGATTGGTACAATCCTGTGCGTAATGTCTTGGTCCTCCACAGTTGTAATAGATTAGCTGCCCCCGACCCCTTCCTAGTCCCATTCTGCCTCGTCCCGGGGAACCACCTCGTGAAATCACCGCGGATGAATCCTGACCTCGCACCTCAGTCTACATTCTGTAGGCAGGTGCCTGGTCAATCAACATTCGATAGCTATGAAAATCTCTTTCTTCATGACCCACCATTCTACAAAAGTTGCAAAAGAGCTGTTGGGGGGTCTGTTTGTATTTTGGCAATAGATGACAGTTATTAGTGTTGTGCTTTCCTCCTACCTAACATATTGCGCACCAGATCGGGGCGATCGCGCTCGACCTTGCCTGTGCCTCTGGTCGCAATGGTGTCGGTCCCCTCGTGACCACAAAATTCACCGAGACAGGACAGTGAAATTTGTCGTGTCCCTGGCTCCTGCACTTTATACACCATACTTCCTCCCGGACTTCTGAACGTGATGTCTGTTCTTGTTTTAACTTTTGTATTTCCAAACACAAATTTTGGACTTGCGCTTGGATTTGTTGAACTCCCAACCCTAGGTCCTGTACCGGGGTTTCGTGCAGTCGCATTGCTGCCTCCAATGCTTCTGCTTGGGTTGAGATCTTCTGTTGTGACAAAGCCGACTTCAGATATGGTGTTAATGATGCGACGAACCAAGCACGGTGTTGTGCATCCGTCAGGGTCATGTTGGCCTCGCGAATGGTGCTTTTCAACCTCTAATCCAAATCCCACGGGGTCTCACCAGGCATCATCGTGATCTCTTTGAATCCTACGACTGACTGTGCTTCTGACTTTGGCTAGCTAAACTCCTTTTTTAATTCAGTATGGATGTCCGCTATCCCCGCTGTTGGGTTGATGCTTGAATACTTCATGTACCATGTTAGCGCTTGGTCCTGTAGTGCACTAACTAAGATGGCTTTCTTGATGTTATCATCTGCGACTTGCTGCGCGTTCCATACTGATGTTAGCACAAACCAAAATTGTTCTGGGTCTTCACCTCCTGCTCCTTTGAACACTAGTAACTGAATTGCATTCGCCATAGTTACCCTTGCTCTACTACCGTCCCTGATCCTTTTGATTTTTCAACGTTCTTTTCTATAGAGTCCCCGCGTTCCACACCAGACACCCCTTAGGCAGATCCCGGTCCCAGCAACGGAACCATTTGTTGGCTTATATGGGCCTGACCCAGGTTCGGAAGAGTTATTTAGCCAAACAAATCCCGCAGCTACCGGCCCTTGCGGCAACAGCCCGCGGAGCGCGGATTGAGGTCTCACCCAAGGTAGCAGTGGAGGGTGCTGGAACCAGGTTTCCGCACCCTTGGGCTGTCAATATGTGGTTTGGGGGGCTAACGCACCCTTCTATTGCTTCGTGCTGCTCTGCGGTCGCGTAGATCCGGACCTGGAGCAACTTCTACTTTCTATTACCGTGCTGATTACTTATCTAATTTAATTAATGTAGTGTACTCAGATCTTCTTAGTAGGGTCTTTAAGCAAACATTTAACAAATTTAACCATTCACGCACTTAAAATGAATCCAGATTCGCATACATTCATCACATTCGTATTTAAACATATATAGAAAGGTAAATCATAAAGTTAGATGTGCAATAACACAGAATTACAGAAGCAACTTATCTTTATTATTATTCTTCACCAATACATCCAGATCTACCCTGCGCACTCAGCTGCAGGGGTCTGCGTACACAGCTGTGGACTCTTCCAGGCCTCTGCGCACACAGTTGCAGAGCCTCTATCCCCTACCCAACCCCTCTACTCAGACTTACAAATGATTTCAGACTATTTTCTTCAAAAACCCATTACATTTCCTCTTCCAGATCAACCATCAAAACTTAACTATCTCTACCCATAGAGTCTCTCTCTATTTATACCCTTCCTTGGCCTGCGACCCCTACGTGGGCCGACTCTATTTACATTTCTTTACATTATTTTCCCGGCAGACTACCCTTTGACTCAACCTATTATAATTCACGCTCCACATACTGCGGAGTTTTTACAATAATTTAATCCTACTTCTTGGGCTTTTTGCCCCAAAACTGTTACACGGGACCTCCGCTACCCAACAGGTATAGACGGTGCTATGTACATGATGGATATGCGGTGTTGTGTGCATATGGTGTTGTGCACATGTTGGATATGCAGTGTTGTGTATGGTGCTATGTACATGTTGTATATGCAGTGCTAGGTACATATGGCATTGTGTGCATGTTGTACATATGTTGTTGTGTGCATGATTGTATAAGTGGTGTTGTGAGCATGTGGTGTCATGTACATGTGGTATAAGTGGCGCTATGTGCAGGTGGTGTTGTGTACATGTCGTGCATGTGGTATTGTGTACATGTGGTGTCATGTACATGTTGTGCAGGTGGTGTCGTGTACATGTGATGTTGAGCACACGTTGTGCAGGTGGTTCATTGTACATGTGGTACTGTGTATGTGTTGTACATATCGTACTGGTGTACATGTGGTATTATGTGCACGTCATACATGCAATACTATGTGTATTGTGTATTTGTGGTATCGTGACATGCATACTTGTTGTGTTGTACTATGTGTAGTACATGTATTTTGTTGTGTTGTACGCCAGGTGTAGGTACATTTTTTGTGTGGCGTTGTACATCAGGTATAGATGTATGAGTTTTGTTGTATATCGGGTGTATGTGTATACATTTTTGGTGTCGCACATTGTGTGCGGATGCATGTCTTGTGATGTACATTGTGTACGTATACGTGTTGTGTTGTGTTGTACACTTGGTGCAGGCGCATGTGTTGTGTTGTACACTAGGTGTAGGTGTATGTGTTGTATGTCAGGTGTAGATGCATGTATTTCATGGATGGCATGTTGTGTGTGGTTGTATGTGTGGGATGTACATTATGTGTGTGTGCACACGGTTGAGGAGGAGGCATGAAGTGTTTGTCGGGTGCGGCAACTAATCTGAAGTATGTAAGAAATAAGGAAAAAGGTGGAAGCCAAGGATTGATTAAATGATAAGTATCGATATTTTATTTCAGTTTTATTATGCATGTGATTTATGATTTTGGTCTATGATGATTACATGTGACTTGTGATTCTGGCTTATGATGGTTACGTGTGATTTATGATTTTGATATATGATGGTTGTGTTTCGAGCTAACCTGATGTGATATGTTTATACATGATGATTTGATCAAAGATGCTAGTTTGACTTGTTGTGATAGGAAGTAAACAAGATTGCGAGTGTACCTTATTGGCGAGCTACCAATGAGGTATGATTTGAAGTTATTTTGAGTCCAATGGAAATTATGTGCTTGGAACAAGAATGTATGAACATGCTCGATTGGGTGGTTGAAACTGAGTGCAAGAATTAAGAGCATCAGCAAAAGAAATTAGAACAGGCAACAATATGCTGCTAAAGCATTCAGGAGTAGGGCCATTATGGGACATTGGTACCCAATAGTGTCCATTGGTTTCCATGAGCATGCTATGACCGGTATGATGGTTTGAGTTAGGTATATGCCTTGGTTTTGTACCTTCCGATGCGAGGAAGCTTTGCTAAGGGATGGACTGCCCGAGATGGGGGTGCCAATGGAACTTGGAAGGGGAGTGACTGCACGGAAGGGGATGATCGAATTGTCCGAGGGACTATATAGCAGAGAAGGGAAGGTCATAGATGGATTTGCTTTGGTCATTAGCAATGCTAGATGGAATCATATGCACATTGGGAGTGCACCCTGGAACAATGAGCTGGTAATTGTTCATTGAGAGGACATGTAGCGCGGGATTGTAGTGCTGGACATTGGATACAAATTTGACATTGCAGTGGATTTTGGACTTCCTGGGAAGGAGGTGAATCCCGGTATTACTTTGACGGTGGAGGTGTGAGTCTCTGGATTCCCTTGTTGCGGATGTGGGCATCATATCCTTTTTATTTGTTGGTTGAGCAAATATGCATATGTGTGTATTATTGTAAATATTGTATTGAGCTGGATTTATAAAGCTCCATAGATAGTATGGTTATTGTTGGTTGAAGCAAATGTGTATGTGTATATGTGGTTATTGTAAATATTGTAATTAGTTGTGTTATAAAGCTCCAATAAACGGTATGTTTGTCATGTTTCGGCAGTGATCATTGTAAATACTGCAACAAGCTATGTTATAAAGGTCCATGGGAAGTATGTTTTGTTTTCAATAATATTGTTGGTTATAGGTGTCATTAAACACCGAGGACGATGTTCCCCCAAGGGGGAGGGTTCTGTAACAGCCCTGGTGAAAATTCCATGTAAAAAAATATATAAGGCCACGGTCGATGGGACACATATTTTAAGATGAATGGTGGGGAAAACATCTTAGTGGGTGTTCATTTGGTTGTTTATGGATAACTAAATTGGCAAAGGCAATGACTAAGGCTTTGGAGAGGCACAAGGCATTAATTGGCATTTTATTTATGAAAATAAAGGAAATTAGGAGAAAAAGAAGGTGAAAGGTCACAAGTTACATGTGAGGAGGAAAATGAAGAAAATAGAGGCCTCCTTAATAAAAAGGCTTCATAGGATCAGTGGGTAATATTTTGACAGGTTTTGGTGGAGCTCTCTTCTATTCCCTCTCTCTCTCTCATACTCTTGTATACTTAGATTTTTCTTGGAGCACTCTTAGAGGGTGTGGCATACTTGGAGTTTTGGAGCAAGAAGGAAAAGGAAGAGCAAGAAATCATAAGAGGGCATTAGAATCAGCAGCTACAACAATTTTTCTTGCAGATACTGAGTTGCATGTATGTTTTCCTCACTAGTTTTGGAATGCATGGCACATGCATGTGGTTTCTTGGTTGTGATCTGTCATTGGCATGGAGGATTGCCTGGATTGACAATGGATTGCCTAGCCTTGCCATTTCCTAGATAGCCATGGTGATTATGGGTTTAATTTCATTGTGTGTTTTTGGTTGGTTCTCATGTTTCCTTAGCTTGGGTTGAGTTACTAGTTCCTAGAGCCTTGGTTGGGCAAATGCTCTCGAGCCCTGTAAAAACTTGGGTTGAGTTACTAGTCCCGTAGCCTCGGTTGGAAAAAAGCTCTGGAGCCCTTGGTGGGTTGATTTACTAGTCTTGGAGCCTTGGTTGGACAAACACTCAGGACCTCGACGATAATTGTGGGTTGAGTTACTAGTCCTGGAGTCTTGGTTGGAACAAATGCTCTGGAGCCCTGGATGGCTGGGATAGAGACTGATCCGATGATGGTTTTGTGATGTCCGACCATGAGGTGGAATCACTGTTTGATGGGTTGAGGTGGATGTCCTCTGGAATCCCTGGATGGTTTTTGATTGATGTGTTCTATGAGATCCCACATTCACGTTAGGAATATGGCACAGGGGTGAATGGATGAAGAGAGATTTGGCTCAACGATTCTACGGTCGGGTGGAACGTGGAAGTCCCATAACGGGTTTGGATTTTGCATCATTAGTGAAATGTTATTTCTACTTGTATTTCTATGAGCATTTTGATGGATTGTACGTGGTCTATATGGATGTACTTTCATGAGTATTTTTGTCCCTATTATGTTGGTTATGTATGTGTTTTATGACAACAACGATGTATGGCTTTCCTCAAGTTTTTACTTGTAATTGAATTATTAATGTATTTATGACCTAATGGATGGAATGGTAGTTGATGTGTTGAGGCATCAACGGTTCCTAACGATTCTCAGCTAAGTATGACACCCTTATGCTTAGCACTGTTAATTACACATGTAGATTACACATTTGCAATATGTTTGACAAAATGCCTGTCATGGAATTTTGTCATGGCTAGTAGGGGTCCAATCAAGGTCTTAAACAAGTATTTGCTTTATTTTGCTGATTTGAAGAGATGGTTCAATTATTGGAAGTGACTTGGGCTCTAGGCTTGAAAAAGTGGCTCAAATCCCAGAATCGCTGGCATAACACTGAAAATTTTGGCCTCTGGTCGCTGGCAGGAAAGCCTGTGAGAGCGAATTTGGGTTTCTGGTCGCACTCATGCCTATAACATGCGAGCGACTGAGCCTTAAATTGTCCAAAACCGTAGTGGGACCCCAAGGCAAGTTGTCTAAAGTATTGGATTGGTTCTTGAAGGTCTTGTAGCTGATAATTAATGTTTGTATGGTGTTTTTTCGTCAGTTCCAATTCCTTAACATGACTTAGGAGGTCGAATCATATCATAGTGGCCTCTCGTCGCATGTTTACCCCGGCTAGTCAATTGCTTAGGTAGATGTGGGAGGAAAGTGTTACATTGTGTCCTTGATAAAATACATCATCAATCCTTGGTAATGGATATTTGTTTCTGATAGCCACTTTATTTCACTGTCAGTAATCAATACAAAGTCTCAAGATGTCGTCCTTCTTCTTAAAAAAGAGGACAGTGGCTCCCCAAGGTGACACGCTGGGATGTATGTACTTTTTGTCCAGTAATTCTTACAGCTGAATTTTCAATTCTGTCAACTCTAGTATACTCATTGTGTACAGTGCCTTGGACATCAGGGTAGCTCCTGGAATTAGTTCAATGGTGAAATCTATATCTTGTTCACATGGTAGTCTAAGTATTTCTTCTGGGAACAAATCTGCAAAGTCTTGAACTATTGGAAAGTTTTCTAATGTTGTTGTTTTCTCCTTGGAACTGGTATACCCCACCTAGACTGCATATATTTAGAAGCCTTTTCTAATACACTTCTCTAATTGGGAGGCTACAATTGGTATTAATTTCATAGGCCTCTTAATTCCTTGGACTTCATGTCTAACACCTTCCTCACTCAAGAAATTGATAGTCTTTTGCTTATAGTTTACAAGAAAACAGTGAGCTTGTAGCCAATCCATACCAACAAAAAACATCGTAGGATTCTAAAGGTAGTACATTTAGATTTAGCATAATAGGATGATATGCCAATTTGACTAAAAAAAATTTCAACTTTAGCCACTACTCCCCTTTTTTTCCCTTGTGGCTAATTGGACCAACTATAGAAATTATGTTGTATATTTTCCACTGCTCATGGAGTTTTAATAAAAAACACAAGACATAAACCTACATTACTTCTCTGCGGACATTAATTCACAATTTAGAACAAAAAATCTCTTACATGCAAGAATAAATAACACACATGCAACAAGTATTTTTATCTAGGGAAATCAATTTGCTAAAAATCCCAATGCCTACTTGCCTTAATCAAATGAATAAAGATGCATTACAATTGCTTTGCTCAACTGAGCTCATCCTGAAAGTGCACAACCTATCTCTCTGCTCACCGAAGGCCTCTGACCCAGACTTAGTCAAAATGTTCCCTTAGATTGAGATACTATTTCCTTGTGTTGTTCCTTGAGGAAATTAGCTCCTATTATTTAGGAACTTCCTCTAATTGAATTTTGCAATTCCTTAGGTTAATCATCTAACTGCATGCAACATCTGCACACTCAAGACTAGTCTACAACTGATGTTACACTTCCTTGGAATCTCCACCTCAACTGCGTAACTCAAATTATCTACATGCACTTGTTATTTTATGTTGATTGATTAGTTAACAGAATGATCACTAATTTTGACTGAAGTCCCACTAGTTCCTCCAAAAGTTGGAACTAGTTTAATTTAAAACAATCTGAGATAACTTACCTTGATTGCTACAAATTAGAAATTACACATAAAAAACTTAATTGTAACTCCTCCAACTTGAATTTACTCAGTAAATTGGGTGAAAAAAATCTATGTCACACAAGTTAACATCATCCAAGTTGTTTGCTGAAGTGGAAATTTGAATTTTCTCAATTTAATCAAGGCAAAATCAAATTGAGAATTTCTTGCTGCATTTTTCAACACTCCTTCTCAGCGAGAAATGGATTATAAACCACCCCTATCTTTCACCTGTGGAACTCGAACTTCCCTCTTGACAAGGCCTTTGTCAAAATGTCAACATCTTGTTCCTCTGTCGAAATGTACTGGAACAACATTATCCGCCTTTGCAAACTCGTAAATGGTGATATCCAATATGTATATGCTTAGATCAATCATGAAAAACAAGATTTTTAGAGATCTTCGTGCAACTTTGATTATCACAGTAGATTAGAGTTGGATCCATATTCTGACCAAACAATCCAATAAGTATATTTCTCATCTAAATCGCCTCACATCCTGCTTGACTCGCAACCATGTATTCTACTTTTGCCAAGCTGAGTGCCACAAATATTTACTTCCTATTGTACCAAGAAACTGTTGCGGACCCAACACTGAAAATTCCACCTGATGTACTCTTATGGTCTGATGGTCTTCCCACCAAATCTGAATCTAAGAAGCCACATAGCTTCACTCCCTATGTCAGTATGTACCATAGTCCAAACTAGGTAGTGCCTCTGAGGTACCGTAGAACATGCTTAGATTCCCTCCAAAATAATTGGTTGGCATAACCATAGCTTTGCTCAGTTGGTTGACTGCATAACACATATCTGGTTGTGTGTTCACAAGATACATTAGTGAACCCACCAATTGCCGGTAAATAATAACATCTACTTCCTCACTTGAAGTGACATCCTCTTTCCTCCAATTGGTCGCTAGAGGTGTCTCCATGGGTTTGCAATTATCAATGTGGAACCTCTGAAGTATCTCGTTGGCATACTTTACTTGAGAGACAAACAATTCCCCTTCACCTTTCCATACTTCCAATCCGAGGAAGTATTGCATGAGACCCATGTCCTTCATTTCAAAATCTCTTGCAATTTCCTCCTTGCAAGATCTGATCAAATGCTCATCACCAATTAAAATCAAATCATTAGCATATAAGACAATAATCAACAATTTACCTTCTACCAAGATATGATAGAGGTTTTCATCCGCTTCACTTTTGGTGAAGCCCAAACTAGTGAGATAGCTATCGATCTTAATGTACCAAACAAAGTGTCCTTGCTTAAGACTGCATAATTCTCGCTTGAGTCTGCACACATGAGATGTCTGATAAAAAGTCTCGAAGCCTTTTGGTTTCTCGATATACACTTCCTTCTCAATAACTCCATTGAGGAATGTTGTTTTCACATCCATCTGGTGGATATTCCGCCCCATCTATGCATCCAGAGAAAGACTTGGTCTGATGGATGAGTACCTTAATATATGAGAAAAGGTCTCGTCATATTCAATCCCCTCAACTTGAGAGTACCCCTTGGCCATAAATATGGACTTCTAATTTTCTATGCTTCTGTTTACTGCATGCTTTACCTTGAAGATCCATTTCATAATTTTCTATGCTTCTGGTTACTACATGCTTTACCTTGAAGATCCATCTCGAACCCACAACTGATTTATTTGTTGGACTTGGGACCACTTCCCAAACACTGTTCTTTATAATGGATTCATATTCCTCCACCATTGCATCAACCCATATAAGTTTCTCTATTGCTTCCTCGAAAGAGGATGGCTCAGTCTCTACAAGATCATTAGATCCATGTAGCTAGTGTATCGATCTGGTTGCCTTCTCTATCTGTGCTTATTTGAAGGAGCACCCACATTCTCCATCGCATCCTGAACAAGTCTCTCAGCTTCCCTGGTCCTTTTCCTACCTTCTCTGCATGGTTATGCTTGAGTGGCTATATCTACTCTCTGCTCCTCAACTTGTGGCTACTCCATAACTTCTTGAGGTTCCTCCTCTGAAGCTAAAAGCTCCTCTCCTGGTGGGATCTGAAGCACCCTCTCAAGAGAGCACCACATGGATTTATCTTCGTCAAATTTTACATCCCTTCGCACAACTGTGATTCGGAGGGATGACAAGTACACATGGTATTTGTGGGGAGTTTCTGTGTAACCCACAAATACCCCCAATTCTGTTTCCAACTTTAGTTTGTTCCTTGATTCTTTGGGGACTTGGCAGTAAACATATACTCCAAAAATCATGAAGTGCAACACATCCAAATTTATCCTCGAGAAAGCCTCCTCCAGTGTAATCATATCCAGAAACCGATGAGGACTTCGGTTCTACAAATAGACTATTGTGTTGCATGCCTCGGCCCATAAATGTAGAGGTGGGCCTTGATCATGAAACATCTCCCTTGTTGCTCCCACAATGCTATGGTTCTTTCTTTCAGCCACCCCATTCTATTGTGGGTTGTGGGGTGTTATCAACTCTCATCGAATGCCTTTTTTTACATAGAAATTTTTAAATTCATTCGACACATACTCACCTCCATTATCACTCCTGAGAGCCTTCAACTTCTTGCCTATTTCTTTCTCAACCAATGCCTTGAATTCTACAAACTTGGAGAACGCCTCATCCTTCTTACGCAAGAAGAATATCTTACACTTCTGTGAGAAGCCATCAATAAAAATGACAAAATATTTGTGCCTGGTAGTGGATGTCGTTGAGAAAGGTCCACAGACATCAAAGTGGATCCTTTCAAGGACTACATGTGCTTTGTTGTCTCGATCATGGAATGTGGATTTTGTGTACTTCTCTAAAGTACATCCTTTTCATACATCTTGCTACTCAAGTGCTCCTTTGGGGAGGCCTGTGGTTATCTGTTGCATGATCTTCAAAGTACCATGATGCAAATGGCCAAGTCTTCTATGCCAAAGTTCACCGACGTCACGACTTTGCGCCTACTTCACCTTTGTGCTTAATGCAACATAATCCTCGACATCTAGCTTGTACAAGTTCTTCAGACGAGCCCCAATCTACTTCACCTCTTCCATGGTTGTGTGTCTCAGGAGTTCCTTTTCTTTGCTGAAGATCAAATCATAACCAAACTCTTCCAAAACTGCAACAAAAACAATATTTTTCCTTACGCCTAAAATGAACATGAAATCCT
Organism: Pinus tabuliformis; assembly: GCA_031772625.1. Classification (NCBI taxonomy): domain Eukaryota; kingdom Viridiplantae; phylum Streptophyta; class Pinopsida; order Pinales; family Pinaceae; genus Pinus; species Pinus tabuliformis. Next base: position 585,330,403 of record CM062811.1, read on the forward strand.
TAAGCCCGAGGAGGGAGCCCGACACTGTCTGAAAGGTGACTGTACCAATCCTAGTCACGCTATACCTTCCGTTGTCCCCCATCTCTAATCCAAATTTAAATAGGAATGCAACAAATTATAGATATAACCATAAATACATAGATGTAACAGAAATAACACTTCCTTTTATTAATATCAAATAATGAAATATGCTTACAAACAGAATGGAAATGAGACTAGCTCGGGCGATGGTAGCTTATCTCCGAGAAGATATGTGGCGGCTACGTGCCTCTGAACTAAGTTACAATGAGGCTCAAGGGCCTCTTTATTATTGAATAATAAGATAAAACCCTAAACAACCAAAACCCTAACCCGAGGAGATGTAACACCAAGAGTTTATGGGCCCCGTTGGGGTTAGTTGGGTAGTGAACTTCCCGGGGTCGTAACTTGGTCATATTATCTTCGTTTAACGCGCATGACACCTCATTGGAAAGATCTCTACGAGGACTGCAACTTAAAACATGATTTCAAAGAAATCACCTAGATTTCATTGCCAAAAAACGTTGTTTAGGGCCTCAAAACGACTCTAGAAGTTCAGGACCCGAAAAACTGCGAAAAATAGTAAAGTGTGCTACAATTAAGGAAACTAAAAAACTGAAAGGAACAATGGTGGGGATCCAAGTGGAACAGGTGGGTGGCCACCAATATCCACCTAGATCATTCCTCCCCCCTTAGGAAGCAATGGTTTCCATTGCGTTGAGTTCCTCCATGAGATGAGGAAACTTCTGATGAACTTGGTCTATAGTGATCCATTCTCCTTGGTGCAGGAGTTGGCCGGCTTTGAAAAATTGATACAGTTGGATCTTCTGTTGGCGTGTGTTCTTGATTTTCATGTCCATGATCCGATCAGTTGCAGCTTGTTCCATGCAGTCTGGATTTAACTTTGTTGGTGTGAGCTGTTTTGCAATGTCAGATGTGTCCAATAATGTTGGAAAGTATGGCCGAAGGTGATCCACATTGAATATTGGGTGCAAGCCAAGGAATGGGGTAATGTTGAGCTCAAAAGCATCATCTCCCACAACCTTAGTGATGGTGTATGGCCCATATCAAAGCAGGCGAATATTTTGGTGGGGCCTAGTGAGGCGCTCCTTCTGCAAATGTTGCCAAACTTTGTTGCCCACCTGGAACTTGTGTGGCACCCATAGTTGATCATGCCATTGCTTGTACTTAGCATTGGCTTTGTCCAATATGTCATGGACTTGTTGGAGGATGTGTTAAATGTGCTCAATGAAGCTATTTTCCTTGTCGACTTTGGACTGGACATGATCTGAATCTACCTGAGTCACTGCAAATGGTATGGCCACATCAATGGGACATAATGGCTGGAATCCCAAGCCCACCTGAAAAGAGTTGTGGCTAGTCGAGTTGTGGAGAGCTCAATTATAGTTGTGTTGGACATAGGGGAGGCTCTCATCCCATGCGCATGGATGCTTTGTGTTGTACATGTGCGGAATGTGTATGATCATCCTGTTGACGACCTCTGTCTAGCCATCAGTTTGGGGATGGAAAGTTGTGGACTTAGTGAGATTGGTATCCAGCATCGACTAGAGACTGGACCAAAATGTACTGAGGAACCTGCTGTACCGATCTAAGATGATAGACTGTGGGATCCCAAAGTGTACCCACACTCGTTCAAAGAAGAGTTTAGCAATGGCTTCTGTTGTGATACTCTTCTTGCAGGGGGCCATAATGGCCTTCTTCGAGAATCTGTCGACGACCACAAAAACACAATCATTTCCATGCTTAGTAAAAGGAAGGTCTGACATGTAATCCATGGATATGGATTCCCAAAGTCAACTAGGCGTAGGCAAAAAAGTATAGAGACCTTGCTTCTTGATGGTTGGTTTGGCAAAGGCGCAGAAAGTGCAGGATTTGATGTACTTCCCTACATCCTGTCGAATATTTGGCCAATATAAATACTTCTGTGATACTGCCACCATTTTCTCGACCCCGAAATGCCCAACAACTCAGCTATATTGCGTTTCCCAAATCATCTTTGCACGCTTGCTTGAAGGAACACAAAGGTGTCCTAGGTGGCATAACAAAGCATCCTGGAGGTGAAAATTTGAAACTTGCTAACCCTCGAAGAGCGTATGGTATGTGTGGCTGAATTTTGGGTCTCTTTTGAGAGAAGTGGCCAATCATAAGTCTCGTGCCCACAAGAGTTGAGAACGGTGGTTAACATCATGATCGGTGGTCGGCTGAGGCAGTTCGCAACATTATTTGTGTTGCCCTTCTTGTACTTCATATTCAAATGGAACTATTGCAGGTATTTGGACCACTTCTGATGGCAATCATTCTACAACTTCCCTTGCGTCTATATGAACTGCAGGGGTTGGTGGTCTGTGTGGATGACCGTTTCCTTCCCCAAAATGTAATGCTTCCATTATCGGCAGGCCTGCATAATGGAATACATCTCTTTGTCATAAATGGGATACTTCCGGACTGTGCTTGAAAGTGTCTCACTGTGATATGACAATGGATTCCCTTGTTGAGTAAGGACTGCCCCAATATCATAGTCAAAGGAATCTGTCTCGATCTCAAATGGTTTTTGCAAGTCTAGTAATGTGAGCACTGGTGCATAGTAGAGGTGATGTTTCAACTCTGCGAATGCCTTTTGTTGAGATTCAGACCAATTTTTTTTTTTCTTTCGCTCCTCCTTTGGTGACTTGACTCAAGGGCCAAGTGATATGAGGGAACCCCAACACAAACCTACAGTAGAAATTAGCAAGACCTAGAAACCGCGGGAGCTATGTCAGAGTGGTTGGGGCTGGCCAAACCCGAATGACTTAGATCTTGGCTGGATCCACATGCAACCCCCGTTCATCAATAATGTATCCCAGATACTAAACTTGGGTAATGACAAAAGTGATTTTCTCCAAATTGGCACACAACTTGTGTTGCTGTTGTGTTTGGAGAACCTGTCGGATGTGGTGGATGTGCTCTTCCCAGCTCTGGTTGAAGATCAGGATGTCATCCAAGTATACCACTAAAAATGAGTTGGTGAATGGCCGCAAGATGTCATCCATCATCCTCATGAAGGTTGCAGGAGCATTCGTCAACGCTAAAGGCATAACCAACCATTCGAAAAGGCCCTCCTGGGATTTGAAGGCAGTCTTCCACACATCGTAGGGTTCGATTGGTACCTCGTGATATCTGGACTTCAAGTCGATCTTGCTAAAATATTTTACCCCCTTGAGTTGGTCTAGAAGGTCATCGATCCATGAGATCTGGTACCTATTCCATACAGTGATCTTGTTCAGCGCCCGATAGTCAATACAAAGTCTCCAAGTCCCATCCTTCTTCTCTACCAACACGATCGGGCTCCCATAGGGCAATGAACTTGTGCGAATGTGACCTTTCTATAGTAGCTCCTAAGTTTGCCTCTTGATTTCATCGTTCTCCAGAATGGAGCACCGATAGATTGGTCCATTGGGTAACGACGCACCTGGGGTCAGATCGATGGAGTGCTTGACCTGACAGTGCAGAGGCACCCCCGTGGGGGAGGTGAATATGTCCTCGTACTCCTCCACGATCTTGTCCATCTGTTGTTGTCATGTGAGGGGCCCTGTCTGGAGGTCATGGCCACCATATTCTTCTTTCTTTAAGGGCATATCATCAGGAAAACAAATTTCCCGGTTTTTGAAATGAGCTTACTACATTGTTTTGCAGTAACTAGAGAGATGGCGGTAGGCGGTGCTACCTTTGATATCTTGTACAACTTATTTCCCAATGTAACAATAACAACGCGAGGCCTTGGATCATACACAACATGTCACTTCCACAAGTATGGTTGGCCTAATAATACATCACAAACATCAAGGGTAGCAACATCACATAATACCTCATTCGTGAAGGGCTTGATGTTGTATGGAAAGCAACATTGTTGGCTCACGCATAGATCCCGTTCTTGGTGAAGCCACCCGATGGTGTATGGTTGTGGGTATGCTGTGGTTGGTAAGCCTAGTTCCTTTACGACCTCTGCTGCAATGAGGTTCTTTTGGCTCTCGGCATTGACAATGAAAGGTAGCAGGGAACCCTTTACCCATATCTAGGAGTGGAAGAGACGCTCCTCCTCCTTTAGATCTTTGAGTTCCTCCTTGTGGATATTTGTGGTGGTGACGGTGGCATTGGGCTCCACATCAATAATCTACTTCCCTTTGTCATTCCCCTTGTCGGGTTCTGACTCAGAGTTAGAATACGCACCTAATTCTGAAGCCTTCAGCTCAACCACCAGTGACTACTTGGCCCGACACTCTTGTGTTGTGGGTGGATCTCTTATGGAACTCACACCACTTTCTCGCGTCCTTCTTCAGCTTCGTAGCGTTGTCCTTTGCTTATGGCCTTGGCAGGTTTTCTTAGGCCGTCCAACCTTGTCTTTGTCCTTTTTTCTGCAATTTGGGGGCACCTTTCCCTTGCTTTGGGTTCGCAGATCCAAAGTCTCGCTTCTTCTATTTAAACTTCTGCTCGATCTTGATGGCGTATCGGTATGTCGTTCCGAGCAAGGAGATGTCCAGGAACTCCTTCTCATCTTGGATGTATCTATGTAGGTAGCCACGGTACTTGAGTACTAAATGTTTCTCAGAATCCTTGATACCCAACTTCGTGCGAAGGGTATGAAAAATTTTGGTAAACTCCGACACATCTTGGTCCCTTCCTTGTCGCGACATGGTCCAATTTATGTAATTGTCCTCGTAGCTCCCGACAGGGTAGTACTGCTCCTTGAAGGTGTCCTGGAATGAATTCCAAGTGGGAGCAACTGAAAACAATGAGGTCGTACTTTCATCCGTCTACTCACAATAGGTTTCCCACCAGTCCTTGACATGGGGAGCGACATTGAGAAGAGAAAAAGTAATATTTTCTTGGCTAGAAAAATCATGAGCAAAAAAATATCCTTCTAGTAGATTCAACCATTTATCTACGCTGTCTGCATCTATTTGGACCTCAAATACGAGAATTTCAAAGTTTACTTGTACCTTATGTTATGCTCCTATACCAATAGGTGTCATATTTCATAATTGACTTGATGAGCTATGAATATGTTCATACATTTCCTTGTTGCAAAGGTTTTCCATATTTTCAAAAAATCAAAAAATTTAAAAAATGTAAAGAGGGTATACCCTAAAAGAAAAATCAAAGGGTGAAAAGAATAAAAAGAGGTCAAAAAGGAAAGAAAATGAACCCCATCAAAAGAAAGACCCAGGAAAGTGTGCAAGTCTAAATGCCACTACTTTTTACTCTTGTGCAATAAACAATTGTGTGCAACTTGTTAACTTATGCCACAATTGATGAATAGTCAAACAACTCAAGCTTGGCTAGTTCATATTTGAATTTTATGCTTTAGAGATAGAGAATAAAATCTGACCAAACTGTTTAATATTGGTAGATAAGTAGATAGGTAGAGTGAATAAAAGGAGCTCAACATTTTAATTTGAGCCCTTGGATGTAATAAGGCTAGATTTAGATAGATTTCTCCATGTAAAAGAAAGAAAAGTTTGATAAGGGTTGGCCAGTCTAAGTGCACCAACATAAAGAAGAAAAAATGTTAGGTTAAGGTAGGTAGGGTAGGTAGAGGATGTTGCAGAATTACATGTGATGGATAATGACTCTAAATGTGTTAATTTTTACTTTCATCACAAGTGCAAAGCAGACATTACACTGGAAGCATTTCAAGCGAGGCAAGGTCAAATAATTAACTTCCCTTCTCATCTTTCCCTAATTTTTCACTAATTCCCCCTAAGTACAAAGGCATTTGCTAAAATTAGAGGGGCTCAAAGAATTTCTCTGACTTCTGGAGGGACTGGACCCTTGGCCCAATAATTTAAAAGCCTAAGCACTTAAAACCATCCATAAGTTATTCATTTAATTTCATAAGTCTTTTCCTAAGTAAAATCCTATTTTACTTAAGAAAATTACACAATACCCCATAAAAACCCTTTTTTCATTCAAGTCTAAGTTAAATACACAACTCTAATGTTTTTTACTTGGTGCTTTTCATTACATTACCATATTAATTTATAACTTATTTGATATAAATCCCTTATAAAATTACCCACACCCGTATTATATTATTATACAAAATCCGGAAAAATTACATATCCCGCCCCGATGGTTAAATATAACCGTAAATCAAACAATAAAATGGTATTAATTAACTAATCCGTAGTTAATTAAGAACCCAACTCCGCCACCATTTAATGAGGATTAATTATGTCATTTGGACAAATTAATAACTCTAATAAGTAATCGCATCACCCCCGATATGATTAAATCCTTTAAATTATATCGGGCCCGACCTCCTCTAACCTTCTGCCACTTCACCTCCCTGTTGACCGTTCGATCAGGTCCTCCAGATCTAACGGCCTTAATGAATATTGTGCACCCCTTTGTGACCGTACGTTAGCACGCAATCACAAAGTGGTTTTTACACAGCGCCTCCGCCATGCGTCGCAATATCTATGGAATCGCTTGCTCCCGGCTTATTACCGCCCGTCCCCAAAAGTGGTGTGATACGAAACCGCTTACCGCTTTCCCGTATACGACAAAAACGTCACTTCACTCCTTGTTGACGACATCCACCCGAAAACCAAAAACCCCCGCCAACCCTTGACTTTGTAAATAAACAAACAAATGTCGTTTTCATTGTTTTGTACCATAAACTTGTGCTCCCATGCAAAGAACGTCGAGGTCAACTGCCCAAGGTTTTCAACCGCCAACTTGCTCAAAAAACTTGCAGCCGATGCAGCCCAGAACCTGTTAGCCACTACTAGCACCTGTTATTTCACTATTCATCCCCCGAACACAGGTATTTATCCAAATTCCCAATAAAACCCTGCAAGTTCTCGTTTTCCACTGTAATTTGATAGAAAAAGCCCAAATTCATTGCAATTCAGTCTTTGTTTTCATTATATAAGTTCCCAGACCCTCTGTTTGCCCATTTTTATAGAGAAACATTGTTTCCATCTGAATCCACAAGAACCAGACATGGAAACCCTTGTGGCCCTGAGTGTTGCACCCCTAAATTCTCCACACAAAGATTTAGACTATCTACCTTTGGCTGATAGGGACTTCCAGGTAAAGGACCTCATCACTGACAAAAATCACTTGAGAGTCTTTTGCCAGAGCAGAGATAACTACCTAAATGGCTCTGATATCCTAGGACTGTGGGAATCCAACCTTCCTATGTATTTTCTACCCTCAGTTCATGTTTTCCCAGAAATAATTCATCATTTCCATGCCAATTACGACCCTAATCGCCGAGCAGTCATGTCCCCGAGCCAAAACATTCTTTTTCTAATAACTGCCGAGTCAATTAATGAAATGTTACAATTTCATCCCAGTCAAGCTCTGACTCCCCTTTCCATGGGAGATTTACTTGAGAAATCAGTTAAATTATCCCAAGAGGAACTCACTCGCCTCTGTCAAATTTTCATGTCACCAAAACATCAGCCTGATGGCCCACCTCCTTACATGCAAACCTTTTTCACAGATATGGGACAACTCATAATCAACATGATATCATCAATAATGGGTTTCAATACTAGTGAATTTGTTGATGAGTTAACCCTAGCAATGTTGTCAATCTTTACTCCTGGACAGCCCCCTGCTGTCAAATATGACTTTGCCTCCTACATTGCTGACAAGATTCATGACCAGTTCATGAGACTAGAAAATGAAAGAGTTTTCAAGTACTCCTCCTTTATATACTATCTTATACTCTTTTATCAATCAGCAAACTTCCCATTCCCTGTCCTGAAACTTGACACCAGAGGAAATCCAAGGTCTGTGATCTTCTGGTCTGCAGTCTTCCATGATTCGTTTGAAACCCCTTATTCCTATAATGAATTCATTGACCTATTCATTCATCCAGCAACTACCTTGTTAGCAAGGGTTTCCCCTCCCAGGATCAGTGGTGATATTAGAAAGACTCTTCAACTTTCTAAACAACACAAAGTGGGAGATTGGTACCTTTATCAGAACTTCACAGAATTCAAGATATATGGTTGTGAGCTTGCCCCCTTTAAATTACCAAAATATGTCCCAATGCAACTGTTTGCATTGGAATACTATAGGCAAATGTGTAATGCAGATTTGATCCACTTTACCAAAGCCAAAAAGAAAGCACAACTAAGGATCAAACATCAAATAGGCCCTTTTGTCTACAACAGTAGAGAAGCAGGGGAAGCAGCAGAAAGAATTCTAGAAGACTACCTTAGATTACAAAAGAGCTTTGGTTGGGCCCCATATGACCCTCAGGGCTTTATTTGTGATAGAAGAATGAAGAATAGGTTGTCCCCCTATATGCATCATAGGATCTTAGAAATTGAACAGATTGCCAATATGGATGAATGGAGAGAGGGGACCTTAGTAGCTGATGACAGTGAACGGGTTAATATTGAAAATGTAATGAGAGATCTTGAAAAGACTCTTGACTTAGATTCTTTTGCACAGGTACATGGTAGTTCTCAGAGATCAGTATCAGGAATAAGTGCCTCAGCAGTTGGGACCTCAGAAAGGCACTCACAACAGACTAATACACCAGCCAAAGACCTCCAAGGGTAAAGAAATAGAGACCAGTACACAGGCCACTGAGCAATCTACAATGTCAAAACAACCTGAAACTTCCAAGGAATAGGCCCAAATGCAAACTCCCCCAACTTAGGGCAATGTGGGAGAACCTCCAATTTTGCAGACTCCCCTGAATGAGGAAAGGAATAAGAAAAGATATAGGGAAGTAGCTACCCCTGCCAGTGGACCCTCAGTGCAGCCTGGTGCAAAAAGACAAAGGTTAAATCCTCTTTCAGAGGAAGAATTTTTTGAAGAGACTACTGATAGTCAAAGGAAAGAAGGAAAAGATAGTCATCAAACATTCCCAGTAGGTGGAACATCTACTAGCTCACAGAGACAGGAGCTAGAAAGACAACAAAGTGCAGAGGTATCATCTTTCAGACCACCAGGAAAGGACACTTCAGATATCAAGAAGACATTTATGGAAATAAAAGCTAGAAATGATCCATTGAGGATTCAGGTTTATAATCAATATTTGAAAATGGCTCCCACTAATCAAAACAAATTGATGTCAGCCTATGACATCAAGGAAGGTAAAATGATAATGAGTTATTTCAAACCTAAAGTGCAACAACCTCAATCAGCAGCAGACTATCTCAGAACCAATTTTGAGGTTATGGCAAAGGATATTCATCCTTTGGATCAAATTGAATTGCACAAACAAACTGGAGAGATGATTTATTCCACCTTGACTGGTAAGGCTATGATGGCCCAAAGGCTGGAAAATTCTCTAAACAACACAACTGCCCAACTACAGTTGGAGAAAACCTCTTCACAGGCTAAAGACAACAGGATCAAAACATTAGAATAATTGATCATTAGGTTGGGCCATGATCCCAAAGATGTGAAGGCTGAAGAGGTCTTGATACAAAAGAAGGATGAAGACATTGTTGCATTGAGAAAGCAAATGAAATTTCCACCTTCACAACACCCCCAAACAACTGAGGTGATACAACAAAGAACAGAAGAAGAGCTGATGGATCTAGTCCTGAAACTTAATGAGCAGCTAAAGGAAACTGAACAAGAGTTGGAGAAATCATTGAAGGATAAGCAGGGAGAGTCGACCTCTTAGCCCCCCAATGTGATTCCAGTACTTTCCACTACAGTCCCTTCTACCCTTGGAACAGCTCTGGCACCTAATGTTCCAACAGTCACAACAGAGGCAATAACAACAACAACAACAACAGGTACAACACAAGCAGGAATTTCAGGTCTCAGCCCAGATGAATTAGTAAAATCAATGGAGGAATTGAAACTCCAAGTCACAGAACTGCAAAAGGTAAAAGAACAATATGCTACCTTGGAGCAAAGGTATGATCTCTCAAAGATAAATGTTGCAGAAAGAACAAGGGAAATTAAAGGATTAGAACAGAGAGTAAAATCACTAGAAAATGATCTCACATTTGATAAACCTTTGACAAAAATTAGGAAAATTCTTTGGGCCAACATCACTCAGTCAATAAATAATGTTTGGCCATCAATCCAAATAATTTTTGAACAAATTGATTTAGTAAAGGCAGCTCGAGAAGAAGTACAAAAGACAAGAGCAGAATTAGGAAATATGCTTAAGGAAGCCACCAGGCTCATACAGTTTTTGAATACCAAGAATAACTACCAGCTTGAAGAACTGGGCATTCAAGATAGAACAGGAACAATTCTGGAAGTCAAAAGAGTTTTAACTAAAAGGACTCTGATGCAAAATTTAGAAAGAAGATTCCATGACATGCAGGAAGAAATTAATGCTTTTATGAAGAAATTTGATATTTTGCAGAGTAAAGGGTTGCCTAGTCCTTTAGTTATTAATGACAAATTAATGAGGCATATAGATTATGTGGAGAAATTGAATCAATATGCAGGCAACCAGGCAAGTTCATCAACAAGTGCATCATCATTAAAAGCATTGCCTACAGGCAAAGTCCTCTATGACAGTCTAGAGAACTTATTCTACATCGAGCATGAAATAAAGCACTTGTTTCCAATTCAGCCTACCTTTTTCAGGTACACCGAAACTGATGAGACCCTGAGAAAACTTCAAAGAACCAAAATACCACAACCACAATGGTGGGAAGAAATGTTAGAAATTTTGTAAATGATCCTTGGTAAAAAGTAAATTTTAGTTATTTGCTACAGTCAATAATGGTAAAAAGGATAAACAGAGATCAAACAGGTCAAAGAGTATCAGAGCAGGTAAAGAGTATCAATGAAAACAGGGTAGCCAGCACAGAATTACCAAGAAGACAATAACATGCCAAATCATAGGGCCTGCCTCCAGCACATTCATAAGAATAGGAACAACACAACATCAGTTTGCCTTTTCTTCTATCTATGAGACCATCTGTCTCTATTTTTCTTGTAACTTATTGATAGTCATCCTAGAATATATCTCACTTTGTTATGAGATATTTTTTGTAAAGTTTTTTTTATAAATACTCCCTCAATTGGAGTATTGAGGGTGGATTCTTAGACATTGCTGTAATACTGATTATTTTGGAATAAAGTGTTGTTGGACAAAATTTTGTATGGCTAGCTGGATGAAGAATTAATGCAAAGGACTTTTCACAGGATTCATGAGTCAGACACTGGATCAATAAGTCTTCTATATCTCATGTTTTAAAGTTTTCTTGTTTATTATATCAACTATGTTTCATATCTGAATGATAAACGAAAAAGAATAATTTAGAAAGTGCTTGAGTGCAATCTGTTTTCAATTGTTTTTGTTCTTAATGTTTTCCTCTAAACTAGCATAAACAATGAATTCTTAAATGCTCTTGTTTCCTAGTTTATTCATTTTGATTATTTGGTAAAGAATTCTTAATTTCTCTTTATTGATAATCATCCAAGTTCCCTCTTTTAAAATATGTTGAAGGATTCTTAATTTCCCTTCATCTCTTTTGAGTCCATTCCATCTTTTTAAAGTCTCTATTTGTTCCTTGTTTAACTACCTTGCCCTGTGAAACCATCCCTTGTTAAGAAACCAAATCCAGTTAAGCCATCTTCTTTGAATCCATTAGCCCAATGGCCTAAACTACTCAGTCCTACCCCTCTGCTATTGAATTCCACCACCAAACACAATCAAAACTCCTAAACTTTCATAACTAGCCTAATATCTTTCAAAACAAAGCTAAAACTTAAAGAGAGAACCCTCTCTGGATACAGATTGGCTAGATTCTGTATCTAAAAGTTGGTTTGTGGTTACCTCAGACCCCTTTCCTCTTCCCAACAACTTCAAGGAAAATCTGAGTGATAACACCTTAAAAGGTATGGAGCCTCCAGAGTGGATATTAGATGTGGATGCACCGCCGGTGGGCAATTGTTGAAGGATCTGGGCAAAGTTATCCATCATCGCGTTCCTTTGTTTCTAGAGGGCCTCCTTAAGAAATATTTTGATAGGATATCTTGCTCCCTCGTCTTTCTTTTCTTCCCCCATGGGAGGCCATCGGGATTTACAAGGTTGGTCTTGCAAAGGTTCGACAAGTTCGATCCCTAACCCCTTACATCCCGACCTCGTTGGGGACATGCAAAGAAAAACAGAGAAATAGAAGACCGCTCTGATACCACCGATCTGAATTTAAACAGGAATGCAACAAATTGTAGATATAACCATAAATACAAAGGTGCAACAGAAATAACAATTCCTTTCACTAATATCAAATAATGAAATATGCTTACAAACAGAATGGAAATGAGACTAGCCCGGGCGATGGTAGCTTATCTCTGAGAAGATATGTGGCAGCTACATGCCTCTGAACTGAGTTATAATGAGGCTCAAGGGCCTTTTTATTATTGAACAATAAGAGAAAACCCTAAACAACCAAAACCCTAACTTGAGGAGATGTAACACCAAGAGTTTATGGGCCCCGTTGGGGTTAGTTGGGTAGCCAACTTCCCAAGGTCATAACTTGGTCATATTATCTCTGTTTGACGCACATGATACCTCATTGGAAAGATATCTCCGAGGAATACATATAAAAATATAATTTCAAAGAAATTTCCTAGATTTCATTGCCAAAAAAACGTCGTTTAGGGCCTCAAAACGTCTCCAGAAATTCAGGACCCGAAAAAATGCTAAAAATAGTAAACTGTGCTACAATTAAGGAAACTGAAAAACTGAAAGAAACAATGGTGGGGGTCTAAGTGGAATAGGCGGGTGGCCACCAATATCCACTTGGATCAATGTCGATGTGCATCTGCAAATAATTTTCTTCTAGGACACTAAAAAATTCTCTATTCCCCGTCATATGGAATGATGCACCTGAGTCCAAGTACCAAATGCTCCCCCATCACCGTGTTGGATAGGCATGCAATGATGGTAAATTCAAGCTTGAACTGTGAAGCCAAAGCTTCACCTTCTTCTCCTCCTGAGGTCTTCTTGATTGCCTTCTTGTGTGGACACTTCATGACATAGTGCTTGAATTCATGACAATAAAAGCATTTACTTTTTAACAAATCTTTCTTCTTGTCCCCTTGACAGAATTCTGGTTTGGATTGGGATTCCTTCCCTTTTCCCTTGTTTTCCTTTCCAAGTAATGAAGATTTCTCTTCATCCTTTCCCTTAGATGAAGTCCCATATTTGGTATTATGCCTTATTTCCTCATGTACCAAATCAGACCATAAGCGCTCCCAGCTTGGTAGTTTCTCCCTCTTATTCACTGAATCTTGATAGCTCTGCCAACTCTTGGGAAGGCCCATAAGGGCTAAGGTTACCAAGTCTTCTTCAGGGACATTAACACTAAACCCTCCAAATTCATCACGACACTATGTAAACTTTCTTAGATACTGTGGAATTGTGTCATTCTTCTGCATCTTGATACTACGAAGTTCATCCTTGAGCGTTAGCTTCCTGTGGTCACTACTATTCTAAAAAAATTATATCATTTCTTTCCACATTGCGAACAAAGTTTTTTTTCCATGGATATTCGAGACAATATGATCCCGTACTCCCTCCAAGTTTATTATCCCCACCTTGGCTACATCTTTCTTCCACTGAGCAAGGTTATGGGCATCAAACGCTTGAGGTTTTGCAACATTTGTCTTGATGTATTCTAGAAATCCAGTGTCATCCAATACTGCCTCCATACGGTCCTTCCATGCAAAAAAATTAGAGGTGCCTTCCAAGGCATACTCTAGCCTTAGTCCATTGAAGGCTATATTCTTAGCTCTGAAGAAATCTTGCTACACTGATCTTCAAATTCAAACCTATAAGAAATAACTTCGAATTTCTTGCTCTAATGTGAATCCAACTCTGATACCATGTATAAATTAGGTTGTATATTTGCAACTGCTCATGAGTTTTTAATCAAAATAACAAGACACAAACCTACACTACTACTTTGCGGATATTAATTCACAATTTAGAACATAAAATCTTGGTCATGCAAGAAGAAATAACGCACATGCAACAAGTATTTTTATCCAGGGAAAGCAATATGCTAAAACCCCAATTTCTTCTTGCATTAATAAAATTAATAGAGATGTATTACAATCGATTTGCTCAACTGAGCTCACCCTGCATGTGCACAACTTATCTCTCTGCTCACTAAAGGCCTTTGACCCAAACTTAGTCAAATTTTGCCTTGGCTTGAGCTCCTATTTCCTTGCATTATTCCTTGAGGAAATTATCCCCTATTATTTAGGAAATTCCTCTAATTGAATTGCACAATTCCTTAGGTTGATCATTTGACCGCATGTAACACATGTACACTCAAAACTAGTCTACAACTGATATTACACTGCCTTGGAATCTCCACCTCAACTGGGTAACTTTAATTCTCTGCATGCACTAGCTATTTTGGGTTGATTGATAATTTAATTGGATGATCACATAGTTTGACATAAAGTCCCACTACTTAACTAACCTTCCACTAGTTCCTCCAAAATTTGGAACTAGTTTAACTTAAAATAACCTGAGATAGCTCTCCTTGATTGCTACAAATTAACAATCACGCATGCAAAACTGAACTCTAACTCCTCCAACTCAAATTTACTGAGTAAATTGGGTGAAACAAGCCATGTCACACAGGTTAACATCATCCAAGTTGTCTGCTGATATGGAAATTAAAATTTTATCAATTTAATCAAGGCAAAATCAAATTGAGAATTTCTTGCTGCATTTTTCAACACCAACCATAGGTTCTTAAATTTATTGACTTGCAAATGACACAATTTCGCCACTTTAGGTATTTCATAACTTAAAATTTCTCTAGGGTCTATTAAAATAGAAACAATATGCTCAAATGTATTACCTTCGAATTCGATCATGCTACGTTGATACTTTGCTTGGTGATCTTCTAGTGAACCATTGATTTTACGTATACTTTTCACCAATTCACCCACAGTTGAAGCCACTTGGATATTTGTTACCTGCATAAATCTTCCGCGATAGGGACAATTATTTATAATGTGGTCCTCCATAAACCCAAAATTGTAGTGGTAGATTTGTGATTAGATGGATTCTAGTTTGGTTGTTTGATCTATTGATTTTGGTTCATTATGTAACCGAGTTTTCTACTGACCTTTCTCCATGGATTTCCCTTTCTAATTTTTGTGGGAATTTCTAAATGTAAAGTTTTGTTATTTTTTACCTTTTGTACATTCGTCTATCCTTTCTTAGCTACCCAAGACTTATTATTATCTTTCTGCTTCATCTGTTGATAACAAATTCACAATTTCCTTACAACATCGTCCACAGTTTTTGGGTTATCAAATTCTAGCTATTCCTTCAAATGAGTTTGCAAACTACTAATAAATCGTTGTACTTTGGCCTTTTCTTCCCATATATAGGGAACATACCATAAAAAAGAGGTGAAATATTTCACAAATTCATCCATGGTTAGCTGTCCTAACTGAAGACCATGAAATTCTTTGGCCTTGTCATCTTAAAATGGTTTAGTCATATACTTGCCTTTAAAATATTTCTGGAAAGTTTCATAGGTAATTAATTGTTCATCAACTCCATGTACTACCTTCACTTATTCCTGCCATAAGATTTCCTTTCCCTATAGTTGGTAAATTTCTAAACCTGCTTTCAAATTATCATCATATTCATAAATATGGAAGTATTTATTCATGTTAACTAACCAAGATTTTGCTGCCTCTTTAGCCTCACCGTCA
Source organism: Pinus tabuliformis (assembly GCA_031772625.1). Lineage (NCBI taxonomy): Eukaryota > Viridiplantae > Streptophyta > Pinopsida > Pinales > Pinaceae > Pinus > Pinus tabuliformis. Next base: position 585,346,120 of record CM062811.1, read on the forward strand.
AAGCTTGGGGGTTTTATCTTTTTGAATTCTCCTTGTAATTCTGTCTTTCATCTTTTAGCTCCTTTTTGCGTATTACCCCCATAGATATTTCTAGTCTCTTTCTTATTTGTCTCTTGATCTCCCTCTGATTCTTGTGTCTGGATCCTTTTAGGTACACTATCTTCCCTCTTCCTATGGGACTCTGCTATGTTACCATTTTCCAGGCTCGAAATGGAATTCCTATGATTCTGTCTATCTATCAAACTTTTCATTATTTGTTCCCGTTCACACTGTTATAGACATATTTGGGCACTGCAACCCAAATCTTATATGTCAATAAACCAAGGGCTTTTTAACCCCTAAAAGTGTTGTTTCATTCCCTAAAGGATCATGGTCCATTGATTACATCATTCCCCAAAAGTTCCACTTGAAAAACCACTCAAAACTGGCCAAAATTGGACCATATTGACTGCTCCACTGTCAGGGTGCGATGCATCTCACTTTCTACACATGGGGGGTGCGATGCATACTGAAAAGGCCTTCTGTAGGGTGCGATGAGTGAGAATGGACAAATGGCAGAGACAATTTGCTAAGTGGAAACTCATGGAATCTTCTAGAAACTTCTCCCATGACACTTGTCTCTCTGAATTCGCCCAGGGATGAGTAAGAGATCAATGAAATCTCCAAGTGGAACCAAGAAATATCAGTGGAATGACACTAATCAAAAACCCAGAGCTGACTCACACCCTTGCAAGACATCTATAAATGGATTCCTCATCTGAGAGATCTAGAGGCTAGAATTTTGTATTTTGTAAGGAAGCGTTGTTGGTTTATCTGTGAGAAGAAACATTGTATTGTTGGGTGATCTTGCTTTTCATGAGGTGAAGAGGGTTTTGATACTGGGAGGATGATGCTGGATCAGACAGCTGGGTTGTAATCCTCTCTTCTACTATTAATAAATTTCTTTGAGTTTTCCTCCATATAATCGTGTATTTGTGAATCTTGCTATTTGTGAATGCAATTGTATGGTCAATTTATTTTTGATTCTGCATCGTTTATGATATTATAGATCGAGATGCTTTGATGGTGTTTTGTTACTTTGACTCTACAGGTACTCTCTGAAGCGAGACAAGTAGGAGAGGAGTGGCAAGCTCTATCAAGGGAGAGAGAAATCAAGTAAGGAGCCAAGCGGAAGATCCAGGTTGGTCCCCTTTTCTTCCCTCTTATCTATTACAATTAAAGGAAATCTTGAATTTCTTTGATTGTTTGTTTCTAAGATAGCTACCCATCTTAGTGGGACTAGTAGTTCGAATCGACAATAGTTTTCCCGGAAACACACACGTTAAATGTTCATTGTATTCCATTAGGTTTTCCATCTCAACCTTCAGTTTTTGCACAATTTTCTACAACACTATAGTTCTATTGCGAGACTCATTCTCCAAATGGATCCACATTTCTGGGTTGGGTCCCACAAAAGGTGTTGAACTAAATCCTACAAGGTATCTTGTTGGTGGAGTAAACTACCCCTCCTCATATTTCTTACACTTTCTCTCTCTCTCTCTCTATGAAACATTCAATGCAATTTGTTATTTATTATTCTGCTCACTTAGGCGACAACGTTGAAACCGTGCTCTAATACCATGTAGAAATTCCCACTGTAGATCAACAGATTATGCAATATACTAAAGCAAAATACAAGATCTACTTCTACAACAAACTTGCAGAAGCTTAATCGATTATGAGCAATATCAAATAGAACACATATAACTGGGAATGAGAAATCAATCACACATGGACACAAAAGAATACTCTGGGAAAAGCCTCAGCTAAAAACCCCGATCTCTGTATTATCATACAAGTGGAAATATGTTTAGATTACACAAAGCATCAGCTCACAAGCTATCCTTCTCTCAGTACAATCCAAAAAATACAGCTCACAGACTGAATAGACATAAGATATGCCTTCCCTCAGCCCTCCAAGCCTCCTATTTCCTTGCACAATTTTCCTTGGGGTCTAATGCTGCCACCTGTGTGAATTGGCCTCATCACACACTCATCAAACCCAAAAGTAACTGCGCAATATCCAAGGAATGAATTCCTTCTACATGCAAGAGATATCCTCCATGAAATATTCCTGCAACTGATAGTGCATTTTCCCATCATCTGATCTCAACTGGGTCTCTATCTGGACTGACATGCATGAGTTATTTATGAGAGAATATTCAGTTATCTAAAGTGCAGCAGTTACATGCATGCATGCATTAACTAACTGAACTCACAATTAGTTCAACAAACTATTTGAACTAATCTAACTGAACTTAACTCAGTTAATTGAGCTAACTAATTACAACTCAAAGTATAACTCATCATGATCTCCTTTAATCAAGGGATAACTTCCTCAATCAATGGTGAAACTGTTGCATGTCTACACATAAACTTCATGTTTGATTTTCTACAACTAATTAACTCAATATGAATTAATTAATTTAATTTTACAAACAACTACTAAGATCAAATTCGAATTTTGATTCTCAATTTTAGTTTAGGGACTAACTAAAATTGGAATGTATCCCGAAATGCTATTTATAGCAGTGCTAATTTTAGCACTTCTATTTTTAGCATTTCTTGTTGCTATTTTCAACACTCCCTCTCAACAAGAAAGGGATTATCAGTAACCCCAATCCTGTCTTTGTGGAACTCGAACTTGCATTTTGACAATGCCTTAGTCAAAATATCTGCATCATGTTCCTCGGTCGAAACATACATCAACAACATGATCCTCTTGACCACACAGTCTTGAAGATGGTAATATAGGATATCAATGTGCTTGGACCTATCAAGAAAAACTGGATTCTCAGAGAGTTTGATACAACTCTGATTATCGTAGTAGACCACAGTTGGATCCATCCTCTGACCAAACAATCCCACTAGAATCTTCCGCATCCAAATGGCCTCGCATGTTGCCTGACTAGCATCCATGTATTCATCCTTTGCTGAGCTAAGTGCAACTGACCTCTGTTTCCTACTATACTAGGAAACTGTCGTTGAACCAAGGTTGAAGATTCCTCCAAAAGTTCTCTTCCGGTCTGATGGACTCCTTGCCCAATCTGCATCTGTGAAGCCTTGAAGCTTCAATCCATCTGTCCGTCTGTACCACAATCCATACTGAGATGTGCCTCTGAGGTATCTCAGCACATGCTTCGCTGCCTTCCAAAACAACTTGGTAGGCTGAACCATAGCTTGACTCAACTAGTTCACTGCAAAGCATAAATCTGGTCATGTGTTCACTAGAGACATAAGTGAACCCACAAGCTACCGATAAATAGTAGCAACTACTACCTCACATGAAGTAGCATACTCCTTCCTCCAGTTCCCAACTAGAGGAGTCTACATGGGCTTGCACTTCTCCATGTGGAAGCGCCTGAGTATCTCATTGGCATACTTTCCTTGAGAAACAAATACTTCCACATCTTTCTGCCACACCTCCATGCTTAGAAATTAGTGCATAAGACCCATGTCTTTCATCTCGAACTCTCTTGCAAGGTCCTTCTTATGAGAATTGATCAACTTATCATCACCTGTCAAAATCAGATCATCCACATAAAGGACAATGATCAATGGCTTACCTTCTACCATGATGTGGCAAAGGTTTGCATTTGCTTCACTCTTGGTGAAGCCCAACCCGGTGAAATAGCTGTCGATCTTGGTGTACGAAGCACGAGGTGCTTGCTTCAGCTCATACAAAGCCCTCTTGAGTCGGCACACATGTGACTCACAATCAAAGGTCTCAAAACCTTCTGGTTGTTCAATGTACACCTCTTCCTCAATCTTCCCATTGAGGAATGTTGTCTTCACATCCATCTGATGGATCTTCAAACCCATCTGAGTTGATAGTGCCAACATCGATCTGATAGATAAGTACCTTGCTACAGGAGAAAAGGTCTCATCGTAGTCAATCCCCTCGACCTGCAAGAAACCATGGGCAACAAACCTTGCCTTATGTTTCTCAATGTTGCCATCAGCTGCGTGCTTTACCTTGTAAAGCCATCTAGAACTCACGACTGACTTGTCCTGAGGTCTTGGGACAACATCCCACACACTGTTTTGAATGATAGAGTCGTACTCCTCTACCATTGCATCAACCCAGACTGGTTGCTGCACTGCCTCCTCGAATGAAGAAGGTTTGGACTCTACACACTCCCCAACCAGGGCCATGTAACCAGTGTACCACTCGGGTGACCTCCTCTGTCTATGCTGAGAAGATGGCTGTCCCACATTCTCCTTCGCATCCAACATCAACCGGTCAGCTTCCCTTGAGTGTTTTTGTCGATCTCTGGAAGACTCAGCATGAGTAGATGTCTCCACTCCCAGATCCTCTGCATGTGGCTGCCCTGATGAGCCCCAAAAATGGGTAACTTATTGGGCTCATTTTGCCTATTGTTCTCCATTTATCCACCATTCTTCATAGTTTATGTATGATTTTGAAGTATGTTTATGTTAATTGAATGAATGAGAATAATCACTTGACCATGAAGGCTAATACGTGTTTGTTGCAGATTTTTGGACAACTTTTGGACCAAGGTCAAGCATTTATGGAAATTTGACAGCCAAATACGAGGGGACAAGGCTGAGGATCCGTAGGAAGGATGTCTCCTACACTAAATGACCCTTCCTTGAGTTCTCCACCATCAGCTCGGAGTTCAACAGCCCACCAAAGTTGATTTCCAAAGGCAGCCAAGCAGCTTTTATGAAGTGGTTGAGTACTGCAGTTTTGAGCAGCCAAGCCCCCTCGAATTAAGGATGATTGCTAGAGGTCCTTGTAGTGCATAAGTAGGAAGGCTTCCAGCGTTCGTAGGTTACTTGTTGAACATTTGTATTTCACACTATAGTGCTACTTTGTTTCTCAGCCCATTTTGGAGCTTCTACTATAACACATTTTGGACATGGTTGTTTTTTGAGTAATGGAAACCAGTTTTATGTTGCATCAGTTCTGAGCTTCTTTTCAGGAGCCTGCAGCTCTTGGGGTTGGGCCCAACCCAAGCGCTAGGACCTCCTCTGTGTATTGTTATATGTTTTTCTTTACTGTCTTCCTAAAATAGTTTCTGCTGGTAGATTAGAATCTTGCTTGGTTATCTAGGTCATTTTTGATGATTGAAAAAGATTTTCGTGGTTCAGAGTGATTTGATAGGTTGACAATAGAAAATATCTTCGAAAAAGGCCATCAAGAAACCTTGGATCTCACCTCTCCCTCCTCGGGACCATGAGCTGAGACCCAAGTGTCCTTGCTGCCACAAAAACACTGTTTTTGCTTCTTCATGCAATTGCTAGTGTTAGTTTCTCAGTTGCAAAAGTTGATACCAGATGTGATTACATGCTTAGATCCATTCTTGCTTGGTTTTCATAAGTTATTTTACATAATTTTCTACAAATGAATTTCTGTTCATCATGGGTGCTGGTTCCTAGGTCAAATTAGGTTAGAATAGCTAGATGTTTGGTTTGCATGGTCTTTGTTTGGTCAGTTCCAAGAAGTAGTGTGCAGAACACCTGTGATACCTCCCTGCCTACCTTTCCACCATCAGTGCAGCTTGTTCCATCCCCTAACTCAGATTCTTGCCTTTCGTTTGCCACACTTTCTCACTTTGACCTAATTTCCATATTTTTGTGCAACATTGCTCCATCCATCCTTGAACAAATCCAACCATCCTCATCACTTCTCAGCTTCATTTGCCAGGTTCTAAACCTCTTCACACCCTCATCCAACCTCCATCTCCACTTCTCCACCTTTCTTCCACCTTCAACCCTCCAAAATCTCCTTTCGAAACATCCTGTAGAACCCCTGCAGACTTCCTGTAGAAGATCACGAGAGCGGTTTTTCGAGATCCGATCACGATGAAACTCTCTGGAAGGGTGTTAGGGACCCCTTAGGCCCTCTTCTCACCTTCCCAACCTCCTGCAAGCACCCTCACCATTTCCTTCCATCAATCAACCTCTGCACAGTCAAAACAGTTAAGCACATGCATAATAATTCTACAAGATTACTCAAAAATACAAAAAGACATTCCTTTTTAGATTTCACTGCAAGAGTAGCTTAGTCACATGCATTCTACATTTCTAGAAGTCAATGGCATCCATTTCCACTGCTTTCATCTCTTTTCTTGCACCGGTAGGGTTAGTCTGTAAAACTAGGGTTTGCTAGGGTTTGCATTCCTTTTCCACTTTCAGCTTCTTTCTGCAAGTAGACTAGCTTCCTTTGAGTTAGCTTTCATCCATCACCGTTAAAAGCTTCTTCTAAGAGCTCATAGAAGTTGGCTTAAGCTCCTAGCGGACTTGTGCCAGCTGATCTAGTGACAACTGCGGCAAGAGCTAGTACTTGTGCATATAGCACCGTCGCTTCCAAGTTTGTTACGAACTACCGGGTTGATAGAAGTAAAGAAGGGAGTCCCAGGAGTTGCAGCATTATTGCTACAATATTGGAGCCCACCATATTTTTGGCGCCATTGCCGAGGAAGCGTCAGAGTATTTGTGATTGCTGCTTTTCTTCTACTTTCTACTTCAATCTTCTGCTAAGTAGTTTATTTCAGCAAGAGTAGAGTAGTTGTTTCATTTCCATTCTGCAATTTCATTTCCGTAAAAGTAGATTAGACATTTCCTGCTTTTATTTCATTTCAGAAAGCGTAGATTATCATTTCCTGCTTTCATAGATTAGCATTTCAATTCTGCAATTTCGTTTCGGCAAGATAGATTTTAGTTAGTTGCAGTTCAATCACTTTCAGTTTTGCAGGTACAAGTAGAAAAAAAAAATGCCAAAACTCCACCAAAAATATTCCATTTCATGCCTCGTAGGAACAGAGACAATACAGGGAAATTCTTACCCAACACCCCCACCACATCACTGAGTCACTCTTCTCTCTTCTTTGGTGGCAGTGATCCAGAAGAACCTATAGGTGAACCTCCAGAGATATACGAAGATCCTATAACAGAAGAAGAGCAAGAAAACATTCCACTTGAGACCATGGTTGAACACAGAAACGATAGAGAAGATGAGGAGAGAATAGAAGGTACCTTTCCCACCCGAGAGACCAACGGGAACATGAAAATGAAACATAAGTCCCTGAGCCTTACCTCACTTCCATGGATTGACCACTGAAGACCCTGATACCTTCCTGTTTGAGTTTGTTGTCCTTTGTCGAACTTATGACTATGCAGAAGATGAGCAAAAGTTGAAACTCTTTCCCTCTACCCTCAAGGATGCAACACTATGCTGGTTCATGGGGTTACCTGGAAACAGTATCACAACTTGGGCTCAGATGCAGCAAGCCTTTAACAACAAATACCGGGACTACTGTAGGTCAAAGGAAACGAAGGGAGAGATCTTTCAGATGGCCATGGGAAGTGATGAGTCTTTAGAAGACTATGAAGAAAGGTTCCAACTTAGTTATAAAAGGGCCAGGTTCACACTGGACCCCGAATCTCTGAAGCTGGTTCTGCTCCAAGGAGTCCTTGAAGACCTTCTAGATACCCTCCATCTGCTAGCTGGAGGAGACATCTACCAACTACCTTATGAGGACATAAGGACTGTGTTTAGAAACCACTCTAGGGAAGCTCGGAAAAGAGGTAGGGGGAATCCACTTTCAGCTAGTACCACCTTCTCCAAGCATGAGTTTGCAAATCAGACGGAAGACCTCAAAAGTGAGACGAGACAGACCATTGCCAAGCAATTGGATACCTTCTGAATCCAACAGAAGAAAGAGGAAGCTGAGAAGGCTTTGGCCATCTTTTGTCCCAGATGTACAAGGAAGCATCCTAAGAATGAGTGTCCATTGCACTCAGTGGAGGTATGTTTCGTTTTTGAGGAAGATCACCCCACAAACCAGTGCCCAACCTTACCTGGACTTAAAGCCATGTACCAAGGGGCTGAAGGGGCCACTGAGCTACTCTACTTCCTCAACCAAAGGAGGCCGCATGGATCTAGACCTTATCACCAGGGGATGCAAGGAACATCCCAAAATTATTACAACCGCAACCAATCCGCTCACATGCCTTCTTGGGGCCCCCCTGCTCATCCTTCCTGGTCCGCACCTCATCCTTGGTCTTATCCATCTCAATACCATACTCAACCCACTGCTCATTCGTTTCACTCTCATGCTCAGCCACAACCTCAGTGGAATGCACCTCAACCGGGGTGGAGGCCTCAATACAACTCTCCTCCCTCTATTTTGCCTCCACTGCTCGCTCAACCACAACCGTTACCTCCCGCTCCTCCAAGACAACCTCAAATACCTGCTCAACCGAACTTGAAACCCAACAACAGACAGGCCCAACAGGTATACACTGGAGAGACGACATGCCCTACCTATGCTGTGGAGATTCAGGAGATCAACCTACGATCTGGAAAGGTCCTTCCAGATCGCCAACCTCCTCCCCTGGAGGATGAGGAAGGGAAACAGGAAAGTGAACCCAAAGCCATTCCACCCTTTCCTAAGAGACTAATAGTAGCCACGCAACCAAACCCAGAGGAGACCGAACTTCTGGGAGAACTTAAACAGTTGTGTGTGAAAATCCCACTTCTCCAGGCTATAAAAGATGTACCAATTTACAACAAATTGATCAAGGAGAAGTGTTTTAGGCACCCAGGCAGGCACAAGAGAGATGCCCCGACTATCAATGTCATAGGACAACTGTCCAATCTGATGTTGGGGCAAATAATCTGTCCAAAATATTTGGATCCTGGAAGTCCTGTAGTTGATGTCCACATCAATGGCACCATAATCCCCCACACCCTGATCGATCTAGGGGCTGCCATCAATGTGATGACCAGGGACACTTTGCTCAAACTACACCTTTGGAGTTCCTTAAGAAAGACCTCGACAGTACTGCAGTTAGCAGACCGCTCCACCATGACTCCCGAGGGGATTGTGGAGGATGTCCTGGTCTCTGTTGATTCTTGGGAGTACCTTGAGGAATTTTTGGTCCTTCAGCCAAAGGAAAAACTCACTGGATTCCCCCTCATTTTGGGAAGGCCTTGGTTAGCTACTGCGGATGCTTACATCAGTTGTCGAGCTGGGAGCATGACCATCAAAAATGGGCTTATGTCCAAACAGCTAGTCCTATACCCTCTTGCCCAACCTCTGCTAGAACATGACTTACCTCTCTGGTTGGAGGAGGAAGATGAGGATGAAGTCTACTCTGCACCAGTGTGCACAATGGAAGCCACCCGGGGAGTTCCTCAAACCGAGGATGACCTAATTGAGAATTTGATTCAAAATCAACCTCCCGGTGTGCTGCCATTACAGAAGTTGGTGGAAAGTACCCAAGCCCGCGCTTTAGTGGACCTCTGTGTGGCTGATTCGACCTCTCTGTTGTAGGGAAAAGTATCCGACTCGGATGACCCTAACCCACTCTAAGGGTGACAGTTCCTTAGCAACAACTGTAAAACAAACTACTGAAAGTTTACTTCTTTATGAAAGCAAAAGAGAATGGAGGAAGCACTAACCGTTGCCTTGCGCTTAATGTCGAATCCAAACTCTCCTCTTTGGCCGCTTGCTCCTAGCTCTTTGTCCTTCTGCTCGCCCAGCTACAATGAGATCCTGCAAAACAACAAAGAAGGAAACTACAAGAGGCATGCAATCATAACTGGTTCATGGATTAGTGTAAACCAAACATGCAATCATCACAATATATAATTGAAACAAGAGCACATAGAAGAACCTCAATAGCTTTTATTAATGAAGAAATAAAGGTTCTGAGAGGATTACAACCATTGCAGGCTCCAACCCAGCAACACCTCCCAGCAGAAAGAATTGCTCTTCTTCACCTCTCTCAAACAATCACCCAATAGCTCAATGATGAAACCAACAGCATATCATTACTTTGCACAAAATTCCAGCCTCCTGAGCTCATAGGAGAGAGCTCAATATATAGATGAATTGAGAAAGGATGAGTCATCTTGCAACTGATGTGTAGCTGCCTTGTGTCCTCTCTCTCTTCAGTTAATCTTTAGTTGATCTTCAGTTCTTGAGTCCACTTGGTGAACCTTGCTTCCACTTGGAGAAACAAAGCCTCTGACTCATCACAAGGCGAAATACCTGATCCAAGTGTCATTTTTGGAAGATTCCAAAGCAATGACTCACTGTGCCACATGTCCAAACTCGCCCAACACAGGTGGGCTTTGTTCTACCTGCTTTGCAACGCAGGTACACCATGGAGCAATTGTGTTTCAGCGCAGAAGCCTAGTGGAGCACCTGCTTTGATTTCAGGATTGCTTGTTTTTGAGTGTTTTCAGGTGGAGAACTGATCTGAGAGCTGTTGGTTTGCTGACCTTGTTCCTCTAGGGGTAGGAACATCATGTTTAGGGAACTTTGGATCCCTTGGATTATCGACAATTCATGCTTGTTGCTGTAAGGCACAAAATTTTCTATAACAGATGCCCCCTAAAGTATGAGGTCGTTTATCGGGTGAAATGCTTTATTGAGAGGATCCGAAGTTCATTCAATCTGCTGAGAAGTGTCCTGTAATAAGATACAATACAATACATTATTTTTCATACATTTTTCATGATCTAGCTGAGGCGGGCATTCCCATGCTCAGCTTTATAAATACATTTTGGTACATAGAATAGACGATCGTCTGATTTAGACTGATATTTCTCTGCCGAAATTATCATCCTTTGAGAAGGATGATCATCTGTTGTAATGATGTACATATCAAATGTCTTTATGTCCTGAATATATATCGCAGCCCGGATGGATGAAACTAGATCCGGGGTCTTCAATCTCTTCCGATCTTCACTCGATGTACAAGTCGATCCATGTGAGAATTTCTTGAAGTCGAACATGGAAAGACATCGCTTGATTACCGGTCGATGATGTAAACCGTTAACAAGCGCGAGAGGAGTCACCGATAAGGATGATGACCCTCAAGGTACGGCAGTACAATCCACATGGTGGGAATAAAGGACTTGGCGTCGACCACCATGCAAAATCTTCTGGTCGAAGGTCATTGATGTATACCTGTCGCCGGAAGTGAGAAACTTGCCATTGAGGCATGCAAGCTTCAAAGTACTGAGGGGGGTGTTCCTAGATCAACTCCTTGGATAATGAGCTGATGTCGACAAGGAGCGATCCGTCAAAGGAGGGCCTTAATGAATCCCACATCAGTGACACGGAACGGAGCTAGTGATTGTGATGAGGTGCAAACACACTGTGATGTATGATTCAGGGTGGCGGTCATGAAGTGGATGAAGGATAATGTATGGCAGTGGGTGGAACACGGTTGACTCTTTACAGAACCACATCTCTTGAACATATAACGACACTGATGTGATGGATTGGTAGCATTACCCCAATTGTGGATGGTGTGGCGAGGACCATGATTCTGCGACCGGTGAATGAAACCACCCAACCCGATGCGGTACGGAGGACAAAGTGTCATGTTCAAGAGCGACTTGCTACCATTAATGCTGTGAGGTTCTCCCAATTTTTCCCCAGTCATTGCTGACCAGTACCTCTTTATTTTTGTCAAGCTTGAGGAGGATAACATATGCTTGTTCTATAACCTGCCCTTCGGGCAAGCCCATCGCTATGTTTTAACGAGCCTAGCGATAGGGAAACTCGTTCTTGTCTAAAGACAAGTTTGTCGCTATTTAATCATTTTAACGAGTCTAACGACAAGGAAAACTCGGTCCTTTTCATTTTTAGAGAGTCTGAAAAGGTACGAAAAGTTAACTCCAAAATTCCTTTTTCGTCTTCTAATCCCTTAAGTCCGAAAAAGTATAAAACAATACAGAAGGGATGAATTTTTGGTTGCTTTAACGAGCCGAACAAAACAAGCGCTCGATCTTTTTGTGCAATAATCCCTCAGGTCCAAAAAGATTAAAATCTAGAGGAGGGATAGCTTTCCGGTCGCTTTAACGAGCCGGAAGGCCAAAACTCGGCAAACTTTTCATATTTTACGAGTCAGTGAAAAGAGCTCAAAGAAGACTCGTCTTTTGAGGAACGAGTGATGAACAGGGATAGCAGCAGATTCCAGGTACAGGTTGGAATTCTCCAATCACGGCAGTGTCACAAGGATGGCTAAGTGAAATCACTCTTCGCAGCTGTTCCTCAAAATGGGTAAACAAACATATGGAGGTGAACGATTGGCCAAATGAACGGATGGAGGTGATGGCATATAAACACGACCAAGGGCTTTTAATATGGCTTTCAAAGGTTACATTTCTTGAGGTTGTTTACCGGTTCATTTTTTCTGGATGAGCTTGAACTGCTAGGGAAAGATTGCTCACAATTTATGTTTATTTTTTAAACGAGCATGAACTCTTGCACAAAAACTGCTCGATTCTTGCGTTTATTTTTTAACGAGCATGAACATTGCTAAAACTGCTCGATTATATGGTTTACTTTTGATTTTTACCATAATTTCTCTTTTTCATTGATAGCACTGCATTTTCAATTTGCTGCAACAAACTAGTTAGAAATGGGTAATATTTACTTAAAAATGAGATTAACTTACAACATTTACCTTGAATTACGTAAGAAAGCAAATAAAAGGGTTTTACCTCTCATTTTACCATTTCATTTGCATTTTGCTTGTTGGAGCTTTGGAGGAGCCTCTTTCCCCTCGATTTTCACCAGCTGATTCTGGAGGATTCTGCGGATGATTTTCAGCGCCGTTTGAACCAGGTAGGAGCTAAACCTTAGCTCTTCATTTTCATGGTTTCATTTTCCTGTTTTATGCCTGTTTTGCCGCTCTATTGGGCCTCTGGGGTTTTGCCAGGGCGCCCTCTGATCAACGCAGGTACCCCATTCGAAACCTGCGTTGGGATCCAAGCTGCTTGAAGGCAGCTTGTCCTCCAACGCAGGTAGTACACTGGGCACCTGCTTTGGGGCATAAAAGCAACAATTTTTCACAGATTTTGATGAAATTTTCGCCAGTTTTTCATCAATTTCAGGAGCTGACTCATCCTCTTGTTTGTTTTGCAGGGATTCTTGAACAAGATGGCCCTAACATGGCGAGAACGAGAACACGAAGAAGAAGATATGATTGCCCTTCATGATCCTGTTACGGTGGGCGCATTGCGAGACTGTGGTTTACTGAAGTTTTTCCGTATCTCTAGCATGAGAGCACAGATTTCACTACTGCAGTATTTGCTTGATGCTTGGGATCCTGTTAACCAAGTATTCCAGATCAGGAACAAACCTATTCCATTGACTGTGACAGACATTTACTTCTTGACTGGCCTGTCAAGGCGGGGTGCCCCCATTTCTTTATCAGGTACAGTTCGGGGGAATGATTCCGTGAGAGATTATGTTCGCCAGTATTGCAGGGAGGGGTCCCAGCCGAGGAGAGACGGCAAGGTGGTTATTCGTGATGTTACTAGCAGGCCTCTCAGGTCCATTCTGTATACTCTTGGTAGGATGGCCGGTAGCGCATCTTTACATGTTGCCAATAGGTCTCACATGCAGCACGCCTTGGAATGTCTCCAACCGAAAATCTTCAACTGGAGTGATGCAGTGCTTAGTCAGATGAAAAATCAATTGAACAAGGTGAAGGACGGGAAGCTGAAGAACTTTGGTTTTGGTTCAATTCTGACTGCCTTCGCCTTGGAGAAGATCCCTCTGATGCAACCTCAGTACATTGATCTCGGAGTGCCTTCTCCTACCGAGCCACGTATGCAGCAATGGGTCGATCACATGTCCAGGCATGCCGGTCAATCCCAGATTTCTTTCAATGCTGCTTTCTTTAGGTGGTTCGATCGCCAGGAGATGGCTTTTTCCGAGTACCCATATGTTGGTATGGATTTCCGGGGTGATCCGGATATGGTACTGCCAGACGGTGCTCAGTGGGATGCTACTGGTAAGAACTTCAACCATATTACCGTTCATTGTTTTCATTCATAATGTTCTTGTGCTTTATTCTTTCAAGACTTTAATTGAACTCATGTGCGCTTGCAGATGTTGGTCCTGTTCGTCCGGCATTTCGTCCGAGGCCACCTGTTACTGTTCCGGCAGAGGAACCTGCTCAGAGAGTTATTATCCGTGATCTTAGCGACACAGAGACCCTTTCAGCTGTGCAGGGGCAGGTCGAGAACCTTACCCGTGGTCTTCCGGATGTACAGATTGACGAGTTACCTTTACCGATGCAGCAGCATACTATCGGTGTACCTAGACGATGGACCCGTCTTCTGCGCATGATCGCACATACTGTGGCTTACTATCAGGAGCATCACTAGGCTAGGGTGCCCCCTAGCATTTTGAGTTTTTAGGTCATATGACCAATTTTGTCTTGGTTACAGAACATCATGTATGAACTTTATGAACAGCTTATATATATATTTTGATTTTCGAGTCTTATTCTGGTTGATTTGGATGATTCATATGTACACTTTTTATGATGTGTCCTTTATAAATGTTGCAAATGTCTGTCTAACACATAGTTTGCCAATGAGTCAGTTAATGTGTTTAGATTTCTTGAAATATGTTGATATTGAATTGAATCAAATCGTCTTTCCAAGATCTTTACTCTTAGGAACATGCGATAAATAGCTGGATTACGAACAGAATATGTACCATTGAGTTGTAGTACTACGAGCTGTGAGTCTAGCCTGACAATTAGTCGGCGTATGCCTCGTGCGATGGCATCAGAGAGTAGTTCTATCAACGCGCTATATTCAGCGATGTTATTCGTTGATTGCCCAATACATACACCTCTGAAACTTACTAACTCGCCATTTGGATTAAAAATGGCCCATGCTGCGGAGGATAGGTTCCGCGAACTACGACTTGCTCCGTCGGCATATCCAACACATGTCTCCATAAGGTTTGACATCTGCAACGAATGAAAAAGGGAATCACTCAACCAGAGTAAGAACTTTGGCGAAAACAAAATACAACAAAAGCACGCAGGTTACTATTTAAGCATAGTAACGCTTGAGGTACAGCCCGTTCCGGGGCTGCGCCAGTGGAATTCCGTCGTAATCTATTAACTCGTAGGCTCCTTTTGCTAATACTCTTTTAACAATATAGGGGCCCATCCATAAGGAATTGAATTTACCTGCTCCTAATTTATCGGATTCTTGGTCATAACGCAAGACCAAATCACCTTCTGAGAAGACACGGGGTTTGACATTTTTGTCGAACTGAGCCTTGACTCGTTTCTTATGGGCTTCGTTAGCCAATGCGGCATCACGACGGGTTTCATCCAATTGGATTAATTCCATGAAACGAGCCTCTTCTTCCGAAGTTCCGGGGAGGAGATCAATTGCGAGTTTAAGCGACGAAATTTCACACTGGATTGGTAAGACTGCTTCTAGACCGTACACCAATTGAAAAGGTGTGAAACCGGTCGCGTTTCTTACCGAGGTTCGGTAGGTCCACAAGGCTGCATACAGGATTAGGTGCCATCTTCTTTTACGAACTCCGATCATCCTCTGCAACATACGCTTCAAGACCTTGTTGATTGCTTCAACTTGTCCGTTGGCTTGTGGATAATACGGAGTAGAGCTGTCGTGAGACAGCCCTAGTTTGGCAGCTAATTCGACCATCATGTGATTGCGGAAGTGCGATCCATGATCTGTAACTATAGCCTGGGGTACACCGAACCTGGCGACTACATGATTGAAAAAGAAAAGGGCAGCTGTTTCACCAGTATTGTCCAATGTAGGCATCGCCTCGGCCCATTTGGTAAAATAGTCAACTGCGACTATAATATACCCATGCCCCCCGGTCGAGGTGGGGTTACATTGCATGAAATCGATGCCCCATTTGGCGAAAGGCCCAACCACAACTATCGGTTGCAGCGGTGCGGGTGGTCTTCTGGTTTTGCTATCAAAGATTTGATAGGAATGACAACTTCGGACTGCGATTATGCAATCTTTGAACATTGTTGGCCAAAAATATCCTGCTCTTAATATCTTTTGGGCTGTAGCGAAACCTGATTGATGCCCCCCACACGCGCCTGAATGGCACTCATTCAGGGCTTTTTTGGCTTCTTCATGGGTGAGACACCTCCTCAGAACGGTATCGATACCACGACGGTAAAGAGTATCACCGACGATCATGTAGTCTTTTGCTTGGTATCGTATACGTTTCTGTTCGGAGTGAGAGGTCTCAGGCCGAAAATTTTGGGTTTGGAGATAAATAATTATATCTCCATACCATTCATAGCTTGCAGATATCAGAAATAAAGTCTCGTCCACTATTGACTCTTTGGAAGTTTCGTCGTTGGACGATGATGGGAGATCGCATAATAATTCTGCGAATACTAGAGCTTTCTTTGATTTGGATTTCACAAATTCCAGATCAAACTCTTGAAGGATCGCTATCCATTTGGAATATTTGCCCCCCAGCAACTGTCGCGACAGTATATAAGTCATGGGGTTGCAATCTGACAGAATGGTAGTTTTCCTAAAGAGGATATAATGCCGAAATCTCTGTACCGCTTGAATAGCAGCGAGCGCTAGCTTTTCAACGTAAGAATATTTACTTTCTGTATCATTTAAGTTTTTACTTAAATAATATACAGGATGTTCAACTCCATCGACTTCTTGTACTAAAACCATCGCAATGGTTGTATCTGCTACAGCTAGATACAGGTTAAAATCCCTAAGATAATCTGGGGCGTACATTAATGATGCTTTTACTAGGGACTCTTTCAAAGCGTCAAAGGAAGCTTGCGCAACCTGGTCCCAATCGAAGGGTACATCTTTTTTCAAAAGACGTGTATAACCTTTAGCAAGTTCTGTGTAATTTGGAATGAACCTCCTCAGAAAGTTTGCTTTCCCTTGGAGTTTCTGAATCTGAAGCAAATTCGAAGGTGGAGGCAAATTAATGATTGCCTGAACCTTACAGGGGTCGAGACGAATCCCATCTTTAGAGACTACAAAGCCAAGTAAACGACCAGAACCGACGCAAAACACACATTTGTGAGGATTGAGTCTTATCTTGTAGTGTCGGCAACGTAAAAATATCGCTCTTAAATGCTGCGGATGATCAGTCCGCTTTCGTGAATGAGCTGGAAGATCGTCGAGATATGGTTGAACAATGCTCTTGATGTCATGGAAGGCGTAATTCATAGCCCTCTGAAAAGTTTCCCCTGCGTTCTTCAAGCCAAAGGGTAATTTTCGATAAGCGAACGTGCCCCACGGACATATAAATGCAGTCTTCGACTGGTCCTGTGGGCGGATATTTATTTGATTATACCCGGAAAATCCATCCATAAAGGAAAAGATTTCACATCCGGAGCATTCATCAATTATCTGGTCGATGAAGGGTGTGGGGTAGTTGTCCTTCGGACAAGCTTGGTTTACATCCCTATAATCGACGCACACTCTTATCGTCCCTTGTTTTTTCATAACAGGGACAATATTCGATACCCAATCGGTTAGAGGAACCGGGTAGATGAATCCAGCATGGAGAAGTTTCTCAACTTCTGCTTTAATGGCAGCGGCTTTCTTAGGGTGCACCTGTCGAAGCCGTTGTCTTACTGGTTTGACATCAGGATACATTTTAATTTCATGTTCAACGATTCTCGAGTCGATGCCTGGCATTTCATCGTATGAACAAGCAAAGACATCTCTAAATTCACGAAAGAGAGCGTTATATATTTTCAGTTCTGAAGGGGAACAACCTTTGCCAACATGAATATTCTCTACAACATCAGGTTTTGTCGAGATATTTATGGCTACAGTCTCTTCGATATTTGATAAGTTTCGCTCGGAATCCACCGTGTTTACAGTATTTGTTAGGAATTCAAAGACTGAAGGGTGGTAAAGATCTTTCTGAGTATCTTCTTGGTATTCTGGAAGAAGGGAACGATGGTGGTGATCATTCCATGGTGCTTCCTCAATCATTATTGATTGTAAGATTCCTTCGTCAGTCCCATGTACTTTCGACCAAGGATCTAATGGGGTACCATATTCCCTAGATCTATCTACCCAAACGCTCGACGAGCGTTGATTTGGGTTTGCCTCCCATGCATGAAACATTGATTGCTACAATATTTCAATGGGACTTGGCGGCAAAACCATTGCATGATCCATAGCGACTCTGCCTTCTGTGACTTTCAAGGTGGATACCATATTGCATGTTGCTACAAATGGTACATTTCCTATATAAATAGGAGGTGGTAGCGCAAAAGTTCCCATCATAGTGGGGTCTTTCAACAGACCTACTCCAATGTCTTGAATCGACCTGTCGCTGCCATGGATCATGGGAACGCTTCCTGTAACTTGTGAACCATTAGGGAGGAAGTTTTGTTGATCGACGACCGTAATCCCTCCTTCAAAGGGGAATGCGATCTTCCTAAAATAAGTCGACACAACAGCTTGCATGGCATAAATCCATGGCCTTCCTAGTAGGATGTTATAGTCAAGATTGCCATCGATGACTTCAACATCTATTTCTACTGTTTTGCCCCCTAGTTCAACCTTCAGGTTACTAAAGATACCGTAAGGGGTATATATCCTCCCGTCGAATGCTTTTAATGTCGTCGATGATCGCGACAAGGTTGGAGATCCTAAAGTTTTCCAGCAACTCATCGACATAATGCACGTCGATGCTCCCTCATCAATAATCGTTCTATGAACTGTTTTGTTGAGGGCTTTCACTTGGACGAGGAAAGCTAATTGAGCCGGCAACTGAGGATCATACCCTTTGTGATCAAAGGATACCAGATTGGAATCTTTAGGATCCACCCCACCAATTGCTGATAACAATGCCTGCCTTTGGGATGGGCAATTCTGTAATACCTCAAGAGTCGACATAGCAGATGGCGATTGCGCCAAATCTTCTACTATGTTGTAATGCTGTGCCGCTCTGGCACGAGGATTAAATGTCGACTTGTGTACTACTCCCTTTGGCAGTTTTATTGTTAATTCATGTGTGATGGGGGGTACAACTTCTGTCGAAGTTGTCGTCGAACTGCTAGGTTGATCTGTCCCTTTATCGCTCAACACCTGTGGATTCCCATAATCTTTGCTCCTTGTCGAAATCAAAGCATCATTTTGCTG
The DNA here is from genome assembly GCA_031772625.1 of Pinus tabuliformis. Taxonomy (NCBI): domain Eukaryota; kingdom Viridiplantae; phylum Streptophyta; class Pinopsida; order Pinales; family Pinaceae; genus Pinus; species Pinus tabuliformis. Next base: position 585,365,102 of record CM062811.1, read on the forward strand.
TTTCGAAATCGACAACATAAGTACTTAGGATGGGGAAGCGTTTCCACTATCAACCAGATTTTGACCTGGGTTAGGAAATTGATCACTTGACACAGTTGAGGTATGAGGACTTTTAAAGAACCTCTTTAGCTCAGCTTTGAATGGGCAATCCTTAGTGTTGTGATCTTTGTCATCGCATATTTGACACGGAAACCGTTTCCTATTCCCAGGAGGGTTTGAAGAATTTTTCTTAGGGGATGACCCACCTTGTTTATTCTTCCTCCCTTGGTTTTGATTCTTCTTGCTTCCTGGTTGATTGGTTTCTTTGCCTTTATCTGTCGATACGGCATTTACTTCCGAAGCAAGAACTTCTTCATGCGCATTTTGATTCGAATCCTTACGGGCTTTCTTTTGATTGGTCCTTTTCGGATTCGTGTTCGCCGTGCCAATCACGCCATCGCCGGCATGAGAGTCACTGTTTGATTTAAGAGGAGGAGGGATTGAAAACTCTGGTCTAGGGGCGTCTGGTATTTTGTCATAGAGCGTGCCGGACTGAGTATATACTAAATCCAAGTATTGTGCACGAGCGATAACTTGCTCTTCTGTTATGACTCCTCCCTTTGCTACATCTTCCGTTATCGCCGGAAGTAATGACTTTATAAACCACTCAGCTAAAAGCTGATCAGGAACGTATGTTTTAACCATTCTTCGTCGACGTCGCCACTCATGTATATGATCTGATATATGAGTTGCGGTTGTCTGTTTGAAGTTAGTCAATATCTCTGTTCCCGTTTCATACCTTATCGGTAATTGAAAGTGGGTCAAGAATGTCGTGGCAAGGGAGCCAAAATTGTCGAACGAAGCTCTAGGCAATTCTATATACCATTTTGCCGCTGGACCTGTCAATGTCCTCTAAAAGAGGCGAAGCCTTATCGAATCGTCATTCAAAGTGTTCGATGAACACCATAGATGAAATGTCATCACATGATTCGACGGGTCTTCACCTGGATTTCCATTGAATTTAGGAATGTCGGATGGAAGTTTGTGTGGAATCACTGGCCACCAAGGGGCGTAAGCAATTGGATCGTTTGTTAACCGATGTAAATCAGGCAACTCTAAAGTCGCCACGAATGGTAACTGTTGGTTCAAGTTAGGTGAAGCGTAACCAGGATACGATGGAATCGCCTGAACAGTCGGTCTTTGCATACCAGCATAATGGAGTTGATGTTGGTATGATGAATACGGTCGATGGACTTGACCACTATAAAGTGGTTGATTTTGACCATTTTGAATATATGGTTGTCTAGTATTCGCAAATGTTTGCTGTTCAGAACCTTGGTACACTTGTTGGAATTGCGGCTGTTGGTATTGCATTATCCACGGTTGCGACACCATGGGTTGATGCGCTACACTAACCATTGGACCAAGATGTGGGGTAGTTGTACCCAACTGTACTTGTGTTGTCCCACCAGTAGGTGATTGTGGTTGGGTCGCAGGGTCAAGGGGCTGTTGCATGAGAACCTGAGCAATCTGAGGTTGACATACAACAGGCATTGTTTGAACTTGCGACGCGGTCACAATAGCCGGTGTAGTTGGGATGTTTATCACAGGTACACACTGTTGCATAGAATATACAACTCTCGGTGGCTGGGATAGCACAGGTACCCAACTACTCGTTGCAATTCCGCCATAACTTGAATAAGGTTGAGAGCTCCCGTATGGGTACTGCCCCCCATACGGTAGCAACCCAGAACTCAAGGCAACTGCCTGTCTTGGAGGACTGGATGGCCTAATTAGATTCCCAAAAGGGTCAATTTGATGAGCCTCACCATGAGAGTTATCAGACATTACTCCGGAACAAACAGGAACAGACCATACTGTCGAGATAGTCTCTTGGTGGACTCTTTCTAGCGACTGCGAGCTAGTTGGGACAGATGGTATGCCGGCGAACATTGTTGGATTTGCAGCAGGTAATTCTGCCGTCGCTGTGTCATTCGACACAGTCCTAGATGTCGACGGTTGTTCAGTCATTTTTAGTCTATCTAATTGATCACCTAGTGATTCTACAGGAACTTCCACTGGTGATGGACAAACTTCTGTTGTAGCAGGAAATAGAGTGACCCCTACTCCAAATTGAATTGGAGTGGATACTTGCGGTTCCTCTATAATTTCCTCTATCGCAATCAGACCAGGTGGAAGAGGAAGACCGTCAAGTCCGAAAAATATTTCCGGTGCCGAAGAAGGGGTTGTATCGACCGCGACGGATGTTTGAGGAACAAAACTCTCTGGACCGGTTACAGATGGAACTGGTTCAGTCATACAAGTATTTGCCCCCAGACTAGGATCAGTATTACTGTCCCTCTGTGGCGATTGAACTTCTTCTATTGAGGCAGGGTTTCCGGAAATGTTTAGAGTGACCAGAATCTCAGATGTTGTTGGAACGCTTGTTCTAACTTTTAAAGGAGATTTTGAACTGGTTCGACGAGCTCGCTTTGTCCGGATTGTTTTCGATTCAGGAGACAAAGACGATTGACTCGCAAGCCTCCGAGAACGACGGATATTCAATTGACTTTCTTCCAGGATTGCGGATTACTCGATCAACTAAAATATAAAGGGGAAAATTTGTGTTTCCGATTTGAATGAGTTTTATTAGACGCTTTTAAACATAACTTTGCTTTTTCATGTTTTAAGAGTCGAGAAAAAGCTAAAGATGACTCTAGTCGCCTTCGATGTATTAACGAGCCCGAAGTGACAAATGCTCGGTTGGACCTTTTCAGTTATAGAGTTTGAAAAGGGCCAAAAGAAACTGCTCTGGAGATCTAGGCAGAGGGTGTGCCAAACCTTTCGCGAAACCACAGAATACGTTTTACGGTACGGGTGGTCGATCTTCGTGAATGCTGTGTTCACTGCATCGCGATCAGTAGGGCGGCCGACACGGCTTCCTATGGATAAAGGATAATTGCCTATAGGGGTCTCCCAATATATACGCGACGGTACGTGGGAGCACAAGTCCGTATTAGTGCCACCGACTCTCAGGAGGAATCACCCACCTTCGTAGAGATCGACAGTCACTATGTTTAACGACGCCGGAACACGTCTCTACCTAGACCTCTAGATGTTTGTGTTATGTTTCAAATGCGTTGTTAGGTTCATTCAGTATATTTTAAGTTGATCTTTTTAAAGTTTGCCTTTCAAGGTTCACCACGAGATGTATATGACAAATTCCTAAATGCAGCCTAAGATGAGAAGCAAGCTTTTTCAAATCTTTTTGACTGATGAAAATCTTAACTACTGAGGGAGAAGAAAGGCAAATTCTTTTCACACAGTTCATACAGCACAAACTAATGCACTTTCTCCTAAATCATCATGCAAACTTTTTCAAATGCAAAATGCACAATGCATGTATTTTCTTTTCCCTTTCTTAATGTGGATGGATACAAAAAGAAAGTGGTTATATAACTTTGATTTCGATTTAAAGCGAAAGTAAACAAGTTTGTCCAAAATCAAAAGACACCTTAAGATTCACTTGCTTAATCACTGGAAATACATGAAATCAAACCAAACTAACGAAAGTAAAATGACTAATCAGCTATGGATAGCAAACAAGCTAACTCTTTAGACCAGCAAAACGCCTAACACAGGTTCAGATCTAAGAGGCCAAAAGCATGACTAGTTTACTTTTCGTGATGGGAAATTGTAAATGAATAAGAAATACAAAGAACAAGTACAATTTCGTTATATAACAGAGGCAGAATGATGGCAAGTAATATTGGTTTCAAAACAGGCACAAGACTGACACCTAGCAGCAAAACTAAGTGAAAACAGGCAAGAGAAAGGAGGAAACCCCAAATGCACTAAGCAAATTTGGGTCAACGCAGGCTCTGCACAGTCAAAATGGCTCTCAACGTAGGTAGCCAGTTCGGGACCTGCGTTGCAAAGCAGGTAGCCCGTGTACTACCTGCTTTGGAAAACGAGAATTGCGTTTTCACAGTTTCCGGGTCATAATTTTCTCAAAAATGCACGGTTTTTGCTCAAATCAGAAGCATTCAGTCAAGCACACTCAAAGGGATGATTTAGAAGGTGCAAAGCTATCACTAAGAGCTTACAAGGATCTTTGTAGATCAGCTCTTCAAATCATGAATTTGCTCAGAAAATGAGCAAGAGTAGCTGCCCTCTACTTTGCTTTTGATATAGTCAAAAGCTTTTCGATTTGGTACTCTTTTGTTCAGGAAATGAATAGCAAAATACTACAAACACAATAAAACGGATACGATCCCCAGCGGAGTCGCCAGTTTGTTGTAGGGAAAAGTATCCGACTCGGATGACCCTAACCCACTCTAAGGGTGACAGTTCCTTAGCAACAACTGTAAAACAAACTACTGAAAGTTTACTTCTTTATGAAAGCAAAAGAGAATGGAGGAAGCACTAACCGTTGCCTTGCGCTTAATGTCGAATCCAAACTCTGCTCTTTGGCCGCTTGCTCCTAGCTCTTTGTCCTTCTGCTCGCCCAACTACAATGAGATCCTGCAAAACAACAAAGAAGGAAACTACAAGAGGCATGCAATCATAACTGGTTCATGGATTAGTGTAAACCAAACATGCAATCATCACAATATATAATTGAAACAAGAGCACATAGAAGAACCTCAATAGCTTTTATTAATGAAGAAATAAAGGTTCTGAGAGGATTACAACCATTGCAGGCTCCAACCCAGCAACACCTCCCAGCAGAAAGAATTGCTCTTCTTCACCTCTCTCAAACAATCACCCAATAACTCAATGATGAAACCAACAGCATATCATTACTTTGCACAAAATTCCAGCCTCCTGAGCTCATAGGAGAGAGCTCAATATATAGATGAATTGAGAAAGGATGAGTCAGCTTGCAACTGATGTGTAGCTGCCTTGTGTCCTCTCTCTCTTCAGTTAATCTTTAGTTGATCTTCAGTTCTTGAGTCCACTTGGTGAACCTTGCTTCCACTTGGAGAAACAAAGCCTCTGACTCATCACAAGGCGAAATACCTGATCCAAGTGTCATTTTTGGAAGATTCCAAAGCAATGACTCACTGTGCCACATGTCCAAACTCGCCCAACGCAGGTGGGCTTTGTTCTACCTGCTTTGCAACGCAGGTACACCATGGAGCAGTTGTGTTTCAGCGCAGAAGCCTAGTGGAGCACCTGCTTTGATTTCAGGATTGCTTGTTTTTGAGTGTTTTCAGGTGGAGAACTGATCTGAGAGCTGTTGGTTTGCTGACCTTGTTCCTCTAGGGGTAGGAACATCATGTTTAGGGAACTTTGGATCCCTTGGATTATCGACAATTCATGCTTGTTGCTGTAAGGCACAAAATTGTCTATAACACTCTCCTAGAGTTAAGAATGTGGAATTTGGCCCTGAAAGAACCTTGAAGATCAGCTCATCCTTATCTCCCTCTCAAGAGAAGGAACTATGTAGCTTATTGAACCGCCATTTGGAGTGTTACACAGTAATTTGTCACCATCCCTGTTACTCCTCTTGTCGTACCTTGGAGGACCCATCCCGGGAGTTATAAGAAGTGACAAAGTCTAAAAACACTTGCATTATGTTCCCCTGAGTATGTACTCCATGTTCCCTGAAGACACCTTCTGCAGATTATCCCTGAAAAGTGCTCTTTTTCCATTGGCGCAAGTCCACAGTATCTTACCCGCGCCAATCATGGAGATCCTCAAAAGAGGGCGCGACCATTGGCGCTCTGTCTTAGAGAAACAGTCGTGCAAACCAAGTTTAGTCATGCTTTTTTCCTTAACGCACGCCCGACTGTTGTTTCCTTCATTACATGGAGCTTTTCTGAGGATAAAAAAATCAGCTTTATGTCGAGCTCTATCCTATCTCCATCTTTAATGGCTTTTGGGGATAATGTTAATCCACAAGAGGTGTCCCGGTTCATTGTATCCTCCTCCCTTCTTCATCTATATAAGCTTGTCATTATGCATTGGACAAGCTAGTGATAGTAGTGATAATCGTTAGTCATGGAGTGTTAGATGTTGAGTTCTTGAGTTCTTGGAGGAACGCTAGTGAGTGCTAGGGAGGTTATGCTGCCGGAGAGGAGATGCATTGCAAGACACATTACAAGTGACCCGGTTTTGCTTTCAGAAATTCCATCTTTAGATGATCTTACACCTGAATCCAAACCAGACCAAAGTCAAGAGGTCCAGATTACAAGTGACCCGGTTTTGCTTTCAGAAATTCCAGCCTTAGATGATCTTACACCTGAATCCAAACCAGACCAAAGTCAAGAGGTCCAGATTACAAGTGACCCGGTTTTGCTTTCAGAAATTCCAGCCTTAGATGATCTTACACCTGAATCCAAACCAGACAAAAGTCAAACGGTCCAGATTACAAGTGACCCGGTTTTGCCTTCAGAAGTTACCTCCTCAGATGATGTTATCACTGCAAAGAATGAAGATCCCACCGCCCAAATTCTATTTATTAACGTAGATGATCAAGTGAGCATCCCTCTCATTCCTTCGCACCAGGAAGAAAGTCCATCAGAATCATATCCGGCTGTCTATCCAGTCCCACCTCCAAGCAACCTAGTTGTTTCCTTCAATTGGGATCAACTAGTTAATCCTCGGTTACCAGCCTCCATACCATTTCGCATTATAGTCCAAGTCTACCGCATGGTTATGGCCGGTACAATTATTGATGAGGGATCTCCTGTGAGTATCCTTTCTTCAACAGCTTGGGAAGCACTTGGTTCCCCACTGCTTCTGCCTGAGATGAGAAACCTTACAGGTTTCCATCGAGAAACCACTCGACCTTTAGGAATTCTTCCCAATGTACCTATTACATTAGAAGGGAAGACTATTCAAATGGGTGTCATGGTAGTCCAAGGTCCGTTAGATTACAATTTACTCCTTGGACGAGACTATATTTATCGCATACGTGCTATTGTGTCCTCACTCTTCAGAGTGATGTGTTTTCCGCATGAAGGAAGAACGATCAAAGTCGTAGACCAACTTTCCTTCCCCGGTTCGCACTTCACATATAGTCATCTACCATTCCTAAATGGTCTTATTTCCACAGGAAATACCCCAGCCTCCACTCCGTCATTCTGATGATGGCGGCTGGCCCCCGGAGGCATACATCCTCCTTCAAAATCGAGTTTTTCCAACTAAACCTTCATTCCATCCACTCCGTGAATGCCATGAATCTTGGGGGGCATGTATCTCGATTTTGCATTACCATGCTGGGGGCATTATCATGTTGGGGGCATGCAACAAATTTTTTTTTAACAAGCAAAGTTCTCCATGGTTCAAGCTTGTGTAAAAATGAACCCATTTACATCCCGTGATTGCCTTTTATCCGCTAAATTCTGCTAGATGAGCCTTGGTTGTTTCATTCCATCGCCACCATCTTTTTGGCCGATCATATGCTTTCAATTGGTTGTTTCTCCTTTCCTGGGGAACCGCAGCGATGAGTGGTTTTATTAGCCAGCCTCTTAACCTTTACATGTTTCGAGTAATTTCCACCATTACCGGAACCAGTTGCTATCCTTTATACCACTCGTTCCTTCAGGACGAGTCGCCTTTACGCTATTTTCTGACTCGTAAAATATGAAAAGATTGCCGAGTCACTCCTCTTGACTCGTTAAATGGTAATAAGGGGCGGTCTTTTTAAGTTCTTTTTTACGACTGTTAAAACATAAAAAGATTACCGGGTTTTTGTCGTTTCAAACTCGTTAATGGTTACGAAACGGCGTGGTTTTGACCGCTTTTTTACTTTTTCGGGTCGAAATCACTAATTATGAAAAGTACTCCTCGATCATAATGATCGGGCGGTTCTTTCGGGTATTATTTTATACTTTTTCGGGCCCGAGAGACACAAATTTACGAAAAAGGACATCCCTGGAGTTTCCTTTTCTGCTGTCTTTTCAAACTCTCTAAACATGAAAATACGCCGAGTTCTTCCTTTGTTAGACTCGTTAAAACTTAATGACATCGGATTTTGTGACAACACAAGCACATGCTATCCCCATCAAGCTTGTTAAAAATAACTGGGGTACTCGCCAGAAATGGCGGGGGGAAAAGAAAATTTTTGAACCATAATTATTACCGTGACGACAGTATGTCGCTCTTGAACATGGCACTTTTCTGTTTTCGTGTCCAGGGTGGGGATATTTCATCTCATAGCTTTCACTTGCTTCCATGGACTTGGGTACCCTATTTGACCTCTCATCCACTCATTGCCTCGTCATCATGACCTTTGATACATTGATGTCAAATATTGCCAATTCCGTTAATGTGCCGCCGATATGTTCAAGAGAAGTTTACCTCTGCAAAGAAATGACCTCCCTCTGATAGTTCGCACAATCTTGATTCACAACATTATCTCTCTGTCTCGTGTCGATGATGTGGGAAACATTATGGCCCACCTTCGATCAAGGTCACTTCCTGTCGACTTCAACTCATTATCCAGGAAGTTGATCTAGAGACTCCTTTCCGGTGCCTTGGAGCCTGCATGCCTCAATGGCAGGTTCTTCGTGTTCGACGTGAGGTTTTCATCATTGGCCTCCGATCGAATGATTCTACGGGTGTTCGATTTCAGATCATTGATTCACGCGCCGTAGATTGTACCTATAGTACCTTGAGGGCCATTGTCATTATTGGTGGTACCTCTCGCGTCTGTTAACAGTTTCCACTATTGACTGGTAATCAGACGATGTTCATGCATGTTCGACTTCAGCTCATATATTCACATGCTTGAACTTGTACTCTTGTTCGGGTCGAGATGGAGCGCAAGACCCTGGATTGTGTCTGTTGTAATCCAGGCGTGATTCTTGATACTTGACTCATTCACTGGATGGCTACGACCATACCTGAGTCAATTCATTGATCCTAACCAGATGGCTGCGTCCATACTATGGATCCAGATTGTTTATGTACTCTCTTATGGATGGCTGCGACCATACCACGTACATCATGTAATTGAACTATCAGTCATGTCTCTCAATACAGATCCTCGGCGGTAGTAACTATATGTGCTCTTATGTGTTCTTGTGTGTTCTTGTAAAGCATTTCACCCCTCTCCACCTCTCGGACTTCATGCTTTAGGGGGCATCTGTTACACAGTAATTTGTCACCATCCTTGTTACTCCTCTTATCGTACCTTGGAGGACCCATCCCGGGAGTTATAAGAAGTGACAAAGTCTAAAAACACTTGCATTATGTTCCCCTGAGTATGTACTCCATGTTCCCTGAAGACACCTTCTGCAGATTATCCCTGAAAAGTGCTCTTTTTCCATTGGCGCAAGTCCACAGTATCTTACCCGTGCCAATCATGGAGATCCTCAAAAGAGGGCGCGACCATTGGCGCTGTGTCTTAGAGCAACAGTCGCGCCAACCAAGTTTAGTCATGCTTTTTTCCTTAACGCACGCTCGACTGTTGTTTCCTTCATTACATGGAGCTTTTCTGAGGATAAAAAAATCAGCTTTATGTCGAGCTCTATCCTATCTCCATCTTTAATGGCTTTTGGGGATAATGTTAATCCACAAGAGGTGTCCCGGTTCATTGTATCCTCCTCCCTTCTTCATCTATATAAGCTTGTCATTATGCATTGGACAAGCTAGTGATAGTAGTGATAATCGTTAGTCATGGAGTGTTAGATGTTGAGTTCTTGAGTTCTTGGAGGAATGCTAGTGAGTGCTAGAGAGGTTATGCTGCCGGAGAGGAGATGCATTGCAAGACACATATAGTTATTCGCCCAGCCAGGAGAAGGGTCGACGTCAGAACAATGGTTGTAACTTTTCCTGTTTATTATTAATTGATGAGCGACTGCTATTATAGTTCCAATCTCATTATCTATCATGGTGATGTGTTGATTTATTTCCTTTCTGACTGAAATATAGTTGTGCCTTGGTAGTTTTTATGTTGGTATCTGTCTCTTCCTTTGCATGTGCAGGTGTTCGTTTATGATCTGTTGGAGCGAGGGAGCGGGGATATCAACTCTGCTTCAATCATAGCGTTGGACTCCAGGTTGGTCTTCTTGATTCACCTTCGATGCATAACTAGGAACTTGCGTAGCAGCGTGGTTTGATTGTGGCTAGTTCTGTTATAGGCTAGTGGGATCGCCTCTGTCCGCAGAGGGGATTTACCTGACCAACATGGAGGCTTTCGCTTGGAGCTATAAGGAGATGAAAGGAGTCCATCCATCGGTTTGTACCCATCACATTTACATTAAAGAGGATTGTAAACCAGTTAGGCAGCCTCAGAGGAGAATGAATCTAGCCCTTAAGGACATTGTTAAAGAAGAATTGCAAAAGTTGTTGGATGCAGGATTCATCTACCCCATCTCGGACAGCGAATGGGTTTCTCCTCTGGTGCTTGTGCCCAAGAAAAATGGGAAGTGGAGAATCTATGTAGATTATCGAGAACTTAACAAAGCCACCAAGAAGGACCATTTCCCTTTGCCTTTCATAGATCAAGTGCTAGATGGGCTGGCAGGGAAGAAGTTCTTTTCTTTCCTAGATGGGTTCAGCGGGTATAATCAGATCCAAATCAGCCCGAAGGACCAAGATAAGACCACCTTCACTTGTCCATGGGGTACCTTTGCCTATTGGGTCCTTCCCTTTGGGCTATGCAATGCTCCTGCCACTTTCCAGAGAGCAGTACTGAGCATATTTGTTGAGCTGGTTCATGATTTAGTAGAAATCTATATGGATGACTTTACTCCTTATGGGTCCAACTTCCAAGAAGCATTGACTAACCTGGGAAAAGTTTTAACCAAGTGTATTGAGATGAACCTGTCCCTCAGTCCTGAAAAATGTGAATTCCTGATGACTGAAGGGACCGTGCTAGGTCATACAATCTCTCAGCAAGGATTACAGGTGGATCCTAACAAAATTTCTATCATCCAAAAGGTTCCACCTCCTCAGAAGGTAAGAGATGTTTGGAGTTTTCTAGGCTTAGCAGGATACTATAGAAGATTCATCAAAGATTTTAGTAAGCTAGCCTCGCCATTGTTTGGTCTTTTGGGGAAAGATGTTGAATTTAAATGGACTGACAACTGCCAAGAGGCTCTGGATGAGTTAAAAGATAAGCTGGTAACTACCCCAATCCTGAGAGGTCCAAACTGGGCCCTACCTTTCCACATCCACACTGATGCCTCGAACAAAGCCATAGGGGCAGCCTTAGGACAAGTTGAAGAGAAGCTACCATATGCCATATACTTTGTCAGCAAAAACCTGTCCAAGGCAGAATTAAACTATACTGTGACCGAGAAAGAGCTCCTAGTTGTAGTCCATTCCCTAAATAAGTTCAGACACTACATCACTGGTTATCAAACATTTGTACACACTAATCATGCTGCGATAAGGTATTTGATGAATAAACCTGATGTGAATGCTCGTATCATTAGATGGTTACTTTTATTGTAGCAATTTGACTTAACCATTGTTGACAAGCCAAGAAAGGAAAATGTCGTTGCTGATTTTCTGTCTAGATTAGATTTTCCTGCAGATGAAGAAGGGATGGTGGATGACCAGATGCCAGATGAACACCTGTTTGCTATTTCAGTACTCTCTCCATGGTTTGCTGATATAGCGAACTACTTGGTCTCAGCACAGTTCCCTCCACACCTATCCTCGAAAGAGAAGAGCATAATTGTGAGGAAAAGTGCCCCCTTTACTTGGATTGGGGGCAACTTGTTCAAACTCGGCCCAGATCAGATCCTGAGGCGTTGTGTTAGGGAGGAGGAAGTTTTTGACATTCTCCTAACCTGTCACGATGGACCCTGTGGAGGCCACTTTGCAGCAAAAAGGACTGCCTTCAAAATTCTACAGGCAGGCTACTATTGGCCCACTCTTCATCAAGATGTCAGAAGATACATCAGCCAATGTGACCGATGTCAAAGGATGGGGAAACCGACTCCGAGGGATGAAATGCCCCTCCAACCTCAAGTAACTTTCGAGCCATTTGAGAAGTGGGGCATGGATTTTGTGGGTCCTATCAACCCTCCTTCAAAGCAAAAGTCTTACATCATTGTGTGCACAGACTACCTGACAAAGTGGGCAGAAACAAAGGCAATCAAGGCAACAACAGAAGAAAAAGTGGCTGAGTTTTTAAGGGAAAATATCTTCTACAAGTTTGGCTACCCAAGAGAATTAGTCACAGATCAAGGAAGTCAGTTCACCTCTAACCTGATTGAAGACCTGCTCGCTCATCACAAGATCAAGCACAGAACTTCCACCCCTTATCATCCACAAGCAAATGGGTAGGTGGAAGTCACTAATAGGGCTTTAGAAGAAATTTTGACTAAGGTGGTGAGCAGCAGCAGAAAGGATTGGGCAGATCGCTTGGTTGAGGCCACCTGGGCCTACAACACCACTTGGAAAACCACAACAGCTTTCACACCTTATGAGCTGGTCTACGGGAAGAAGGCTCTGCTGTCCATAGAGTTCGAGTACAACACATTAAGGTTGGAAGCTCAGTTGGACCTGGATCTCAGCCATGCGCAACAGGAAAGGTTACTACAGCTGAATGGATTAGATGAATAGAGAATGGATGCCCTGCTTCACTCAGAAGTAGTTCAACTCCAAAGAAAGATATGGCATGACTGTTGGGCCTTAGTTTTGGTCTTATTTTTGCTCAAAGAAACTTACTTATCCATCTATTTTCCATCCATTTTCCCTTAATTTATCCCATTTTGATGTATATTTGATATCCATTCAGGTATTTAATTTTAATTTTTCAATTTCTAAAGTTTTTATGAAAATTTGGTTTTTAGTGCAAAATTGGCAGATTCAGAAATTCCCGTAATAGCTCTATGGTTGATATGGTTGCAGGACACTTGGGCACGAATGGAATGCATGGATGGACAGCTTGGGAACTAGGACTAAGCCAGCAATGCTTAGTTTGAACAGAACAAGCTTTATTAGGCCCATTTGGTGCTAGTCAACCATGACTAGTCATGCAGGAATCCCATAGAAATAGGGCAGTTTTGAGATTTCATAGGAATGGTCATCTTTCTTGGGATGGGGATAATGAATTCGACTTAGATAGGTGGATGAGAGTAGATGGGTTTGTTTGAGTGAATATAGATCATTTTGTTCATGAGACTTCTTATTTAAAGCCAAAACTTTGATGGCTTATGTATTGATTTTGTGATATACTTTTATGCTGTGACATCTTTGGATTGAGGAGTTAATTTGAAGACTTGTGTTATTATTATTTTTCTATTCAATGCTATGGATGTGTGACTGATTTAAGCTTCTGATATCACCTCTCAAAGTGTGCAAGGCAAGGGTGGAGGGCCCCCATTCCAAGCTAAGTACACTTCCTTGTTAACTAGTTTCATTTCCTTGTAATCTGGTTGATTGTAGCACTAGTTTTTCAAAGCTTTATTTCAGTTTGCCTTATGGTTCATGCATAGTGATTGATTTCATTAGTTAATAGCTTATTCATCACTTTATTGAGTTGGAAAAACAGGTGTTCAAGTTGGGCATCCCTTCTGCTAAAATGATGAATCAAAACTAGTTTCTTTTGTTTGCATGCAAGTAGTTTTATTTTCATTAAGATTTGGATATTGAGATGAATGAATGATGGAATATCTTATGTGTCTCTTAAGTTAAGAGCTTCTTTCATTAATAATTTATCCACCTTAAGCTTTTGGTTTCGATCTCTGATTCATTAAGTGATAATTGACGTGAAGGTGGACTTCTTGAGGTCAAGAACCCTTTCAATATTTTTCTCTTTTTAAGCTGATTGAATTAGAGTTATAGGATGTACTACTTTTAGCTTTTGAATAACTTATCTTTCAAGGTTTGATTATATCTTATCTTCACATATAGTGAACTTGCCTCAAAGCATAAACAACCCGGATTGATAAGAAATAATTGTGTTAATTTAGGACCACAAATTAGCTCAACATTTTGGCGCCGTTGCCGGGGAGGCAAATATCGGCATAGTCAATAGAAAGATAAATTTCAAAGCCACAAAAAAAAAAAAAAAAACATTAGTTACATTCCATTTAAGTTATGTTTCTTTATGCCTAGATATAGAGATCCTCAAGGTAGATTTATCAAAAACCCCCCACAAGTAGAAATAGGATCATCACACACTCCGGTTACTGGTAATCCAACAATTGAGGAGTTGGTAGAAAAAAAAAGAATTGGCCAAAGATTAACCTTGATTGAAAGGCAAACTTTGTTAGCTTGGGAAGCAAAACAAAAACAATTCTCCACTTCCGGAAAACAAAAAGAAAAAGGAAAACAACTTGTTTTTCCATCCATAAATCCTCCTATCTTCCAACAACTTGAAATTCCACTTGGAATTGAAATAAATCAAACAATGGAAGAAGAGGGACATGGATCCGTTATTCTCACTCCTGAACAACAAAGGGCTGAATATGAAAGACAACAAGGAGAATGGCGAAGAAAGAGAGAGGAAGAGGCAAAACAAGAAAATGACAGGAAGCTAGAAAACGACCGGAAAAGACAAGAAGATGGAATTGATCAAGAAACTACTTTTGGTTTTCCGATAGTAGATACAAGTGCAATATTGGGAGAAGAAGTAAAAACGAAAAATATTCCACCTTTTGTATTGCCAAACTTTTATGGAATGTCTACAGAAGATCCTGATGCATTTATGTTTGAATTTGATATCCTATGTAGAACATACGGATATACTGATGACGTTCATAAACTTCGTCTTTTCCCTGCAACATTAAAAGCAGCAGCTTTAAAATGGTTTATGGGTTTAGGAGAACAAACAATAGCCTCTTGGGATGATATGCGATTTGTCTTCCTTAAGAAATATCAAGCTTATTGTAGATCTAGAGATTCAAAGGAAGATGTTTTTAGAATGACACAACAAGAAGATGAAAGTTTAGAAGAATATTTGGAAAGATTCGCATATAATCTTCAGAAATCTAAACAACATTCTCTAAATCAAGAAACTGTTCGCACAATCTTTCTCAAAGGTGTAAGGGATGAATACCTTGACATTTTGAATGTGATGGGTAAAGGAGATATTTCAAACCTTCCATTCGATGAAATTGTCGAGTTATGTCAAAAATATTCTAGAGGAAGATCAAAAACCGGAAGAAGGGAAGTAAGTTCAAAAGCAGCAAAGTCAGCTGCAGGAGGGATAACAAGAGCTGAAATAGGAAGTTTATTGGAAAATTTCAAAACAGATCTCTTGAGTACATTAGGGACACAAGTAGATGTGCTAAAGGCAAACAAGAAGAAAGAAGAACAAGAACAAGCTCTAGCAATCTTTTGTTCCAAATGTAAAAAGAAACACCCTTTGAGAGAATGTCCTTTGGATAGTATTCAGGTTTGTGGTCTTTGTACAGGCAATCATTCCACAGAGAATTGTGTAAAATTGAAAGAGTTACAAATGAACTCAATGGAAGAAGTGCCGGGGACGGAAGGTTTCTATTATGTTGCACCACGAAGACCATGGCAACCTAGGATGCCTCAACCAAATCAGCAACAATTCCCTCAACAAAATTATTCCTATCCACCTCATAATCCTTGGACCCCTCCAATGCCATGGCAAGCTTGGCCTCCACAACAATATTCACAACAACCTGCACAAGGTTGGAGAGGACATGGTTATGGAAACCAGCAACCTCAACAGTATCAACAACAATACCAGCAACAATACCAACAACCATTTGCATATCCACAATATCCGCAATCCATACCCATTCAACAAAATTCTGTATATCCGCAATCCATCCCATTTTCACAACAGAATCCACCATTGTTGTTGACCCAACCACAACAGTTACAGCTACCTACAAATCAACCCAGACCAACTCAACTACCGGCCCAACCAATGGCCAATCCAAATAATAAGGTGGACAAATCTGCATACACTGTGGAGGAAGCAGCATGTTTTCCTACGTATTCAATCCTTCCTCTTAATGATGTCCATCTAAGGTCTGGAAAAGTGCTTAAAAAGGATTCTCCTCCAATTATAGAAGAACCAACTGAACACGGGGAATCACCTGAAACATCACAAACTAAGATACAAAATCAGAAAGGAACAAATGTTACAACACAAACACCACCTTATCCTGAAAGGTTAGTGGAACAACAAAACCAAATAATCCTTCCTGAATTTGATATCTTAGATGAGTTAAAAAATGCTTACGTTAAAATTCCTTTGTTGAAGGCAATTAAAGAAATACCAATATATGCTAAAACAATAAAGGAATTGTGCATTCGGAAATCAGAGAAAAAGGAAAAGGATCCTACTACAATCCAAGTCATTGGTAAGTTAGCAAGCCTCATGTCTACACAAACCATAGTAGAAAAATATATTGATCCTGGTACCCCAATGGTTACCATATCAATAAATAATTTCTCAGTACCAAATACATTAATAGACTTGGGAGTAGCTATAAACATAATGACAATGGAGACAATGAAAACTTTGCAATTAAACAACATTAGATCAACTTCTACAATCTTGGAACTAGCAGATAGATCTAAAGTTGTTCCTGAAGGAATATTAGAAGATATCATAGTCTCCTTGGATTCATGGGAGTATCCTGTTGACTTCCTGATCTTGCAACCTAAGACAAACTTGGGAGGACATCCTCTAATCTTAGGCAGACCATGGTTAGCTACTGCTGATGCCTTCATAAGATGCAGATCTGGAAGCATGATTATTTCACATGGAGATGAAAGGAAACATATCACTCTTTATTCACCTGCACAATCCACTTCTTTAGAATCAATACTTGAAACTCAAGAAAAGCAACAAACGAAATCAATTTTAAGTATAAATCAATTCTTTGATTTTAGAGAAGAAGAAGGGAATGAGGACTTAATGGATCTTTTCATTTCAGAACCAAGTATTTCAGAGCAGCTTAGGAAAGCTCAATATGAAGCTGCAAGTAACCTTTTGAATCAATGTTTTCAGGAAACATGTACAATTCAAACCTTGCAGAAATCTTTTATAGATATCTTTCCTGTAAACACAGTCTCCAAGCCAACAATCAAAACAATTGAGGTTCATCCTGGAAAACATCTAAACATTGGAAATGAATTGCAACTAGCACAAGAGCAAGAGGTAATTGCACTATTACAGAAATATTCAAAAGCTTTTGCCTGGGATTATACTGATATGCAAGGAATTCATCCTAGCACATGTATCCACCACATCTATACAGATGATCAACTTAAACCTGTAAGACAACCTCAAAGACGAATGAATCCCATGATGAAGGAAATAGTGAAAGAAGAACTGCAAAAATAATTAAAAGTTGGATTCATCTATCCTATTTCAGATAGTCAATGGGTTTCTCCACTGGTTATTGTGCCAAAGAAAAATGGAAAGTGGAGGGTATGTGTGGACTACCGGGAATTAAACAAAGCTACACTCAAAGATCATTTTCCTCTACCCTTCATTGACCAAGTGTTAGACTCATTAGCTGGAAAGAAATTTTTCTCCTTCTTAGATGGGTTTAGCGGATACAACCAGATAAGAATAGCAGAAGAAGACCAAGACAAGACAACATTTACTTGCCCATGGGGAACCTATGCATATAATGTTTTGCCATTTGGTCTATGCAATGCACCTGCAACTTTCCAACGAGCAGTACTTGCAATATTTGCTGATCTAATTCATGAATGTGTAGAGGTCTATATGGATGACTTCACAGTTTATGGGAACACATACAATGATTGTTTAAACAACCTTGAGAAAGTTTTGAAACGATGCATTGAAACAAATTTGTCATTAAGCAATGAGAAATGCTATATGATGTTGACAGAAGGAATAGTTCTGGGACACCACATTTCTGCTTCAGGAATAAAGGTGGATCCAGCAAAGATCCAAGTCTTAGTGAACTTAATGCCTCCTACAACACAGAAAGAGGTAAGAAGTTTCTTAGGCTATGCAGGCTATTATAGACGATTCATTGAAAACTTTAGTAAAATAGCCCAACCTCTGTTCAAACTATTAGCAAAAGATATTGAATTTCACTGGACAAATGATTGTCAAAATGCATTTCAAATTCTGAAAGAGAAATTGTCAGTTGCCCCCATTCTTCGTGGGCCAAACTGGTCTTTACCATTTCATATCTCAACTGATGCATCTGATACCACGATAGGTGCCTCTCTTGGACAGAAAGAGAACTTGTTCACTTATGCAATATACTTCATAAGCAAAAATCTAACACCTGCAGAAATGAACTACACAGTCACAGAAAGAGAAATGTTAGATGTTATACATGCAGTAAATAAATTTCGGCACTATATAACAGGATATCAAGTTTTCATTCATACTGATCATTCAGCAATCAAATACTTGATGAATAAACCCATCACCAATGGACGAATAACAAGATGGTTACTGTTACTACAAGAATTTAATATCACAATACAAGATCGGCCAGGTAAAGAAAATCAAGTGGTTGACTTTCTGTCCCGCATACACTCACCCCCCGATCCAAATCCAGTTGTAGATAACTTTCCAGATGAACATCTGTTTGCCATCACAGTCAAAACACCATGGTTTGCAGATATTGCAAACTATTTATCATCTGGAAGGTTTCCAGCTCAATTCACTAAAAAGCAAAAATACAAAATTGTTAGAGCAAGCTCTAGATATACATGGGTCAATGGTGATTTATTTTATACTGGTTCAGACCTGATAATTAGAAAATGTGTACGGGAAGATGAAATATTAGACATTTTAAGAGCATGTCATGATGAACCCTGTGGTGGCCATTTTGCAGATAAACGAACAGCGTATAAGGTGCTGCAACTAGGCTATTACTGGCCATCCATCTTCAGAGACTCTAAGAAATATGTCAAGCAATGTGATAGCTGCCAGAGAACAGGACGACCAATAACATTAGATGAAATGCCACTGAAGACACAGGTTCTCATAGAACCATTTGAGCAGTGGGCACTTGACTTTGTTGGACCTATCAATCCACCATCAAATGGGAAGAGGTACATCTTAGTATGTACAGACTATGTAACCAAATGGGCAGAAGCAAAAGCAGTTAACAGAGCAACAGAAGATACAGTCGTCACCTTTCTTTTTGAAGAAATCTTTGTCAGATATGGAGTACCTAGACAAAATGTAACAGATCAAGGCACATAGTTTACATCAAAGCTGGTACGAGATCTAACGGAGAAATACAAGATCAAACATAGGAAATCTACACCATATCATCCACAAGCGAATGGGCAAGTCGAATCAACAAATAAATTCCTGGAAAATATTATGACAAAAACAGTACAGATGAATAGAAAAGACTGGTCTGAAAAATTAAAAGATGCGCTCTGGGCCTATAGGATCACTTGGAAAACAACAACTGGTTTCAGTCCATACCAGTTAGTATATGGGAAGGAGGCTCTACTGCCTATAGAGTTTCAGATACATACATACAGACTAGTAGCTGAACTAGGACTCGACTTGATAGAAGCACAACAACAGCGGATCATGGAATTGAATCAGTTAGATGAGCATCGTCAGCAAGCTATGGAACATACTACATTAGTGCAACAACAAAGAATGAAGTGGCACGACAGATATATCAAAACAAAGACATTTCACAAGGGAGACTGGGCATTGCTTTTCGACTCCAAATTCAAAGACTTCAAAGCAAAGTTCACAACACACTGGCTAGGCCCATATGAAATTGACGAAATCTTTGACAATGGAGCAATAAGGATCAAGACAATCGACCAGGATTCCACCTCATTTATAGTGAATGGACATAGGCTCAAAGTTTACAATAGGCCTATCAGTAAAGAAGCATTTATGAAACAACTGATCGAAGACACAGAACTGGAACTTATGGCGCAGGATCCGCCATCTTCCAGTCTACTAGTTGAATAAAACATATCTAAAAAAAAATTAAAAATAAAAATAAAAAATATATATATATATATATATATATATATATATATATATATATATATAACAAAATAAAAAAAACATAAAAAATAAATAAATTGTTTGCAAGTGAAAACCAGGCAACTGGCACATTGCAAGCACGAATTCATAGGGGAAAACCAGGGCAACTTGGACTCTATGAATTCTTTCTACTTGTTCTATTGTTCTCAGATACATTTACTGTAGGTACACTCCACCAACCAATGACTTGAGGACAAGTCATATCTTCAACAAGGGGGGGAGACTTGCATTTGCTCTTTAAGTGGACAGCTGAAGTTGCAAACATCAGCTCTTTAGCTGGAACGCTGGAGTATAAACAGAACTTGTATTGTCAATAGAGGGACCTGATATAACAAATCATTGCCAAGGGACCTGAAAGACCTGCCAATGTCAACACAACATGTGCATATTTTGTAAGCAGTAAAAGGGACCTGAAACAACGAATCATTACAGAGGGACCTGATTATCAATTCAAGAATTAGAACATGAAGAACAAGGAGCAGCAATAAAGTCTACATTTGGATCCATCTACAACATCTGATCAATTGATTTCATCCTACTTGTACAGCCATCATCCAGGGGAGTATATGTGGTCATTTTGTGCTTTAAAAATTCAAATTTTTCTTAGAAATTTTTAGTTTTTGTTAAGTTGAAATTAGTACCTGGGGATATTCATTATCATTTATATCCTATATTCCTATAACCCTTATACATTATAACCCTATTCCCTTTCATTTCCATGCATATTCCCTCTCTTCATTAATCCTACTACCCCTAAGTATTTTTCTTTGCGAGCTTAAAAAGGCCAAACTGGGACAACTTTCAACCTGCACATACAACTCAAGCATTAGTCATGGTGATAATTTTAAATATGACCAAAGATGGTCATTTTAAAATTATAAAGATGTGCATATAAATCATGTGTTATCTAACAATCCCTATATGCCATATGCAAATATTTATGCGCTATGGTCAAGATGGTGCAATAAAAATAATATGCGAATATACATAGCCTATAAAGGAAGAGTGCATATGATATATCATAACCCAAGCGCAAATGTACATATGATATAAAGGGAAGGCAAATGATATAAATCAAAGTGCAATTGCATATGATAAAGGGAAGGTACGCATATAAGGGAACGGCTGCAAACCATATGGCATGACCGTATGCAAAACATGAAACCATGATTGCATATGTGGTAGGGAGTATTGTGTAAGGCTTCAAACTCAATAATTATCCATCCTCCAAACTCATTGTAAAACAAAGTACGTTCGTTAAATATCATTGCATACGCACGACGGTGGTAATTATATTATATACAGCTAGAAGTTAAGAGACCAAATGAAACGCCGTCAACAAAGCGACAACCAGCTAGCACACAGGTACGAGCTTAACACAGTGGCATGGCAACTCGTTGTCATTGGACATTACACTGCGCAAGGATCATGCGTATCAAACGATGATTTGGCCATCCTCATGACACAGTCGGGCGAATGGTCAAATGGGACGGCCATGTAAATCACGCAGCGCAAACACCAATAGATACAGAGAGAAGTACAGTCCCTGAAACGGTCATGAACCGATTAGCTTATCACTGTTCAAAACCATAACCTTCATCACCGTTAAAACAATAATCCGCGCTGTTCAAACCATAATCCTCATCGCTGAAGAGCTCAGAGAAATGGTGATTGAAGCCGCAGCCTGGTGAAAAGAAGAGTGGACTGAGTTGGGTGGATTTAAAAAAATCGTCCCGTGTTTGACGTTCAGGGTAGCAAAGTTTTGGGGATTCGATCAGGTAAGGCGTTGTTTGAAGCTCGGCATATAGTGAATCTCGGTCATAAACTATCAGTTATTAATGGTAACGATTGCTTTGCCTTGCCACCAGTCAATTGAGCAGTTAAACCAAGATTTGGAGCGCCATATATCCCTCCAAGTGCTCGGTGATCTAAGGTAAGCCGAAATTGTAGCCTCCAACTCGTTGATTTGCTGCGTGAATTTTGGTATGAACCCTTAGTGGATCACGCTTCACTTAAATGCGAATGCATTGCATGGTTAACACGTTAGGATTTGGCATTGTTATGTGGAGTTGTTATGGCGTGCCGTGTTAACAATGAAATCTATGAACAGAGGAGGCACAAAACTTAAACTGTTATGGCATGTTATGTTGAATGGCGGTGAGTGGTAATTAAGATGTGAAGTGCTGTAGAATGCGCACTGCGCTTTGTTGTTGTCACACCTTGTTTGCTTGTGCGCCGTTTTAAACATTAAAACAAACAGTCAAACTGCTATGAAATGACATGCGTCCATAACCCTTGCTGCGCACTGTTGTTTTCATTTGCACCAAAACAGGGGATTGAAATGCCTGATGATTGAATGAATAATGCCTTGTGAAATTTCTGATTGCCAAAGAAAGATTGATTGCTGAGCCATTTAAATCCAACTTAAATGCGCTATTATTTGTTTTTATCTGTGTTTTGAGGCCGAGAGTTTTTAAGTTTTTATGAGACAGCCGAGAGCAGTTTTTGCAAAAGTTTTGATGGGCCGAGAGTTGTGTTTTGCAAATTTTTATGGCCAGGAGTATTTGCAAAATTTTTCATGATGAGGCCGCAAGCATGATTCCAATTTCCAAATGCTATAATATAGCCAAATGCATTTTTATTTTGCAAATATTTTTGATGAGGCCGAGAGCATTTTGGAAATTGTTTTATTTTATGATGAGGCCGAGAGCCATATAAACACTCCTTCAAGTTTTCTTGGTTGAACACACACACAATAAAACAATGGTTTGAATTTTGGCAACGAAATAAGGCGATGAGCGTATATGAACATTGTTTGTATATGTATTTTTGTTTTCAAAAACAGAGAGCAGCATATTGACAGGGGTATACAGGCATTTGTTTGCATTGAACAGGGAATTAAAACAGTGCTGTTGCTGAGAGCAGAGTCAAACAGAGGTGAATTGAGTTGATTGAAAGGAGGAAGGTAAGGTTCTTTGCCTTCAAAAATTTCATTTTGAAATCAAACAAATAATTATATCTTTCTTTCAAAATGAAATTAGTAACAGCAGAGGAATTCATTCATTGGTTTACAGAAGCAATGTCAGTCAGAGTAGAGCCAAAATTCCAGATAGAGAGCTGGGGGAAGGAAACTATAGAAAAACTTTACCAAGCAGGGATGATAAGTTTCCTACAAAAATTTGATGGCCACTCTGAACAAATAACCAGGGATTTTATAAACAATTTCAATCAAGACCAGACACGGGTGGGAGATGTCATTATTCCTGTAACCCAGGAATATCTTTCCCAAGCTTTAGATCTGCCCATGATAGGTGAGAAGTATTACAAAGGCCTGCACTTCAAGGAGAAAGCCTGGACTTTCTTTCTTGAGAAGAACCGGAAAGGGACATTTGATAGAACAAAAGGAATACCCAGGGAATGGTTTAATGAACCATGGGGTGAGTTGGTTTTGGTTATCCAAAAGTTTTTGACCTGTGATAGGGGGTATAGCGTGGCTCACTTGTATCATGTCAGACTTCTGCAGCATATAAAAGGGGAGGATAGGATTAACTTGCCTTATTTCCTATATAGGAGCCTTTTGAGAATGATTGAAACAGTCAAACATGAACACAAGCCTAAAGCAGGACAGATATACCACCAAGGATTAATCAAAATCCTAGTTGAGTATCAGGTGAGATCACAGGGCATAGTGTGGCGAGAATTCATGTCTAAAAATCAATTCATTGAACAGGTTAATGAGGTATAGGATAAAACAGAGCAGGAAAACAGAGGATTGATGAACTCACCCTTGTATCCTAGAACAAGAGCCAAACAACAGAACAACATGGCCATGCAAGAAAATGAAACATCTGTTATGTCTATTCCTAGACGATTTAGGAATAAGAGTCCCATTGATTTAGAGAAGGAAGTAGAAACATATTCCCCAAGACAACAAGTAGAGAATGATATTGCACAAGAGGTATTTGAGAAGGATTCTTCATATGATGATGCAGCAGCAGCATCACTAATGAAAACAACACAAGATTTTGAGAGAGAACTTAATTTGGGAAGAATCAGGGATTTAACTGACGAATTGGAAATTAGTAAAATCTTAGAGAAGCAATTAAAAGAAGAAAACAAGGCAAATAAGAAAGATAATGCTAAATTGGTTAAGGCAAATGAGAAACTGAATGAAGAATTGGGGAGGCTGAAAAGGAAAAATGATCTACTTTCTAAGCAAGCATTTAAATGGCTGAAGGAAAAGAACATGTGGCAGGCAAAATATGAAAAACAAAAGGTCAAGGCAGCTTTGTTTAGGGAGAGACATGATACAGGTCTAGATTTTTTGGCCAGGTCAGCACAACAGGAAGCATCTACAGGTACAACATCTACTACAGAAAGGCGAAGGTCAAAGAGGAGCAAGCAAGCATGGGGACATGCTTGATGATAAGCAAGGGAGAGATGTTGGGCCTTAGTTTTGGTCTTATTTTTGCTCAAATAAACTTACTTATCCATCTATTTTCCATCCATTTTCCCTTCATTTATCCCATTTTGATGTATATTTGATATCCATTCAGGTATTTAATTTAATTTTTCAATTTCTAAAGTTTTTATGAAAATTTGGTTTTTAGTGCAAAATTGGCAGATTTAGAAATTCCCGTAATAGCTCTATGGTTGATATGGTTGCAGGACACTTGGGCACGAATGGAATGCATGGATGGATAGCTTGGGAACTAGGACTAAGCCAACAATTCTTAGTTCGAACAGAACAAGCTTTATTAGGCCCATTTGGTGCTAGTCAACCATGACTAGTCATGCAGGAATCCCATAGAAATAGGGCAGTTTTGAGATTTCATGAGAATGGTCATCTTTCTTGGGATGGGGATAATGAATTCGACTTAGATAGGTGGATGAGAGTAGATGGGTTTGTTTGAGTGAATATAGATCAGTTTGTTCATGAGACTTCTTATTTAAAACCAAAACTTTGATGGCTTATGTATTGATTTTGTGATATACTTTTATGCTGTGACATCTTTGGATTGAGGAGTTAATTTGAAGACTTGTGTTATTATTATTTTGCTGTTCAATGCTATGGATGTGTGACTAATTTAAGCTTCTGATATCACCTCTGAAAGTGTGCAAGGCAAGGGTGGAGGGCCCCCATTCCAAGCTAAGTACACTTCCTTGTTAACTAGTTTCATTTCCTTGTAATCTGGTTGATTGTAGCACTAGTTTTTCAAAGCTTTATTTCAGTTTGCCTTATGGTTCATGCATAATGATTGATTTCATTAGTTAATAGCTTATTCATCACTTTATTGAGTTGGAAAAACAGGTGTTCAAGTTGGGCATCCCTTCTACTAAAATGATGAATCAAAGCTAGTTTCTTTTGTTTGCATGCAAGTAGTTTTATTTTCATTAAGATTTGGATATTGAGATGAATGAATTATGATGGAATATCTTATGTGTCTCTTAAGTTAAGAGCTTCTTTCATTAATAATTTATCCATCTTAAGCTTTTGGTTTCGATCTCTGATTCATTAAGTGATAATTGAGGTGAAGGTGGACTTCTTGAGGTCAAGAACCCTTTCAACATTTTTCTCTTTTTAAGCTGATTGAATTAGAGTTATAGGATGTACTACTTTTAGCTTTTGAATAACTTATCTTTCAAGGTTTGATTATATCTGATCTTCACATATAGTGAACTTGCCTCAAAGCATAAACAACCCGGATTGATAAGAAATAATTGTGTTAATTTAGGACCACAAATTAGCTCAACAATGACCGGCACCTTAACAAAAAGCAATTTCAGCCAGGAGATTGGGCGCTGTTATATGACTCAAGATATAAGGATTTCAAAGGAAAGCTGAGGAAAAGGTGGCTGGGACCATATGCAGTGGAGAAATGCAACGACAATGGTTCAGTCCTTATCAGGACCATTGATGAAGAAGCCATCCCCATGCTCGTCAACGGGCACCAATTGAAAATCTACAGGAAGCCCCTTTCCAAGCAGGAGTTCATTGAAACTCTGGATAAATCAGTGCTAGTAGTGGAGCAGGACCTTGTCTCTACTCCACCCACACTTTGATCATCAAAAAGAAAAAAAAAAGAATAAAAAGATCCTTGGGTGAAAACCTCTTAGAGGCGCCCGGGGCAGACAATGAGGGTGAAAACCTCCTGGAGGCGCCCCAGCTGTCTCACCAAAAAAAAGAAAAAAGAAAAAAAGAAAGAGGAAATAGGCCTAATTTCTGTTGAATAATTGCAGGTTGCAGGGAAGACATTGCAGGTTAGGGGGGGCGCGCAAAACAAGGACAGAGGTCAACACCAGGCTGCAAACATCCCTCACACACACTTCCTCCATGACCACTCCCCTTTCCTAGGATTTGATCACATTCAGGCTAAGATTTCACCTTCTACAAGAAGTTCTATATCTTCTATAGGAAGATCCTATAGAACCTCCAGACAGGAAAAAATTGATCGTGGAAGGGAATCCGAAGGTTGGAATCTGCCTGCTAAGCCTGCAACCACCCCTGTTTACGTCCATCACCATACATCACCCTGTTTCATCTCTTTACACCCCCATTGCACCCATGCTGTTATTTATGCCTGCACAGTCACAAAAAATATATATATAAAAAAAAAACCCCTGTTTTCCTCATACTGCCAGCAAGAACTTTGAGTGACAAATCTAGCAGTGGTGTTTCGCTCTCCCTACCTATCAATCTCCATCTGGACTCCTCATCAGCCGAATCCCTCATCAGCAGTATAGCCCTGCTCATTTAGCTTGCATCCCAGGAGGAGAAGCAGCTACAGGACATCCTACAGGAATCCTGTAGTAGCTGATCCCTCTGGAAGACATACTCTGGAGACGAGGACAGCCGAAAAATAGCAAAGGAGACATGCAAAGAGCTCATCTTGAACGTGAAAACATCATCAGCAGCCGAAACCAAGCAAGACCTGAGCATGCAGCGACAACAACCAATGGAATGGACTCCGAAACACGTGCATGCAGTGAAGGAATGGGTTCCAAAACCCGGGCAAGAAGCAACAACAAACGAAGGAAAGTTCTAAGACCTGAAATCTGCACAATGCGGCCGTGACCACACAGGTACGTGCCTAAACTCATTTTTCGATTGCGTAAACTATATTTTAGAAGCTGCATGCCTATGGAAATGGTTCACATAGAATGGGATCGGTGGCCAGTCAACTGGCCACCCTCAGCCAGTTACATAGCCTCGTGGGATCCGAACAAGCTCAATTACATTCAAAATTGCCGATGAGACGTGCAGCCAACATGTGTGGAGTGTCCATTCAGGGAGAAATCGTCAGGACTGGCAGTGGTGGCGGTGGTTAACGGCAGAGGGAAGGTGATGGCGGCCGGAAACACGTAGAGAAATTATGGCCGTGACGTTGGATCAACGGTTCAGTCTAGCCACCTCATCCCCTCACCACGAATTACGCCGCAGTTAAAACATGCTCAGCTGAAACTCACACCACCCTCTGTTCATTTGCACTTGCAACGTCCTCGACTGCAGTACGCATCCTCCGCTTCCAAAAACTGTTAACCAGTCATCCACCACCGGTTTTTCTACCTGTTTTCGAGAATCTCCCGCGTATCGGGCTCGCTCAGAAGCACAGAGATATTCTACAGGAACCGGGGGAGTCTTCTACAGGAAAGGGTTCTACAGGAAAGCCTGCACAGCTTTCCGGAGCAGAGAAGCCTGGGATTTCTCTTCATCGAATTTGGAGCTCCAATCGAGGTAGGCTCGAAAAAAATCTTCTATGCATGGTATGATTTGAAAAGGTGGTGAATTGAACGGTATCAGACTGGGGAACCAGAGAAAAATCTGCCTGGGGATTGGAAGTAAAACATTTGCCTGTGTGTTGCACTGGGTTTCTCAGTTGTTTCTGCATCCAAATTCTCCTCCACGTTCCTATTTTTTTTTTTTTAAATTCTCCTGTAGGAAGATATGCAACTGTGGGGGTCAGCCTGTGTATGAAAATTTTGAATTTGAATATCTGTATATGTGCTGGGAAGGAAAATTGAGCTCTTTACTCTGTCTGTAGAAACAAAACTCTTCCTTTCATAAATAGGCAGCCGAGTTCTGGGCAACAACAGTCTTGAAAACTAGGGAATAGCTGCTAATTAATATTGATACCCGAGAAATCCCTTCTTGAGTTCAGGGGGAAAACCATAAACAACATTCCTTTTTCTGATCAAAGAAAAAAGAAAAAACACTCTCACCATGCCAGGGGGATTCATAAGGAAAGAACCCTCGGACACCAGCAAACTGCACGAGCATCCTGAGGTGGTGGACCTTTTCACCCGAGCCAATTGGATGTCATTTTTTGACAAAATTCGGGGTCATGACGAGGAGATAACAGAGGAATTTTTGATGTCCCTGAGACCTCAATCAAAGACACAGGCCACAGTAAGTTTTAGGGGTTTGACCCTAGAACTTACCCCTGAGCTCATCAGTCGTGTTACTGGTCTGCCATTAGGGCTCCCTTGGAGCAAAGAAGAGAGGTCATTGGGCCAGGTTGCCAAGAAAACATTCTTCCTACCCGAGGAACATCCTGTAGAAGACAAAAACGGGGTTAGGAGAACCAGCTTGCCTCCTCTCTGGAGTGAGGTCAGTTTCCAGATTATGAAGTACATCACATGTGATGGGAGGTTTAACATTGTGTATGGATATCATTTCAGATTGTTGTGTGAACTAAGGCATGGGATTGATTCACCTCCAGCCCAGAAGAAGATGCCCTGCATACCTACACTATCCCCATATCTTGGGAAATATTCCGAAACATGTCCCGGGATGACGATATTAGAATCCTGGCCGAAGACATCACCTCATCCAGCAGTGAGGAGGGAGAACACACTGAAGAAGGTAAGAAAACCAATGGTGAAGGAACACAGGACATTCAAGCACAACAAGGATAGAAAGAAAAAGGGGGAGAGGGCCAGATTGCTGAGCCTAAAACAGAGGAAGAAACAACAACACAAACCCCAAGGGAAAAGAGAATGCAGAGGAGAGCAGAGAAGGTAGAAAAAACCCAAATGAAGGTTGTCACAGCCAAAGCAGACACACAGAAACAAAAGGGAAAGACAGATCCTGAAATGGCCGCAATACAGATAGAAACAGTTGACACAGGGACTTCTACAGGAAGCATGGAAAAAGAACAACAAAGGGGGAAATCACCTGAAATATTGGCAAGGGAGGCAGCAACTGTGCTTGCCGCCTTAAAAACACCTCCAAAACAAAAAGGGAAGAGAAAGAGGCAAACCTCCATGTACTTTAAAGCAAGAAGGAGCACACGGATCAAAGTAGGCAGACCCCAGCCGCAGTCAAAGGAGCCAATTGTCATTGAGGACACAACACCTAAACCAAAAGAAGGGTCTCCTTCAAAGATATCCGTCACCTATGAACGAGGAAGCCCAAAAACTTCCACCTGGAGAGAGAGAATGAAGACAATGGACTCAAAGACAGCTCTACAGGAAGCTGAGAAATCTCTACAGGAAACTTGGGCTAAGCTAAAAGAGACTGAGAAATTGGAGGAAAAGGCGGCCAAACAATCACAGGAAGAAGAAAAGACAGAGGAAATATTGGAACCAAGCCCTCAGCCTAGCTTGGGCTCATACTATAACCTGTTAGAAGCCGGGAAAATAATTCCCCAGAAATTTGCGGTGCCACTCTTCTTTGCATTGGAAGAAGAAAGAATTAGGACTCACACTTGGATGAGGATTGCCAAGTCCAAGGGTGTGGCAGACATAGGCCACCTAGAAGAACAACTCAAGGAGTCAAGGAGAGAATTGGCCATGGTAAAGCATGTGGAAAGTAGTCAAAGGGCCAAACTACAGGAAGAGAACGAGCTGCTGAAACAGCAGCTACGGCTACAGGGAATTCATAAGGAAGACAGGCCCTCCATTCTAGGAGAACAACAGCAACAGGAAAAGCCTCCAGTAGACAAAGAAACCTCTGATGAACAATAGAGAGTGGACGGGCTGCAGGCCGAGGTTGAGGCGCTAACAAAACAGCTACAGGAGAAGGAGTCATAGGCAGCAGAGGAAATACAGTCTCTAAAGCAACATGTACAAGAAAAGGAAGCCCAACTAGCCTGCATGGCCAGCTGGGCAGTAGAGGCCTTGCAGTGTAGGCAACCTACCAAGTCATATGCCCTATATCTTAAAGATCAATGGTTGCAGTTCCAGATTAACACCTTGGCCCAAAGGGGCACCATTCCATTTCAAAACTACCATCAATTCATGACCTTGTGTGACAGCAGCTCAGCAGAAGATAAGGCTAAGTTATCCGAATTCTATTTGCACAACTTGGCCCTTCCAAACATGACTCTTTGGGACCCCAATGCTACATTGGGAGATGTGCAACTTATGGCCATGGCCTCTTGGTTAAATCATGAGGAAAAGAGGGTAGCAGAGATTCGGGATATTATGAACAGGGAGCTGAGTGAACCACTCATGATTAGGGCAGAACCAAAGGATACATCAACTTTAATATATGCCCATCAGCACCTGGCCAACAACCCTTAGGTTTTACCAGATTACATTGAACGACAAGCTCAAGCCATTGCCCACTTTGAGGACATGGAAAGACTGTTGGGGGATAACTGCATTCATGCTTGCACAAGGAGGTGGAACACACTGCCCCACAGTTTGAAAATAAGAGAATACCACTCCCCAACCAGGATGAGGGAAGCCTTGGCAAGGGTACCCCTCTATAAACAGTCAATGCAAAATCTGCAGGCCAACTGGATCGGCCTAAAGTTCAGTCCTCCCTTGCTTTTAGGATTGTTGGAAGGAGTCAAGGAAGAAGAAGAAAACAGGCAGTGGGAGGAAGTGGAAAGAAAAGCAGGATTTCATGACCGGGAAGAAGACATCACCTCGGAGGCCTGGGATGTGAGGGAGGCAGTCAAAGCTATCAAGGATGATGAGCTAGATTAGTTGCTCAGAGGATGAGCAACCCATTTAGCAGGGGGGTGATGATGAGCCCCAAAAATGGGTAACTTATTGGGCTCATTTTGCCTATTGTTCTCCATTTATCCACCATTATTCATAGTTTATGTATGCTTTTGAAGTATGTTTATGTTAATTGAATGAATGAGAATAGTCACTTGACCATGAAGGCTAATATGTGTTTGTTGTAGATTTTTGGACAACTTTTGGACCAAGGTCAAGCATTTATGGGCCATTTGACAGCCAAATACGAGGGGACAAGGCTGAGGATTCGTAGGAAGGGTGTCTCCTGCACTAAATGACCCCTTCCTCGAGTTCTCCACCATCAGCTCGGAGTTCAGCAGCCCACCAAAGTTGATTTCCAAAGGCAGCCGAGCAGCTTTTATGAAGTGGCTGAGTACTGCAGTTTTGAGTAGCCAAGCCCCTTGAATTAAGGATGACTGCTAGAGGTCCTCGTAGTGCATAAGTAGGAAGGTTTCCAACCTTCGTAGGTTACTTGTTGAACATTTGTATTTCACACTATAGTGCTACTTTGTTTCTCAGCCCATTTTGGAGCTTCTGCTGTAACACATTTTGGACATGGTTGTTTTTTTAGTAATGGAAACCAGTTTTATGTTGCATCAGTTCTGAGCTTCTTTTCAAGAGCTTGCAGCTCTTATGGTTGGGCCCAACCTAAGCGCCAGGACCTCCTCTGTGTATTGTTATATGTTTTTCTTTACTGTCTTCCTAAAATAGTTTCTGCTGGTAGATTAGAATCTTGCTTGGTTATCTAGGTCATTTTTGATGATTGAAAAAGCTTTTCGTGGTTCAGAGTGATTTGATAGGTTGAAAATAGAAAATATCTTCGAAAAAGGCCATCAAGCAACCTTGGATCTCACCTCTCCCTCCTCGGGACCATGAGCTAAGACCCAAGTGTCCTTGCTACCACAAAAACACTATTTTTGCTTCTTCATGCAATTGCTAGTGTTAGTTTCTCAGTTGCAAAAGTTGATACCAGATGTGATTACATGCTTAGATCCATTCTTGCTTGGTTTTCATAAGTTATTTTACATAATTTTCTACAAATGAATTTCTGTTCATCATGGGTGCTGGTTCCTAGGTCAAATTAGGTTAGAATAGCTAGATGTTTGGTTTGCATGGTCTTTGTTTGGTCAGTTCCAAGAAGTAGTGTGCAGAACACCTGTGATACCTCCCTGCCTACCCTTCTGCCATCAGTGCAGCCTGTTCCATCCCCTAACTCAGATTCTTGCCTTTCGTTTGCCACACTTTCTCACTTTGACCTAATTTCCATATTTTTGTGCAACATTGCTCTATCCATCCTTGAACAAATCCAACCATCCTCATCACTTCTCAGCTTCATTTTCCAGGTTCTAAACCTCTTCACACCCTCATCCAACCTCCATCTCCACTTCTCCACCTTTCTTCCACCTTCAACCCTCCAAAATCTCCTTTCGGAACATCCTGTAGAACCCCTGCAGACTTCCTGTAGAAGATCACGAGAGCGGTTTTTCGAGATCTGATCACGATGAAACTCTCTGGAAGGGTGTTAGGGACCCCTTAGGCCCTCTTCTCACCTTCCCAACCTCCTGCAAGCGCCCTCACCATTTCCTTCCATCAATCAATCTCTGCACAGTCAAAACAGTTAAGCACATGCATAATAATTCTACAAGATTACTCAAAAATACAAAAAGACATTCCTTTTCAGATTTCACTGCAAGAGTAGCTTAGTCACATGCATTCTACATTTCTAGAAGTCAATGGCATCCATTTCCACTGCTTTCATCTCTTTTCTTGTGTAGAAATTTTGAATAATTTAACACATATTCAACAGAGATTATCCTGATCATGTACTATTGCGGAATACATACACAATACATAAGCTCCTCTACGTTGATCATCAATATAACAGCATCAATAACAATAAAACATCAAAAGCATTCACACATTAACACAGTATGTAACCCGGGGAAGGCATCTCGCTAAAAACCCCACACTATCTGTATATTAATGATTGAGACCATGTAAAATTACAAAGTATAATGCTTATCACAAGCAATCCAGTACCAGCTCCACTTGTTACAGACAATACAGCTAAGATCTGATCTCCAAATCTATTCCACTGCTTGCCTGCCTCCACTGCTCAATACCTGCTCAAGAATGGATGAGAATGGTCTACCAAACTCATATTTCACCTCCAAAGAATCACTCACAATGTGTAAGACGTGAGCAGAAGCTACAAACTGGGCAAATACATGAGCAAACTCATTGGCATACTCAATCCTTTGATTGTGCAAGATATGATGCACAACTATAGTCACAACTGATAGCAATCTGATTCTCTAACACCTGTCCCTGCTAAAATGAACATGCACTGACATGCAACTGAGTTAACTGATGTATTCTATTGTTGTATTATGAGTTAATAATTAGTTTAACAACTCATCATTAGTCTATTTGCAGTTAGACTAACTACAATTAGTTTAACCAAGTCAAACTGAACACAACTCCATCAACTCCACAATCAACTCCACCAAACTCAACTGATTGAGTTCTAACTGAAGTCATGCATGCAACAACTCAACTGACTCATAAGAAAAGCGTACTTCCTTCTGACAGCTGCATGGTCCACATCTGTAGCTCAAACTGAAGTGCTCCAAGAGAATAAGATCAAGTTTATAGTCCAAATATTATTATGAGACAATAATATTTGACTTTTCTATTTTGGACAGTCAGTCTAAAAATAGACTTTGATCACCCACACTGTGGTCACCCACACTTTGGTCACCCACATTGTGATCACTCACACTATGATCACCCACACTGTGATCATCCACACTATGATAAAAAATAGAACTTGCGCCATAATTTGCCTGCGGGCCCACTTAGTGAAGGCGACTCTTTTCACTAAGCTCCATCATCTTGTTGCAATCTCAACACTCCCTCTCGACAAGATATGGATTATTAGCAACCCCTATCCTGCCTCGGTGGTACTCGAATTTGCTCCTGGTGAGAGACTTCGTCAGAATATCAGCATCCTGATCCTCCGTTGGAATGTATGAAAGCAACATGATCCTCCGCTGCACACAATCTCTGATATGATGGTACCTGATGTCAATATGCTTAGATCTATCCTGAAATACAGGATTAGCCGAGAGTTTAATGCAACTCTGGTTATCACAGTAAATCACAGTAGGATCCAAATGAGAACCGAACAAACCAACCAGGATCTTCCTCATCCATATAGCCTCGCATGCAGCCAAACTTGCTGCCATATACTCGGCCTCCGCTGAACTGAGTGCCACGGATCTCTGCTTCTTGCTGTACCAAGAAACTGCTGTCGATCCAATACTGAAGACCCCTCATGATGTGCTGTTTCTGTCTGTTGGGCTCCCTACCCAATCTGCATCCATGAAGCCACATAGCTTCACCTCATCCTCCTGTCTATAGCACAAACCATATCCCGATGTGCCTCTCAAGTAGCGCAATACATGCTTGCCCGCCTTCCAGAAGAGCTTGGTAGGCTTAACCATAGCTTGTGAAAGCTGGTTAACTGCATAGCATATATCAGGTCGTGTATTGACCAAATACATCAGCGACCCCACCAACTGTCGATAAACAGTGGCATTCACTTCTTCTCCCGAAGTGGCATCCTCCTTCCTCCAACCTCCAGGAAGAGGAGTATCAACAGGCTTGCAGCCATGCATGTTGAACTTCTCCAGTATCTCCCGAGCATACTTACCCTGAGAAACAAACAGTCCACCACTACGCTGCCATATTTCCAATCCTAGGAAATAGTGAAGGAGGCCCAAGTCCTTCATCTCAAACTCTGTAGCAAGATCCTTCTTGCATGACAGTATCAACAGCTCATCACCCGTTAGAATCAAATCATCAACATACAGTACAATGATAAGCAACTTACCCTCCACCACAATCTGGTATAGGTTAGGATCCGCCTCGCTCTTGGAGAATCCAAGTCCTGTGAAATAGCTGTCTATCCGTGTGTACCAAGCCCGTGGTGCTTGCTTCAACCCATACAGCGCTCTCTTGAGCCTGCATACATGCGACTCGCTGCTGAAGACCTCAAAGCCTTCGGGCTGCTCAATGTACACCTCCTCCTCAATGACTCCATTGAGGAATGCAGTCTTCACATCCATCTGATGAATGTGCCATCCCATCTGCGCTGAGAGAGCAAGAATCGTCCGTATGGAAGAATACCTTGCGACAGGTGCAAAGGTCTCCTCATAATCGATCCCCTCTATCTGTGAAAAGCCTCTGGCAACAAATCTTGCCTTGTACTTCTCCACACTCCCGTCAGCTGCCTGCTTGACCTTGTAGATCCATCTCGAACCCACCACTGATTTCTCTTCCGGTCTAGGAACAATCTCCCATGCACTGTTTCTGATAATAGAATCATACTCTTCCACCATGGCGTCTACCCATGCGGGATCCTCCACAGCTTCCCCGAAAGAGGATGGCTCAGTCACAACACACTTGCTCATCAGAGCCATGTATCCAGTGTACCGATCAGGTGACTGTCTCTGCCTGCGTTGGGCTGTAGGTGGTCCTACAACTTTCTCTGCATCTTGAGCCAGTCGCTCAGCTTCTGTCAAGCGCTTTCGCCCTCTGATGGTTGGCGCTGCATGAGTGGTCTCTTCCACTCCATGAACCTCGTCTTGCAGCTGATCCACGTCCTGAAGCTCATCCTTAGGAACTAATAGCTCCTCATCTGCATGCAAGTGTAGCTTCCTCTCAAGCGAACACTTCATGGCTTTCTCCTCCTGAAATTTTATATCCCATCGCACAACATTTTTACCACTGTCTGGCAAATACACACGATAGTTATGGGGTGTATCAGTGTACCCCACAAATTTCCCAACCTCTGCGGTCGGCTCCAACTTCTTCCTGGCATCCTTCGTCACATGCGTGTAAACGTTAGCACCAAAAATCCTCAAATGAGAAAGATCAGGCTTCTTACCAGAATAAGTCTCCTCAGGTGTACTCATGCCAAGTATCCTACGAGGACAACGGTTCTGCACATAAACTGCTGTATTGCATGCTTCCGCCCACAAGTGAAAGGGTAGGCCCTGATCATGCAACATTGCCCGTGCAACACCCACAATCGTTCTGTTCTTCCGCTCAACTACCCCGTTCCGCTGTGGGTTATGGGGAGCTATGAGCTCTCTACGAATCCCTTCTGCCTTGCAGAAATCCTTGAACTCATCCGAGATGTATTCACCACCATTATCGCTCCTAAGAGCCTTCACCTTCTTCCCCGACTCCTTCTCGACCAGTGCTTTGAATTCACAGAACTTTGAATATGTCTCGCTCTTCTTTTGCATGAAGAAGATCCAACACTTACGGGACAAATCATCAACAAAAATCACATAATACCTGTGTTTTGCTGTCGAAGCAACTGAGAAAGGTCCACACACGTCTGTGTGAATTCTCTCAAGGATCGTCGTGGCGCGACTATCCTTCTCGTGAAAGGTGGCTTTCACAAACTTCCCCAAAGTACACCCCTTGCACTGATCTGACTGCGCAAGTGTGCCTTTAGGAAGCCCTGTAGTGATCTGCTGCAGTATCTTCAAGGCTCCATGGTGAAGGTGACCCAATCTCCTGTGCCACAACTCGCCATCATCCCGGCTCACCAATCCTTCTACCTTGTCCGCAATTGCTGCGCATCCATCTACATGAAACTGATAAAGGTTCCTCACTCGAACCCCTATCTTCCGGGTCTCCCCAGTTGTCTTGCTGCGTAGGAAAGCATTTCCCTCGCTGAAAACAACATCATACCCCTTGTCTTCTAACATTTCCACTGAGATGAGATTCTTCGTTAATCCTGGAACATGCATGACTTCCTTCAATATGAAGGGTTTACCAGACTCCCTCTCAAAGGAAATGGTACCGATACCGGTCGCACTGTATCTACCATCATCGCGCATTTTGATGTGCACTCCAAGATCTTTGTCCTCCAGATCAGAGAACAAATCTCTATCTCCCGTCATGTAAAAAGATGCACCACTGTCCAAGAACCACACTGATCCCATCACACTTGAAACCAAGCATGCGATCAATGAAAAATCAAGCTCAAACTGTGAGGCTAGAGCCTCTCCTGCTGAAGATCCAGCAGCTTGCTTGTTCTTCTTCTTCTGCGGACAATTAGTGGCATAGTGTCCGTGCTGGTGACAGTGAAAACACTTCACCTTGGACATATCCTACTTCTTGCCTTTCGCACCAGACTGAGAAGCTTTCTTGCTCTTCCCTTTCTTTGCTTTGGCAGCCAAAGCGCAATTCCCTTCATCAGATACCTTTGATGAAGATCCATTCTCACCTTTATTGTTTCTGAGTTTATCCTTGAGCGCTAGGTCGCTCTTGCTTTGGAATAACATTTGCAATCCGTTGAAAGACATTTCAACAATACTGCTGCAAATTCGATTTCCACCAGCTCCCAACTCAATCGCCTCGGATCTAAGATTCGTGAGAACACAATATTTCTCGTACAGATTGACTGTATGGGCATTCACCAAATATATCACTTTCCAAAGGAAGGATAAATCCAGAGGCTACCTGGCCCGATTATAGACTCTGCCTGAAGAAATAGAATGTAAACACTTCCTGAATAGTAGATCTGATGATCAACATCTCCGATACCATGTAGAAATTTTTTCTACAATTATCTAGCTCGCTCTGATACCATGTAGAAATTTTGAATAATTTAACACATATTCAACAGAGATTATCCTGATCATGTACTATTGCGGAATACATACACAATACATAAGCTCCTCTACGTTGATCATCAATATAGCAGCATCAATAACAATAAAACATCAAGAGCATTCACACATTAACACAGTATGTAACCCGGGGAAAGCATCTCGATAAAAACCCCACACTATCTGTATATTAATGATTGAGACCATGTAACATTACAAAGTACAATGCTTATCACAAGAAATCCAGTACCGCTCCACCTGTTACACACAATACAGCTAAGATCTGATCTCCAAATCTATTCCACTGCTTGCCTGCCTCCACTGCTCAATACCTGCTCAAGAATGGATGAGAATGGTCTACCAAACTCGTATTTCACCTCCAAAGAATCACTCACAATGTGTTAGACGTGAGCAGAAGCTACAAACTGGGAAAATACATGAGCAAACTCATTGGCATACTCAATCCTTTGATTGTGCAAGATCTGATGCACAACTATAGTCACAACTGATAGCAATCTGATTCTCTAACACCTATCCCTGCTGAACTGAACATGCACTGACATGCAACTGAGTTAACTGATGTATTCTATAGTTTTATTATGAGTTAATAATTAGTTTAACAACTCATCATTAGTCTATTTGCAGTTAGACTAACTACAACTAGTTTAACCAAGTCAAACTGAACACAACTCCATCAACTCCACAATCAACTCCACCAAACTCAACTGATTGAGTTCTAACTGAAGTCATGCATGCAACAACTCAACTGACTCATAAGAAAAGCATACTTCCTTCTGACAGCTGCATGGGCCACATCTGTAGCTCAAACTGAAGTGCTCCAAGAGAATAAGATCAAGTTTATAGTCCAAATATTATTATGAGACAATAATATTTGACTTTTCTATTTTGGACAGTCAGTCTAAAAATATACTTTGATCACCCACACTGTGGTCACCCACACTTTGGTCACCCACATTGTGATCACTCACACTGTGATCACCCACACTGTGATCATCCACACTATGATCAAAAATAGAACTTGCGCCATAATTTTCCTGCGGGCCCACTTAGTGAAGGCGACTCTTTTCACTAAGCTCCATCATCTTGTTGCAATCTCAACATCTTGCACCGGTAGGGTTAGTCTGTAAAACTAGGGTTTGCTAGGGTTTGCATTCCTTTTCAACTTTCAGCATCTTTTGGCAAGTAGACTAGCTTCCTTTGAGTTAGCTTTCATCCATCACCGTTAAAAGCTTCTTCTAAGAGCTCATAGAAGTTGGCTTAAGCTTCTAGCAGACTTATGCCAGCTGATCCAGTGACAGTTGCGATAAGAGCTAGTACTTGTGCATATAGCACCATCGCTTCCAAGTTTGTTACGAACTACTGGGTTGATAGAAGTAAAGAAGGGAGTCCCAGGAGTTGCAGCATTATTGTTGCAATACCGGAGCCCACCATGCTCCGCATCAATCTAATGCTCCTCCTCCTTAGGAACTGAAAGTTCCTCCTCTGCATGCAACTTGAGCTCCCTCTCAAGTGATACTCGCATGGCTTTTTGCTCATCAAACTTCATATCTCTGCATACCACTGTCCTCTGATTGGTAGGCAGGAACACCCGATAGTTGTGGGGTGTATCAGTGTACCCCATAAGTGTCCCCAACTCAGCTGTTGGATCTAGCTTCTTCCGGGCATCTTTGGTCACATGGCAATAAACTGATGATCCAAAGATCCTGAAGTGACTCACATCTGGTCGCTTCCCGAAAAAAGCCTCCATAGGTGTCTTCATTCCTAGTATATGGTGTGGGCTTCTATTATGCAAGTATATTGTTGTATTGCATGCCTCAGCCCACAAATGAAGTGGTAGGATTTGGTCATGCAACATCGCTCGAGCTGCTCCCACAATCGATCTGTTCTTCCTTTCAACCACCCCATTCTGCTGTGGGTTATGGGGTGCTGTCAACTCCCGTTTAATTCCTTCTGCAGCGCAGAAGTCCTTAAATTGTTGGGAGACATACTCTCCACCATTGTCGCTACGCAAGGCTTTTATTTTCTTTCTAGATTCTTTCCTTACCAAGGCTTTGATCCGGGTGGATATTGGTGGCCACCCGCTAATTCCACTTGGATCCCCACCATTGCTTCTTTTAGTTTTTCAGTTTCCTTAATTATAGCACAGTTTACTATTTTTAGCAATTTTTCGGGTCCTAAACTTTCGGAGCCGTTTTGAGGCCCTAAACGACGTTTTTTGGGAAATCTACCGCCAACGATTTTTTGTCTAAAATCGTCTTTTCCATCGTAGTCCTCGGAGAGATCTTTCCAACGGGCTATCATGCGCGTCAAACAGAGATAATACAACCAAAACCCTAACCCGAGGAGATGCAACACCAAGAGTTTATGGTCCCCGTTGGGGTGAGTTGGACAGCCAGCGACCTTGGGAAGTTGGCTGTCCAACTCACCCCAATGGGGCCCATAAAATCTTGGTGTTACATCTCCTCGGGTTAGGGTTTTGGTTGTATTATCTGTGTTTGACGCACATGATAGCCCGTTGGAAAGATCTCTCTGAGGACTACGACGGAAAAGACGATTTTAGATAAAAAATTGCTGGCAGTAGATTTCCCAAAAAAACGTTGTTTAGGGCCTCAAAACGGCTCTGGAAGTTTAGGACTCGAAAAACTGCTAAAAATAGTAAACTGTGCTATAATTAAGGAAACCTAAAAACTGAAAGAAGAAATGGTGGGGATCCAAGTGGAATTAGTGGGTGGCCACCAATATCCACTTGGATCAGGCTTTAAACTCACAAAACCTCAAGAAGGTCTAATCCTTCTTTTGCATAAAGTTGATCCAGCATCTACGAGAAAAATCATCAATAAAAATAACATAATACCTTTGTTTAGCGGTGGAGGCTGTAGATAATGGTCCACAAACATCTGTGTGAACTCGCTCCAGGATTGCTCCAGCTCTTCTGTCTTGATCCTGAAAGGAATATTTCGTATACTTACCCAAGGTACAACCTTTTCATGTATCCATATGCTCCATTTTTCCCCTAGGAAGTTCGGTAGGAATCTGTTGCATGATCTTCAAGGCCCCATGGTGCAAGTGGCCCAATCTTCTATGCCATAGCTCGCCAACATCTTGGCTTTGCACCACCTCTGCTTTGGAACTTAATGCAACACAGTCGTATACCTCCATCTTGTAGAGATTCTTAACTCGAATCCCAATCCTCTTTGTCTGTCTAGTACCGATATGCCTCAGGAATACCTTTCCTTTACTAAAGACTACATCATAGCCTTTATCTTCTAGCATAGCGATAGACAAAAGATTATTCTTCAGACCCGATACATACTTTACATCAGTCAGGGTGAGAGGAGCACCATGCTCCCTCTGAAACACAACCGTACCTTCACCTGAAACACGATACTTTCCATCATCGCCCATCTCGATCTGCATCTGGAGATCCTTCTCTTCCAAGGCACTGAAAAGATTATTGTCGCCGGACATGTGGAAAGAGGTTCCACTGTCCAGGTACCACACACATCCCTCTCGAACTATGAGGCTAGTGCCTCACCGTTTGATCCCTTCGAGGATCCCTTCTTGGATTTCTTCTGTGGACAATTCGTAGCATAATGGCCCACCTCATGACAATGAAAGCATCACACTTTCAATTTGTCAAACTTCTTCCCACCATGGGAAGAACTGGATTTGGGATGGGATGCCTTCCCTTTCCCTTTCCTCGCCTTACTCACTAAGGCTAGATTTTCTTCATCATCTTGTTTTGATGAAGATCCATCTCTGGTGCTTCTCCTTATCTCCTCTTGCATCAGATCTGACCAAAGTCATTCCCAATCTGGTAGTTTCTCTCTTAGGAAGACCGCGGAGAGCAAGACTCACCATGTCATCATTGGTTTTCGTGATCCCTACACTTCCAAGCTCATCCCTGCAGGTGGTGAGCCTGTTTAGATATGTAGAGATCCACCCTTTTCACACTTGATTTTCAAAAGCTTGTCTTCTAGCGCCAACTTCCTCTGATCACTGCTGTTCTGATATAGATCTTTCAATGTTTTCCACATCGAAAACGGTGTCTCCTTCCCATGGAGGCTCGAGAAAACATGGTC
Source organism: Pinus tabuliformis (assembly GCA_031772625.1). Lineage (NCBI taxonomy): Eukaryota > Viridiplantae > Streptophyta > Pinopsida > Pinales > Pinaceae > Pinus > Pinus tabuliformis. Next base: position 585,406,768 of record CM062811.1, read on the forward strand.
TTGAACTCCCTCCAGGAGGATTCTCCTCGCTCTAGCCACACATTTCTTCCATTCCGCCAATTCTGTAGCATTAGCTGCTGTCGGCTTGGGGACTTCTTGATCAATGAATTCCTTTAGACCGTTTTCCTCTAATACTGCTTCCATGCGATCCTTCCAGGCTATATAATTCGAGCTGCCATCAAGGGAATACTCGAGTCTTAAACCATTGAACGCCATTGGGGAAATTTGAGATGTGATAAGAATTCGAATTCTATAATCAAGAACTTGAAACTTCGAACTTCTCCCTTCTTTGTATATTGTTCTTCGCTTTGATCACCTTTGCTTTGATACCATGTAGGAATTCCCATTGTAGATCAACATATTATGAAATTTACTAAAAAAAAATACAAGATCTACTTCTACAACAAACTTGCAGAAGCTTAATCGATTATGAGCAAGATAAAATAGAACACATATAACTGAGAATGAGAAATCAATCACACATGAACACAAAAGAATACTCCGGGGAAAGCCTCAGCTAAAAACCCCGATCTCTGTATTATCATACAAGTGGAAATATGTTCAGATTACACAAAGCATCAGCTCACAAGCTATCCTTCTCTCAGTACAATCCAACAAATACAACTCATAGACTGAATAGACACAAGATATGCCTTCCCTCAGCCCTCCAAGCCTCCTATTTCCTTGCGCAGTTTTCCTTGGGGTCCAATGCTGCCACCTATGTGAATTGGCCTCATCACACACTCATCAAACCCAAAAGTAACTGCACAATCTCCAAGGAATGAATTCCTTCTTTATGCAAGAGATATTCCCCATGGAATATTCCTGCAACTGATAATACACTGTCCCATCATCTGATATCAATTGGGTCTCTGTCTGAATTGACATGCATGAGTTATTTATGAGAGAATATTCAGTTATCTAAAGTGAAGCAGTTACATGCATGCGTGCATTAACTAACTGAACTCACAATTAGTTCAACAAACTATTTGAACTAATCTAACTGGACTTAACTCAGTTAACTGAGCTAACTAATTACAACTCAAAGTACAACTCATCCTGGTCTCCTTTAATCAAGGGATAACTTCCTCAATCAATGGTGAAACTGTTGCATGTCTACACATAAACTTCATGTTTGATTTTCTACAACTAATTAACTCAAGATGAATTAATTAATTATTTTACAAACAACTACTAAGATCAAAATCGAATTTTAATCCTCAATTTTAGTTTAGGGACTAACAAAATTTGGAATGCATCCCGAAATGCTCTTTATAGCTGTGCTAATTTTAGCACTTCTATTTTTAGCATTTCTTGTTGTTATTTTCAACATACCACCTGTGACATACCCTTAATTTTAATTTTAATTTTTATTCATTAACCATGTCACTAGCATATTTACTATGTGATGTTAAATATATTTGTATTGAAATTAAATCTTACTCCTTACATGTACTTGTAGTTGACCTAAATTCTTATCAAGGGTGAATAAAGTTATCTTTTTCCCATGTGGTATTTGGCTTGAAAAGATGATTGGTGTCCTAACTTTAAATCAATAAGTCAATCACTCATATGTTTATGTTCAAAATACCTTTGTTCTCTCAGCTGCAAAATATATCATCACAAGTTATATTGTTTAAGGTTGATTTATATAAAGTGTTTATTAATCGAATTTTCTATAATGTTACCCCATTTCCCTCCATTTGGCCATCATGGCCTTCGGGATATGAGGAAGATATACGACTCCCTGGGGTTGAGTTTCAATCAACGGTGTGGATTAGATGAGAGTGGTTAGAGGGTAACTACCCTCCCTCCCTAGCACCATATGAGGTTCATTCACACCTTGCCTCTTGCCATGGTAGGGATCTACGACTAGACTAGGGTTTCTTCACCTTTGAGAAGAATTTTCATCGCTAGCTATGCCAACTAGATCCATTACAAGTAGAGTTTCCTCCTCTGAGGGTCGAGGGTTTACAAACCTCTTACTTTTGTTCTCGTTATAATAGTTGGTCAGGTCAATGGGTTCCAAAAACTCTGGCGTATCTCATATGGTAAGCTCTGAATGCCTCCCTTTTTTTAATTTTGCTGCAATCAAGTCATTCCTCTTGGTTCATTTTACCAAATGGTATACTTAAGTTTTGATAATTTGTAGGGTGCGGTAAAATAATTTTGCAGCAAAGGAAACTTGCATAGGGAGGGGATACTTTCATAGGTAGTTTATTTCTTCCTGTCAGAGGCTCTGATTGTTTTTCCTAAATGGTCCTTCATATCCTAGCTTGCTTTCCTAATTCTGCTATCTCTCCTAGGATTTCGCTAGAGCTCCTTGGAAAGCAGTTGCTTACCTAGGTTAGCTCTCCCACGACACTTTTATTTATAGTCGAGACTTCATTTTTTTGTGATATATGGATATCTTCCACTAATATTTACAATCTGGGTTGGTCTGTTGCAGGTAAAATTATTTGTCACCTTCCACACCTAGCTTACATCTTCACGACTCCCTTCCTGGAGTTATTTGGTGACTGTTTGCCCTTTCGTTGAATTTTCTAGGTGCGGTCACATACCCTTCTATGTTTTTTCATGGCTATGAAAGTTATAAAAAAATGTGTATAGTGAGGCTCATCATTAAGCCATGGTTTTTATAGTTTTTTTTTGTTATTAATTAACTATTATTTTCATAGAAATGCAGGGCCACAACCGCGCCCTTGTACCTTAGAGAATTATGTCTATTAACATTTTCTATTATATGGAACAATTATAACTCTGAATGAAATTAATGGCATGGATATTAAATTTATGACCTCGGGGGAAAACCCCTTATTATTAATATAAAAATTATGTATTCTCTTTTTAATATTTATGTCTGGTTTTTGCCTTCGGTCATATTTCATTCTCCAATATTGTTAAATTAAAATGTTGTTGCCTTCATTCATTTCTCGAATGTATGTGTTTTTTCACATATTCAATTACCCTTACACAAGTATTGGGAATCTTTTTGTTTGTTTTTGTTGTAATTAGGGAAACATTTTGGGCTTCGCCCAAGTCGACATTGTTCACTAATATGTTCTTTTAAAACACTAAGATCTTATGAATTAGGTGTTATTAGTCTTGTTATGTGTATAATTGTTACATTTTATGAATGGATACTTTTTATTCTGAAGTAATGATTGTTAATGACTTCCCCATTTTCTTTATTTCTTTAAACTGTAAAGTGTTGTTATTCTCTTGCATAGAAATTCCTATTCATTGCTTCTTTATTTCCACATCTTCTAGTAAACATTTGTCAGTTTTTCCTATTGGGTAACCAACATTTATAAAAATACCAATACCTTCTCTTCTGTTTAGTTGATGAAACTAGCCCCCTTTTGTTTTAGTTTACCATTTACATCTTTCTTACTAAGTTAATCTCTTATCCTCTGGAGCTGAGGGGATTGTTTAAGGGTTGCTCGTAGCCAACTTGAACCAGAACTAAGCCCGATCTCCTTAGAGTATACTAACCTAGTCATCCATACTAATTACTTAAAATATAATTATGTAAGGATCCTTTATAAATAATACTATCATGTGTAACAACCCTAGTGAAAATTCAATGTAAAAATATATAAATACCACGGTTGATGGGACACATATTCCAAGTTGAATGGTGGGAAAGACATCCAAGTGTGGGCGTTCATTTGGTTGTTTATGGCTAAGGAAATTGGCAAGGCAATGGCTAAGGATTTGGAAATGGAAAAAGACATTTTTGGCACATTTATTTATGAAAATAATGGAAAATAGGAGAAAAGAAAGGTGAAAAGTCACAGGTTGCATGTGAAGAGGAAATTAAAGGAAAATAATGGAAAATGAAGAAAATAGAAGCCTCATTCATAAAAAGGCTTATGAGGATCAGTTGGCAAGCTTCTTGTTTTCAATGTTAAGCTCTTAGTTAGTGTAATCTCTTGGCTCAAGTTTTTCTATGGTTATGCATGGGATCAAGAAAGTCAAAGAAGAAGGAAGGAGCAAGCAAGGAAGAGTAGGATCAAGCAACTACATCATGATTCTTTGCAATTATTTATTTGAATGCGTATTTTCCTTACTAGATTTGACATGCATGGCATTGCATGTGGTTCTTTTGCTGTTGTGGCATGGGTTTTTCTAGGTGTAACAATGTTTTCAACCAAGCCTTTCCATTTCTAGATAGGGTTCTCATGTTTTGGTTGATATGGATTGCCGGATGGATTCGAAGGTAAGTGAGGTGGATCTCTGAAATGATAGAACACATGGCCTAGTAACCCCTTAACCAGACTGTGGGTTGTGGTAAAGTCAGATTTTGTGTTGCCTCAGATGGCCTAGGAATCCTTTTCAATGAATGGTGGGATATACGGTAAAGCCTAAAGGTGGTTTGATCTTTTTTGGGCCTAGTAATCTCGAGTTTGGGATATGCAGTAAATCTTATAGAGTGGGTCTCAGTTTAGGGCTTAGTGATCCGGTGTGGATTGCGGTAAAGCCTGAGAGACTAGGGTCTCAGTTTAGGGCCTAGTGATCTGGGTGTGGATTGCGGTAAAGCTTGAGAGACTAGGAGATAAGAAAATTCCTCACAGTGTAGGTGGAGAAATCCGATGGCATCCATGCTTGTTTGGCCTAGTGATCGGGTGGAGATCATGGTAAAACCTATTATGATGTATTCGTTGTGTTGGCCTAGTGATCCGGGATGGATTACAGTAAATCCTAGTTTCTATTGATGAGGGTGAGGTGGTTTAGCCTTGGTATGCCCTGGTTGGTTCTTTTGGTTTGAGTCCCACATTCATGCTTAGAATATGGCATGGGGGTGAATGGCTGAAGAGAGACTTGGCTCAACCATTCTACAGTTAGGTGGAACATGGAATTCCCATCCCAGGTTTGGTTTTGCATAATTAATGAAAGGTTATTTCTCCTTGTATTTCTATGAGTATTTTGATGGATTATATGTGGTCTATATGGTTGTACTTTCATGAGTATTTTTGTTGTTATTATGCTGGTTATATGTGTGTTTTATGACAACAACTATGTATGGCTCTCAGCATATTTTTACTTGTAAATGAATGGACAATGTATCTATGGCCTAATAGATGATAATGCAACAAATGACATGAGGGAACAATGGTACATAGCGATTCATAGATAAGTATGAGATCCCTACACTTAATTATGTTGCTTATACCTGTAGGTTACATGTTGATGATATGTTTGACAAAATACCTGGCATGGCTAGTAGGGGCCTGCTTAAGGTATTGTTCAACTTATTTCTTTTGCATCATTGTTTCCCTATTATTTTACTACTCTTAAGTTAACATTCCATTATGGGCGGTGACCTAGGATCTGGGCCTAAAAAAGTGGCTCAAATCTCGGGGTCGCTAGCATATCAGACAAACTTAGTCTCTGGTTGTTGGAAAGCAAGCCTGTGACAATGACTTTGGGTTTTTGGACGCTCTCTTGCCTATAGCATGGGAGCGACTGAGGCCTAAGATGTACGAAACATCAGTGGGACCAAAGACATGATGTTTGAGTGGCTGACATGTCTCCTGAGGGTTCTGTTACTGATTTGGATAGGTTGGTTGATGTGTTCCATCGATTCCACTTCCTTAAGGTCACATAGGAGGTCGAATCAAATCATAGTAGCCTCTCGTTGCATGTTTACCTCGGTTGACTGGTTATTAAAGTAGATGTGTGAGGAGGATGTTACATCATCATTCTTCAGAATTTCACATTCTCACACAAGTATAATAATTCTACACCCTATTTCCAGTACCTAATTTCTTCTGAGAACCATAATGTAAATAAACCTCATAATTTATGCATATTACAAACAGATAGTGTTACACAGTATTTTGTCATACCTCCCTCACTTCCCTGTGACATACCCCGAAGTGCCCGAAATATGACCATCATGCACTGTACTCATTCAGATATGCATCTCAGATCCTCCCTAAGACATTGACTATAAAATGCCTTGAGCTTCCCCCGAAGGAAATAACTGTAAAACATTAATTTGAGAATCATTGCTCTTATGAGACTGAAAACCACGATGGTTGCCTTTTGTATTATACTCAACCCACAATGTCATTGCTCTGTTTACTTGTATATCCACGATGATCCCAAAAAGGAAATTTTCCCAAAGAGGATGAGAAGCTTCGTGATCTAGAAGCTTACAGAGCGGCGAGTTGGAGGTTGTTCGACGTATTTGAGGTTGAGTTCTCCCAACTTGGCCTCTTTGTCTTATACACATTAGATACCTCCTTGAGATGAGGGCCTATTGCTATCTTTGGAGAGATCCCAACTCCCTTTCCCTACCTATATATTCATTCTCTCCCTTTCCCAAATGGTTGGTCTATGTCTATTTGCACCCTTATGCTAAGATTGTACCTATATGATACTCATTTGCCTTGGAGAAGGAGTGCTTGGAGAGCTTAGCTTGGACTTGGACATTCATTCAAGGAGAGCCTATCCACATCAAGAATTGGTTGTATGCTTCCCCTTCTTTTCTATTAATATACAACTGCTAGTTCATTTTCCATTGATGTGTATGCTCATGTATCATCTATCTTAACATTCCTTGACTAGTTAAGTAGGTTGCTTTTGAATATGCTATTTGTATTTGCATGCCTTGTTGTGTCTTGATCTCTTGTGTAGGTGCATAAACACTGTGAGCAACAGGAACGAGCCCGTGACACAAGTGATTCAAGGTATTCAACAAAGGAGATCGAGATAACATCAAAACGTGGTAGGTCATCTTCTTTGTTTCTCTTTTCAATTGTAACTTAGGAAAGTGTCCAGTAGATTGTCACGTAGGTTACTAGTCCCACTCATTGTGCTAGAGGGATCGTCTCTATCCACAGAGAGGATTTACCTAGACAAAAAAATGACAACTTCACTGGGGAAGCTATAACCCTTTCCATCCATCCCTTCAATCAGATCCTTTGACTAGTTAGACCAACCGTCGATTTTTCGGCTTGTCTGCATCAGTCTGGGTTTATACCATCACTGATTACTGCCTTAGAGTGCTAATTCTGGATTGTTTCTTTGAATATTTTTTGTATTTTCTCATATTCCTCGTCCATGGCAGGTTTAGCTCTAACAACAGCGATGGCATCGCGAGTTTTTACCCTTACAGTCGCGATGGAAAAATTTTTCTTCGTTGTTTGGTCGCGTTGAAATCATCACTACTTTGCGTAACTTTTACTATAAAAAGAAGTGATAATGACCCTAACCATCGCGGGTTTGGCTATGCAAAGTAGCGATGATAACCCAATCATCACGGGTTTGGGTATATAAAGTAGCGATGATCCTTGAATGTGAGAATTTTTAAGGTTTCTTCATTAGAATCCAGTGTGTCTTGGCCCCTAAGGTCTTTTCCTATCCTATATGCTTGGATTTGTCAGTTTTTGATTGATTGTCTTGATTAATTTGCAAAATTTATCTCATTGGCTTTGAAGTGAAATCTGATTGAGTTCTAGGGTTTCTAATCAATTTGTCATCACTTGCTGCTTTTTGGTGTCATTGAGATGCTTGTTTTTATTATTAATTGAGTGTTGGTTTTTGTGGAAATCATGGAAAACATCGTTTTGCATTTTTTTTAGCTTGTATTTCAAAATTTACTTTTCATGAAAATGCATTAGATTAGTTGATTTGAAAATTTATTTTTTGAGATTCATCATTGAAAATAGATCACATTTTTCGGTGTTTGAAAGCTAAAAACTATATTAGGTGCATCAAATCATTCAAAACGAATAGAAAAGCATAATTCATATAAATGCATCTTAATAAAGTCAAAATCATTTTGCTTTTGAAAAAGTTGCATTTAGGATAGTGAAAAGTCAATATCATTTTTACTTTTGGCATTGAATTTGGAAGATGAAAATGAAAGTTAGTGGAAGGAATTTTTGCATGATGCGTTTTGTTTGATGCATTTTAAATTTCTTCCCTTGATTAGTCTAGCTTTCATTGAAATTAAAACTTTTCTTTTTCTCATATAGTTGCATCATAGGTGTTCAAGTGACATCGTTTTGAGCCTTTAAACTGAAACATAATTGAAGATAAACATTAAAATTTACCTCAATTAACCTAAGAAGCATTTGGAACTTAACGCAGATATCTAGAGGTCTAGCCTAGAGAGGTGTTATAGCATCTTTAAACATATAAGTTGTCGTTAACTACCTGCAGTGTATCCTAAGGTTGAAATCCCATCCCAGTATGGAAGTATATAGAATGTTCTCCAGTACTTTTGGGTATATCGAAGGCACTTTAGTATGATAAGTATATAGGGACACTCTCATTGAACGGTTCTGAATTAGACATCGCTAACACAAACTTGTGCTCCCCGTACCATCGAGTATATATTGGGAGACCCCACTAGGTTTCTATCTTTTAGCCACAAGTAACCGATTCAGTCACCTTGCAAATGTGATACATCGAACACAACATTTTGGGAGATTGGCCGCCGTACGTTAAGTTCTTGGTTTCGGCTAAGGTATATATTGCAGTTCACAGATACTTGGTAAACCCTTTTGCCTAGATTACCCCCTTTTGATTTATTTTTGTTAGAGTTCTAAAATCAATTAATTGGCCGCATAACAACATCCTTCCAGTGGAAATACTCCTTAGTAGATCTTAGGTTGATATCAATGGCAACATTTCCTGAGTTTACTAGTTAAGGAAACCCCTCTGATTGGAATCCTAGTCCTTTTCCTTCTTTTGGAAATGTTGGTGCTCCTTATATGGAAACATTGTCCATTCCTAGATTGACCATTGGTCTGCCAATTTGGTTGTTTTCGACCTCAGTGGTTCTGAGTGTCCAAACTGCTTTTCAACCAAGTTCTCCTCCACCCGAACAACATCAAACTTATGTTGATCCTAAGGTTGACCCCTCACCTTCTTAGCATATTTCTTCTTCGCCTGGTGAAAGTCTAGATTCTAGTAACCAGGAAGCTAAGAAGAAGAGGACAAAGAAGAAGAATCAAAATAACCAAAGGGGCAACCAAGCAGCCATTGCTATAGATGCAACTGATGTAGAAAAATATTCCAACAGCCCTAGAAAGTAAAATTCTCTTGCATGTTATGTAAGGGTGACCACCTTCTTCGGAATTATCTTGTTATTCCCAAGGTCTTAGAAGTGTGTTCTATAGGTTCACATGAAATTTTTTCATCAGCGTCTGGTGATCATACTGGTGATAAACCTTCAACTAGTAAAGTCCTTGGAAAACGGGAAAAGTCAAATTTCCTTGTAAGTTGTGTGAAGGTATTCATCCCATTCACCTTTGTCCTCTTATGGATGAAGCTTCCAAAGAGTTAGGGAACCTTACAGCTTCTCAACCTCGTCTTCCGGCTGGGTATCGAAAGATTTCCTCTGACCCTCCGCTAGTTGATCCAGTGATTGAACGAAAGTCATCTTTGGTCAACCCCACTCTCTCTGAAAGTGAGTCTTGTGAGTCTGTTCTCGACCAACCATTATTTGAGAAAATGGTAGAATTGACTCCACCTTTAGTTAACCGTACCTTTCCGATAGAGAGTGAACCTCGTATTGCTCAGGTTCTTCTGGTTTCTTCAGTTTTGAATGAATTGGAGGTAAATCCTCCTGTTCCTGAGGTGCATGAGAGCATTTCTCCTATTCCCATCGAGCAAGAGGGAAACTCTCATGTTCCTACGACACCCCCTCCAAGTAGTTTGGTCACATATTTTGATTGGAATCAACTGGTAGGAAATTGCCTTCCGTCTTATGTGCCTTTCCAGATTACAGTACATGTTTACCATATGGCCGTACCTAGCACAGTCATAGACGAGAGCGTATCTGTTAGCATTATGTCCTTAACTGCTTGGCAAGATTTAGGTTCTCCTCAACTTGTCCCCGTCACCCAGAATTTGTTATCTTTTAACAGAGGAACCAGTCATCCGTTAGGGATCCTTCCTAAGTTTCCTATTACTTTGGGAGAAAAGTCTGTCTATATATACGTGATTATTTTCCAAGGCCCTTTAGATTTTAATCTACTCCTTGGCTGTGACTATGTTTATGTCATGGGAGCTCCTGCCTCTTCCCTCTTTTGAGTGATGTGTTTCCCGCATGAAGGAAGCATTGTGATCATTGTGATCATTGATAAACTTACATTCATTGGTCTTGAATCAACTCCCACTCAGTCACCATCCCTTAGTGGTTCTTATGTGCAAGCGGTATCACCCCCACCAAAATTTAATTACGTGGCCACCTATTCTATGCCCACATCTACTGATGATCTAGTAGGTGATGTAGTATGCCATGTGTTGGGAGCATTGGGGCCCAATTTTTCCATTGGATCCTTGGACATGTATCCCTTCCAGAGTGTTGTTCTCCCATCTCATGAGAACCTCTTGGAAGTCATGGCCTCTTTTGATCTGTGATGAAGTGTATGGAGTAGAGTTCCTTGTCTTGTGTCAATATCGTTAAAAAATGAAACAAGGACCATGAGCAGAGTTCCTTTAATTGTGTCAAGCTCGTTAAAAAATGAAACAAGGTGTCATGAGCATGGTTCTTTTCCTGTGTCAAGATCATTAAAAAATGAAGCTAATACCCTTCTAATTCAAGTCTTTGATTAGATCTCGTAAAATTCCAGTCGAGTCTTTCACTTGATCTCGTAAGTGAACCTTCATTCCATCTACCTGTTAGTAACTAGTAGTCTACTTAGGTGAATCAGATGAATCTTGGGGGGCATGTACCTCGAATTGAGTCTTTATTATAGGGTCATGCAAACTAAATCTAAGCATAGTTTGTTTCTGTTTCAAGCTTGTGTAAAAATGAAACCAAGTCCAAGCATAGTTTTTTCTCATGTTTCAAGCTTGTGAAAAATGAAATAATTTTCAAAGTACACTCTAGCATAGTTTCTCATGTTTCAAGCTTGTGTAAAAATGAAACCATTTCCCACTTTACATCTCGTGATTGCCATTTTTATCAGCCTATTTTTTCTAGATGAGCCTTGGTTGTTTCATTCCATCATCACCATCTCTTTGACCAATCATATGCTTTCACTTGGTTGTTTTACCCTTTCCTGAGGAAAAATCTATGATGAGTGGTCTTATTAGCCAACCTCTTGACCCTTACATGTTTTGAGCAATTCCATCATTACCGAAACTAGTTGCTATCCTTTTATACCACTCGTTCCTCCAAGTGGAGTCCCTTTCAGCTCTTTTCACACTCCAAAAATATGAAAAGATTGTCGAGTGCTTGTTTTTTCTAACTCGTTAAATTAAATGAATTGATGTCGTCTCAGTATACGTTTACCCCTTTTTCGGGTTTGGCTTGGTCGATAGGTTCTCTCAAATATTGTTTTCTACCTTTTCGGGTTCGAGGGAAAAATTATGAAAAGGGACCTGATGAAGTTTTCTTTTTCATATCTTTTTCAAATTTCTAAATATGAAAAAGGCACCGAGTTACTCTTCCATCAGACTCGTAAAAATTAAATGCTGAAAAATTTGTCACCATGACGAGCCCGAGTTTCTCCTTCCTAGGGCTTGTCACCATGACGAGCTCGAGTTTCTCCTTCCTAAGACTCGTAAAACTTACTAGGATGGATTCATCCGAAGGATGAACTTATACGACAAACATATGGTATCCTCTTCAAGCTTGTGTAAAAATAAAGAGGTACTCACTAGGAATAGTGGGGGGAAAAGTGAAAGTGAAACATCTCTTGTATAAGCAGCATATCGCTCTTGAACATGACACTCTTCTGTTTCTCGTGTCTGGTGTGGGATATCCTCACTTAGTCACTTGTCCTTCCGGGTTTGGGTAATCCATTTTTCCTCTCTTTTGATTATTCCACTTCGTCATTATGACCTTTGGTTCTATGTTGAGTCAAATGATGCCACACTTCAAAGTCGTGTCGTTGATATGTTCAAGAGAAGTCCTATCTGCATTCTATTACCTATACATTCTCTGACCCATTGTTACAGTCTTGGATCTTATTCAAATTCCACTTTATTCCTTGTTTTGTGTCGCTAATGGGGGACCCATTATGGCCCTCCTTCAACGGGTCACTTTTCGTCGACTTCAGCTCATTATTCAGGAAGTTGACTTAGAAATTCCCTTTCAGTACCCTAGATCTTGCATGCCTTAATGGAAAGTTCTTTGCATCCGACGATAGGTTTTCACTATTGACTTTTGATCAGGTGATTCCACGAGTGTTCGATTTCAGCTTCATTATCACATTCACGGATTGTACTGTTGTACCTTGAGATCCATTGTCATTATTGGTGGTTTCTCTCGTGCTTGTTAATGGTCCACCTCGTTGGCTGGTAATCAAGTGGTTTTCTAGCATGTTCGACTTCGACACATTCATTTTCATGTTAGAATTCATACTTTGATCAGGTTGGGATGGAGTGCAAGACCCTCAGTCTTGTCTGATATGACTCAGACAACATGGAGTTATGTATTATTCATGATTGTACACACGTTTCTGCTATATTGATGGCTGTGACCATACAGTGGGACTTTGCATTTATGGTGATCCTTCTATCTTGGATGGCTACATCCATACCTTGGATCTTAGATTTACAAATGATCCTTTTCATTTAGATGGTTGCACCTATGCCATGGATCTTTTCGTATATATCCGAATGGTTGCGTCCATACCGTGGATTCATGTTTTGATATCAGATATGTATATGTATATGCATCCTTTATTTGTAGGTCTCATGACAATGTTTTTTCTCATCCTTATAAATTCTCGTAAAGCATCTCAACCATCACTCCCCATTATGCCTTCATGCTTTAGGGGGCATCTTTTACACAATATTTTGTCACACTACCCGCACTTCCCTATGACATGCCCCGAAATGCCCGAAACATGACCATCATGCAGTGTACTCATTCATATATGCAACTCATACCCTCCCTATGACATTGATTGGAAAATGCCTTGAGCTTCCCCTGAAGGAAATAGCTCTAAAACCCTAATTTGGGAATCATCTCTCTTATGAGACGAAAAATTGCTATGGTCGCCTAGTGTATTATACTCAACCGCGATGTCATCGATCTGTTTACTTGTATACCTGCGATGATCCCAAAAAGGCAGTTTTCCTAAAGAGGATGAGAAGCTTCATGATATAGAAGCTTCCAGAGTGGCAATCTAGAGGTTGTTCGTCGTAGATGAGGTTGAGTTCTCCCAACTTGGACTCTTGGTCTTATCCCTATGAGCTACCTCCTTGAGATGAGGGCCTACTCCTATCTTTGGAGAGATCCTAACTCCCTTTCATCCTCTCCCATTCCCAAATGGTTAGTCTATGTATATTTGCACCCTTATGCTAAGATTGTGCCTATATGCTACTCATTTGGCTCGAAGAAGGAGTGGTTGGAGAGCTTAGCTTGGACTTGGACATTCATTCAAGGAGAACCTATCAACATCAAGGGTTGTTTGTATGCTTCCCCTTCTTTTCTATTAATATACAACTGCTGGTTCATGTTCCATTGATGTGTATGCTCATGCATCATCTATCTTAACATTCCTTGATCATTGAATCAGTGACCGAAGAATCCACAGTATGAACATTTTTATACCAACGTTTCAAATCCCAAATGGGATCCATCATCAGGATATGAGAATGATGATAAAAGAAGAGCTACTAAGAAAGAATAAATAGTGATGAGGATAAATTTTTAGGAACAACACACTGTCGGCTTGAAATATTAATTAATTAATTTTATATAATTTAATTTAATTTAATTTAATTTTAATAAATTACTTTTTTTTTTTTTTTTAATTTATTTATTAAAATTTTTGGAGGAGTTAATATATTAATACAAAACCTAATGATTAAATTAGGGATTTGAACTAAAAACTAAAATTAGCTTATTGAACTAAAATATATTAATTTCTATATAAATTAAAATAATATATTAAACTAATTCATATTAACAATTATAAATAATAAATATTTATAATTGATTAATATAATAATTAATATATTAATTAATAGTTATATAGAAATTATTATATTATAGCAATATAATGCTAACTATTATATTAAAGGTTATAACTATAACAATATTAGGGTAATATATTAATTTTTATATAAATACTAGGGAAATATATTAATTCCTATATAATTTAATTAATATATTAACCAAATCATATTAACAATTATAAATAATTAATATTTATAATTAATTAATATAATAATTAATAGCTCTATAGAAATTAATATATTATAGTATTTAATGATAATTATTCTATTTTGATATTAATAAAAAGTACAGACTAATAACAGAGGAAAGGAGAGGGATAACTTACCTATTGAGTGCTTTACCTGGGGATGTGCTTGCGATTTTTATTTCCCTGATCAAGGGAAGCCAACTCCCACTAATCTCCATACCATTGTCTCTGTTCAGATTATGAGGATGCTTGATAATTTCAAGTGCTTCTCTGATCTTTCGTCTCTGATGCTGCTCTTCCCTTGCGATAATTGATGCGCTTTCCAGACAGATATGGTGCTTAGTCTTCGAGGAGTGCTCTGCCAAGGCTGAAGTACGAGATCTTCCGTTTCTAATATCAGCGCCATGTTCCTTGAGTCTTGTCTGGAGGGAGCGACCTGTTTCACCAATGTAGCTTTTTCCACAAGAACAATTTATTTTATAGACTCCTTTAAGCTGATGATTGTCAATATCATCTTTTACAGACTTCAAACCTTGCTTGATAGTACCAGGTGCTGAGAAATGCGTGATAATGTTTTTCTTTCTTAGGATTTTAGCGATTTTGTCTGTAACTCCATGGATATAAGGTAGAAAAACTTTACCACATTGAGGTTGGTCTTGAGCCTTAGGCTTATGAGATAACAACTTTCTTTCAGCTTTCTCTATGTGATCCGGATTTAAACAGGAACGCAACAAATTACAGAGATAACCATATACACAAAGATGCAGCAGAAATAATACTTCATTTCATTAATGGAAAATACTGAAATATGCTTACAGACAGAAATGGAAATAAACTAGCTAGGGCGATGGTAGCTTATCTCCGAGAAGAGATGTGATGGCTACATGCCTCTGAACTCCGTTACAATGAGGCTCGAAGGCCTATTTATTGTTGAGAAACAATGGAAAAACCCTTAACATTCCAAAACCTAACCCTAGGAGATGAAACGCCAAACTGTGGGCCCCGTTTGGGGGTAAGTTGGTACATCAACTTCCCGGGGTCGTAACTTTGGCATATGATCTCCGTTTGACGCGTACAATAGCTCATTAGAAAGATCTATCCGAGCACTATCATTGTTGGAACGGGCAACACCAGTCCATTCCATGGACTCGTGTTGCCCCCGGATTCCCCAAAAAACGTCGTTTAGGGCCTCAAAACGGCTCCGGAAGTTCAGGACCCGAAAAACTGCTAAAAATAGTAAGTTGTGCTACAATTAAGGAAACTGAAAATGCCGAGAAAGACAATGGTGGGGGTCCAAGTGGACTTGGCAGGTGGCCACCAATATCCACCAGGATCATTCCTCCCCCCTTAGGAAGCAATGGTCCCCATTGCGTTGACCTCCTCCATGAGATGAGGAAACTTCTGCTGAACTTGTTCCCTGGTGAGCCACTTGCCCTGCTGAAGGAGTTGGCCCGCTTTGACAACTCGATACAGTTGGATATTCTGTTGGCGAGTGTAATTGATCTGTGTGTCCATGATCCGATCAGTTGCAGCTTGTTCCATGCAATCTGGATTTAATTCTGTGGGTTTGAGCTGTTCTGCAATGTCGGATGTGTCTAGCAATGGTGGAAGTATGGCCGAAGGCGGTCCACATTGAATACTGGGTGCAGGCCAAGGAATGGGGGAATGCTGAGCTCAAATGCATTGTCTCCCATAGCCTTAGTAATGGTGTAAGGACCATATCGGAGTGGTCTCAATTTCCGATAGGCTCCAGTAAGGCGTTCCTTTTGCAAATGCAACCAGACTTTGTCGCCCACCTGAAACTTGTGTGGCACCCGATGTTGATCATGTCGCTGCTTGTACTTGGCATTTGATTTCTCAAGAATGTCATGGACCTGCTGGCGAATATGTTGGATGCGCTCAATGAAGCTGGTGGGCTTATCTGTTTCGGACTGGACATGAGCTGAATTCATGTGAGTAGCTGCAAGTGGCATGGCCACATCAATGGGGCATAGTGGCTGGAATCCCAAACCCACCTGAAAAGGGCTATGGCCAGTGGAGCTGTGAAGAGCTCGGTTGTAGCTGTGTTGAACGTAGGGGAGGCTCTCGTCCCATGTGCGTGGATGCTTTGAGTTATACATGCGCAGAATGTGCACAATCATCCTATTGACAACCTCTGTCTGGCCATCAGTTTGAGGATGGAAGGCTGTGGACTTCGTGAGTTTGGTGTCCAGCATTGACCAGAGACTGGACCAAAAGGTGCTGAGAAACCGACTGTCCCGATCTGAGATGATAGACTGTGGGATCCCAAAGTGCACCCACACTCGTTCAAAGAAGAGTTTAGCAGTGGCTTCTGCTGTGATATTCTTCTTGCAGGCCATCATAATGGCCATCTTTGAGAACCTGTCGACGACCACAAAAACACAGTCATTTCCATGCTTAGTGGAAGGAAGGCCTGACATGTAATCCATGGAGATGGATTCCCAAGGTCGACTAGGGGTAGGCAACGGGGTATAGAGGCCTTGCTTCTTAATGGTCGGTTTGGCAATGGCACAGGCAGTACATGATCGGATGTACTTCCCAACATCCTGTCGAAGATTCGGCCAATAGAAATAGTTTTGCAGTACTGCCACTGTTTTCTCGACCCCGAAATGCCCAGCAGCCCGACTGTAGTGTGCTTCCCAAATCATCTTGGCACGCTCGCTTGAAGGAACACAAAGGTGACCGAGGTGGCATAATAGGGCATCTTGGAGGTGAAAATCTGCAACCTGCCGACCCTCCAAGAGTGTCTGGTATGTGTGGCCAAATTCTGGGTCGCTTTTGTAGAGAAGTGGCCAATCAGAAGTCTCGTGCCCGCAAGAGTTGAGCACGGTGGTTAGCGCCATGATCGGTGGTCGACTGAGGCAATCTGCAACATTATTGGTGCTGCCCTTTTTATACTTGATATTCAAGTGAAACTGTTGCAGGTATGTAGACCACTTCTGATGGCGATCATTCTGCAATTTCCCTTGGGTCTGTATGAACTGCAGAGGTCGGTGGTCTGTGTGGATGACCGTTTCCTTCCCCAAAATGTAATGCTTCCATTGTCGGCAGGCCTGTACAATGGAATACATCTCTTTATCATAAGTGGGGTACTTCCGGACTGTGTCTGAAAGTGTTTCACTGTGATATGCCACTGGATGTCCATGTTGAGTAAGGACTGCCCCAATAGCATAGTCAGAGGCATCTGTCTCGACCTCAAATGGTTGTTGTAAATCTGGTAACGCGAGCACTGGTGCCATGCAGAGGCGATCCTTCAACTCCCTGAATGCCTTCTGTTGAGATTCAGACCAAAAGAATTTTGCTTTCGCCCCGCCCTTGGTGACTTGACTCAAGGGCCAAGAAATATGAGAAAATCCCAACACAAACCTGCGGTAGAAGTTGGCAAGACCTAGAAAGCTGCGGAGCTCTGTTAGAGTGGTTGGAGAGGGCCAATCCCGAATGACTTGGACCTTGGCTGGATCGACATGCACCCCCTGTTCATCAATGATGTATCCCAGATACTGAACCTCGGTCATGCCAAAAGTGCATTTCTCCAAATTGGCACATAGCTTGTGTTGCCGCAGTGTTTGGAGAACCTGTCGGATGTGTTGGAGGTGCTCTTCCCAACTCTGGCTGAAGATCAGAATGTCATCCAAGTATACTACTACAAAGGAGTTGGTGAATGGCCGCAAGATGTCATCCATTAGCCTCATAAAGGTTGCAGGAGCATTCGTCAATCCGAAAGGCATGACCAACCATTCGAAGAGGCCCTCCTTGGATTTGAAGGCAGTCTTCCACACATCTGAGGGTTCAATTGGTACCTGGTGATATCCTGACTTCAGATCGATCTTGCTGAAATATTTCGCCCCCTTTAGTTGGTCTAGGAGGTCATCAATCCGCGGGATCGGGTACCTATTACGGACAGTGATCTTGTTCAGCGCCCGATAGTCAATACAGAGTCTCCACGTCCCATCCTTCTTCTGTACCAACACTATCGGGCTCCCACAGGGCGAAGAACTCGGACGGATGTGACCTTTCTGCAGGAGCTCCTGAATCTGCCTCTTGATTTCATTGTTCTCCAGAACGGAGCGCCGATAAATTGGTCCATTAGGTAGCGGCGCACCTGGGGTCAGATCGATGGAGTGCTTGACTTGACAGTGCAGAGGAACCCCTGCCGGGGAGGTGAAGATGTCTTCGTACTCCTCCACAATCTTTTCCATCTGTAGCTGCCGTGCAGAGGGACCCCGTTTGGAGGCCGCGACCACTGTCTTCTTCTTCCCTTGAGGGCGTATCATCAGGAAAACAAATTTCCTGGTTTTGGAAATGATTTTACTGCATTGTTTTGCAGTAATCAAAGAGATGGCGGCAGGTGGTGCTACCTCTGGTATCCTGAACAACTTATTTCCCAATGTAATAATAACAGCACGGGGCCTTGATTCATACACAGCATGTCGCTTCCATAAGTATGGTTGTCCTAGTAATACATCACAAACTTCAAGGGGAGCAATGTCACACAATACCTCATCCGTGAAGGGCTTGATGTTGTATGGAAGGCGACACTGCTGGCTCACGCGAAGATCTCGCCCTTGGTGAAGCCACCCAATGGTGTATGGTTGTGGATGTGCTGTGGTCGGTAAGCCCAACCGCTTCACGACCTCTGCCGAAATGAGGTTCTTTTGACTCCCACTATCAACAATGAACTGTATCGAGGAGCCCTTTACCCACATCTGGGAGTGGAAGAGACGCTCCTCCTCCTCTGGATCTTCGGGTTCATTTTTCTGGATCTTTGCGATAGCAACAGTGGCGCTGGGATCCGCATCAATGATCTGCTTCCCTTTTTCATACCCCTTATCGGGTTCTGACTCAGAGTCGGAACATGCATCTGATTCTGAAACCTTTAGCTCAGCCACCAGTGACTGCTTGGCCCGACACTCACTTGTGTTGTGAGTGGAGCTCTTATGGAACTCACACCATTTTCCAGTGTCCTTTCTCGGCTTCGCGGCGTTGCTCTTTGCTTGCAGCTTCGGCTGGTTGTCTTGGGCTTTCCCGCCTTGGCTTTGTCCTTTGTTCTGTGGTTTAGGGGCACCTTTCCCCTGCTTTGGATTCGCAGATCCAAAGTCTCGCTTCTTTTGTTTAAACTTCTGCTCAACCTTGACGGCATACCGGTATGCTGCGCCGAGCGAGGGGATGTTTAGGAACTGTATTTCTTCCTGGATGTACTTGTGCAGGCAGCCACGGTATTTGAGTATCAAATGTTGCTCTGAATCCTTGATACCCAACTTTGTGCGAAGGGTATGGAAAAGATTGGTGAACTCCGGCACGTCTTGGTCCCTTCCCTGCCGCAACGTGGTCCACTTTATGTATTCATCCTCATAGCTTCCGACAGGGTAGTACTGCTCCTTGATGGCATCCCGGAACAAATCCCAGGTGGGTGCGGCTGAAAATAGTGAGCCAGTACTTTCATCCTTCTGCTCGCAGTAGGTTTCCCACCAGTCCTTGACGTGGGGGGCTGCTTTGAGAAGAGCAAAAACAATCTTTTCCCGACTCGAAAATTCATGAACAGAAAAATAACCCTCTAGCAGATTTAACCATTTATCTACGGCATCGGCGTCTATCTGACCCTCGAATATGGGGATTTCAAAATTAACTTGTACCTTAAAGGGTGTGGCATTTCCAGAGGAGCTGCTGGAAGCTGATGCGCCGCTTTTGGGTAGCCGCTGAAGGATCTGCGCAAAGCTGTCCATCATCGCGTTCCGTTGTCGCTCGAGCGCTTCTTCGAGCAAGATTTTGATGGGATCTCCTGCCCCCTCGTCTTTCTTCTCGTCCGCCATGGGAGGCCGTCGGGATTTGCGAGGCTGGTCTTGCAAAGGTTCAACCAGTTCAAGCCCTAACTCCTTATATCCCGACCTTGTTGGGGACATGCAAAGAAAAACAGAGAAAAAGCAGACCGCTCTGATACCACTGATCCGGATTTAAACAGGAACACAACAAATTACAGAGATAACCATATACACAAAGATGCAGCGGAAATAATACTTCATTTCATTAATGGAAAATACTGAAATATGCTTACAGACAGAAATGGAAATAAACTAGCTAGGGCGATGGTAGCTTATCTCTGAGAAGAGATGTGATGGCTACATGCCTCTGAACTCCGTTACAATGAGGCTCGAAGGCCTATTTATTGTTGAGAAACAATGGAAAAACCCTTAACATTCCAAAACCTAACCCTAGGAGATGAAACGCCAAACTGTGGGCCCCGTTTGGGGGTAAGTTGGTACATCAACTTCCCGGGGTCGTAACTTTGGCATATGATCTTCGTTTGACGCGTACAATAGCTCATTAGAAAGATCTATCCGAGCACTATCATTGTTGGAACGGGCAACACCAGTCCATTCCATGGACTCGTGTTGCCCCCAGATTCCCCAAAAAACGTCGTTTAGGGCCTCAAAACGGCTCCGGAAGTTCAGGACCCGAAAAACTGCTAAAAATAGTAAGTTGTGCTACAATTAAGGAAACTGAAAATGCTGAGAAAGACAATGGTGGGGGTCCAAGTGGACTTGGCAGGTGGCCACCAATATTAATAGCTCTATAGAAATTAATATATTATAGTATTTAATGATAATTATTCTATTTTGATATTAATAAAAAGTACAGACTAATAACAGAGGAAAGGAGAGGGATAACTTACCTATTGAGTGCTTTACCTGGGGATGTGTTTGCGATTTTTATTTCCCTGATCAAGGGAAGCCAGCTCCCACTAATCTCCATACCATTGTCTCTGTTCAGATTATGAGGATGCTTGATAATTTCAAGTGTTTCTCTGATCTTTCGTCTCTGATGCTGCTCTTCCCTTGCGATAATTGATGCGCTTTCCAGACAGATATGGTGCTTAGTCTTCGAGGAATGCTCTGCCAAGGCTGAAGTACGAGATCTTCCATTTCTAATATCAGCGCCATGTTCCTTGAGTCTTGTCTGGAGGGAGCGACCTGGTTCACCAATGTAGCTTTTTCCACAAGCACAATTTATTTTATAGACTCCTTTAAGCTGATGATTGTCAATATCATCTTTTACACACTTCAAACCTTGCTTGATAGTACCAGGTGCTGAGAAATGCGTGATAATGTTTTTCTTTCTTAGGATTTTAGCGATTTTGTTTGTAACTCCATGGATATAAGGTAGAAAAACTTTACCACATTGAGGTTGGTCTTGAGCCTTAGGCTCATGAGATAACAACTTTCTTTCAGCTTTCTCTATGGCTTTTTTAATTTCTTGTTCTTTGTAGCCTATACTCTTAAAAGTTAAAACTAGATGCTTCTTTTCTTCGTCCAGATGCTCCGAGTCAGAAATTCGAAGGGCTCTAATGGCAAGCGTGTTTAGAACACCAAACTTCTGGGATGGGTGATGGTGGGAATCGGTATGGAGGTAACATTCTGTGTGGGTTGATTTCCTGAAAACCTTATGGCCCAAAGAGCCATCCTCTTTTATGATGATTAGAACGTCTAAAAATGGGATGCTCTTGTTTTCTTCAAGCTCCATCGTAAATTTTATTTCTGGAGAGATAGAATTTAAGTGAATGAAAAACTTGTCGAGTTCTGCTTTACCATGAGTCCATTTTATATTGGTATCATCGACAAACCGCTTCCACCAGGCTGGTTTTAAAGGATATGATTCCAGGGCCTTCTTTTCAAAGTATTCCATGTATAGGTTGGCCACGATTGGCGAAAGGGGTGATCCCATTGCCACATCGGATGTCTGCTCATAAAATATTCCTTGGAAGGTGAACACAGTTGACCTTAAGCAGATTTCAGCCAGCTTTGCAGTCCCTAGATCAGTAACATCTTTTATAACCTGAATGGCTTCATCAAGAGGGATCTTCGTGAATAAGGATACCACGTCAAAGCTTACAAGGATACCACGTCAAAGCTTACAAGGATGTCATCTCGCTCCCTCCAGACAAGACTCAA
The DNA here is from genome assembly GCA_031772625.1 of Pinus tabuliformis. NCBI lineage: Eukaryota > Viridiplantae > Streptophyta > Pinopsida > Pinales > Pinaceae > Pinus > Pinus tabuliformis. The sequence continues at coordinate 585,428,861 of CM062811.1, forward strand.
GGAACATGGCACTGATATTAGAAACGAAAGATCTCGTACTTCAGCCTTGGCAGAGCACTCCTCGAAGACTAAGCACCATATCTGTCTGGAAAGCGCATCAATTATCGCAAGGGAAGAGCAGCATCAGAGACGAAAGATCGGAGAAGCACTTGAAATTATCAAGCATCCTCATAATCTGAACAGAGACAATGGTATGGAGATTAGTGGGAGCTGGCTTCCCTTGATCAGGGAAATAAAAATCGCAAACACATCCCCAGGTAAAGCACTCAATAGGTAAGTTATCCCTCTCCTTTCCTCTGTTATTAGTATGTACTTTTTATTAATATCAAAATAGAATAATTATCATTAAATACTATAATATATTAATTTCTATAGAGCTATTAATTAATTATAAATATTAATTATTTATAATTGTTAATATGATTTGGTTAATATATTAATTAAATTATATAGGAATTAATATATTTCCCTAGTATTTATATAAAAATTAATATATTACCCTAATATTGTTATAGTTATAACCTTTAATATAATAGCTAGCATTATATTGTTATAATATAATAATTTCTATATAATTATTAATTAATATATTAATTATTATATTAATCAATTATAAATATTTATTATTTATAATTGTTAATATGAATTAGTTTAATATATTATTTTAATTTATATAGAAATTAATATATTTTAGTTCAATAAGCTAATTTTAGTTTTTAGTTCAAATCCCTAATTTAATCATTAGGTTTTGTATTAATATATTAACTCCAAAAAATTTAATAAAAAAAAAGTAATTTATTAAAATAAAATAAAATAAAATAAAATTATATAAAATTAATTAATTAATATTTCAAGACGACAGTGTGTTGTTCCTAAAAATTTATCCTCATCACTATTTATTCTTTCTTAGTAGCTCTTCTTTTATCATCATTCTCATATCCTGATGATGGATCCCATTTGGGATTTGAAACATTGGTATAAAAATGTTCATACTGTGGATTCTCCGGTCACTGATTCAAAAGATACAAGCCACAGATCTCTTAAATCCAAAATTCCTTGATAAGTTAAGTAGGTTACTTTTGAATATGCTAATTGTATTTGCATGCCTTCTTGTGTCTTGAACTCTTGTGCAGGTGCATAAACAATGTGAGTAGCAGGAACGAGCCCGTGACGGAAGTGATTCAAGGTCTTCAACAAAGGAGATTGAGATAGCATCAGAACGAGGTAGGTCATCTTCTTCATTTTTGTTTTCAATTGTAACTTAGGAAAGTGTCCAATAGATTGTCACGTAGGTTGCTAGTACCACTCATTGCGCTAGAGGGATCGTCTCTACCTACAAAGAGGATTTACCTAGACAACAGATAATAACTCTTATCTTTGAAAACAAAATTTTCTTATATACAAAGTTTCCTCAGTGTTATCACTCAGGTTTTTTCCTTAGAAGTTATTAAAGAAGGAATGGCCTGAGGTAACCACAAACCAAGCTTTTAGACTCAGGTTCTAGCCAACCTAAGTCCAGAGAGGGCTCTCTCTTTATAATTTAACATTGTTTGAATATGATTTCAGGCTAGTTCTTAATGTTCAAGGTTGTTTGTTTTGATTTGGTGGTGGAATTAAGAAAACAGATGGGCAGAGCAAGTATTCAGGCCATTGGGCTATGGAGTCAATCAAGAAAGGCTTAACTGGATTTGATCTATCACCAAGGTAAGAGTCCACAAGGCAGACTATCACATCAAGAACAAATTTGCAGGTTTTAATGGATGGTAAATCCTAACCAGGGCTAAGGGCAATGAAGAATCCTTAACAGGGATTAAGATGAGGAAGGGAAGGATGGCCAACAACAAAGGGCAATGAAGAATCCTATACTGTGGGCCAAAGGGGGGTAAACTGCGGAAGTAAGGAGGCAATTAAGAATATCCAGACCAAGGAAATTTAGAAGAAAACATAAATAAAGAAAATAGTTAAAACAGAGAGCACTTAAACTAATTCTGATGATAGCATTCCTTGTTTTCTTTTAAGATTTCATAAGAAACACACATGAATATTTCATAACATAAAGAGAATACAGTGTTTAAACATGAGAAAATGATACTTAATTGTTCCATATGTGCAGAAGAATCGAGTGAAAGGTCCTCAGATTTATTTCATAATCCAGTAAACCAGTCCAGTCTTGAGTACAATAGCTCCTTAGATTACAACAAAATGTCTCCAGAAATGCTTTTTAATCCACACTAATTACTTCAACTTGTGAAGTATTTATACAAAATTTGATGCAAAATATCTCATAACTATATGATAATTAATCTAGGGAACAAAAAATATCTTCAACACAAAGATAGAGACAGATGGAAATCCGTTTGCTTGCTGTACCTTTATTTGTGAATGTGCTGGTTGTTGGAATTCAGATTTGGTTCTTGCAGTTGCCTTGGTATTTATGTGTTGGATTCACTCTTATCTTTTACCTACTGATACTCTTTACCTATGCTGGTTGATTTTGAATTAACTATTTACACTTGGCAGTTAGGATTACCTCTCTAGATTTAGTATAGTAACTTATAGTAAATCTGTAAAACTGGTCCACCATTCATTATCTGGTAATTTTATTTTGATCATTTTCCTATAGACTTCATCAGCCTCTGTATATTTAGCAAAATTGGGTTTGCTGGTGAATAGGTGTTTGATTTCATGTTATATGTAGAATAGATTCTCCAGGCCGTCATAAAGTACCTTTCATGTAGGTAATGCTTTTACTCCCGAAGAACTAGCTTGACTCTTGGACTGTTTGTGCAATCTGTCAAGATAATCTTCTTGTGTCATTAATTTGTTGTGTATGACCAGAGGACTAGGAAGTCCTTTTTCTCTCAAAATGCCATATTTTAACATGAAGCTGTTGATGTCTGCTTGAATTCTTTAACATCTTTTCTCCAAATTAAGCATTAGGTTCCTTTTAGTAAGAACCTTCTTAATCTCAATAATAGTTTCCGTTCTGTCTTCAATTTCTAGTTCATCTAGTTGGTACTTGTTTCCACTGTTCAAAAAATCTATCAACTGATTTGCCTCCTTAGGCTTGTCTCCCAGTTCTTCTTTTGTTTTTTGTATGGCTTCCATGGTTGTTTTGACTAACTCAGTTTGCTCGAAAATAACCTGAATTGAAGGCCAAACATCATTGATGGAATCAATGATGTCGGCCCACAGAATATCCTTCATATCTCCCAATGACTCTTGCAACGTTAAGTCTTTTTCAAGGGCTTTAATCCTGTCTACCATTCTTTGATTTTTCTGGGCCTCTTCTGTTGAATTTGAGCAAGTTTGCAATTAGTTTCTAAATTTGTTACTTGGTCTCTGAGTTTCTTCAGTTCTGTGGCCTGGATGCTCATTTGTTCCATAGCCTTAACCAATTCATCTATTCTTTCTGTTGTTGTCCCTGTACTGGTTGATGTACCTGTGGCTGAAGTAGTTCCTGCTACTGGCAATGCTGTTGTTGTTGGAATTGTTGGTGCCAAAGCGGCTGCCAAAGTGGAGGGTACTACTGTGGGAATTATAGTTTGAGGAGCGGTGGCCAACTCACTCTGCTTAGACTGCATCACCTTCTCCAATTATTTCTCAGTTTCCTTTAATTGATCATTCAACTTAAGGACTAGGTCCATAAGTTCTTCCTCCTTCTGTTTTTATTAAACTTCAGTAGTTTGAGGATAGTGAAGAGGAGGAATCTTGAGCTGCTTCTTTAGTGCAGCTATTTCATCATTTTTCTTCTTTATTAATTGTTATGTTGCCTTGAAATCCTTGGGATCATGTCCCAGCTCTATGATCAAGTCCTCCAAAGTCTTTATTCTGGTGTCTTTGGCCTGAGAAGAGGCTTTTTCCAATTGAAGCTGTGCAGATGTGTTATGCAGTGAGTTTTGTAATTGATGAGCTGTGATTGCTTTATTGGTCAATGTAGAGTAGACCATTTCACCTGTTTGTTTATGTAGCTCTATTTGGTCAATAGGATGAATATCCTTTGCCAAAACTTCAAAATCAATTTTCAAATAGTCAGCCATTGATCTTGGTTGTTGCACAATTGGCTTGAGAAAGCTCATCTGCATCTTGCCTTCCTTTATATCAAAGGCTGACATCAGCCTTGTCTGGTTGGTTGGAGCCATTTTGAGATAATGAGCATAGGTTTGAACCTTTAGTTTCTCATTCCTTGCTTTGATCTCTTTATACTTTTCTTTGATATCCTGGCTCTGACCAGAAGGATCCCTGAAGGAAGATACCTCTGTGCTCTGTTGCCTTTCTAATACCTAGAACTGTGAGGTGGATGGTGAACCTCTTGAAGGGATAGTGTGCCCACTTTCTGTCCTTTCTGCCACTGTGTTGCCTGCTGTTTCCTCAGTGTACTCTTGTTCTGCATATGGGTTTAACCTTTTCCTTTTAGCAAAATTTTGATTAATAGGCATGCTAGAAGGAGTGGCTTCCTCTCTGTCTCTTTTAAGGTTTATTTCCTCATTGAGAGGAGTTTTCAAAACATGAGGATTGCTCATGATTTGTTCAGGTTGAGTAAGCTCCTTTGAGATTTCAGGCTGTTCAGATTCTTGTTGTTGTTCTGAAAGATCCTATTGTTTTGATGGCTCTGCTTGTTTTGATGATCCTAGTTGGCCTTATGGCCCTGCTTGCTCCGAATTCTATCCACTATGCTCCTGTGACTGCCTTTGAGATGGAGTTTCTCCAGCCACCTATACAAATAAACCTTCATCCAGTCTCCTATCTAAATACGTCAATACATTGTCAATTGCAACCTGTGTGCTATCTTGATCTACTAATGTGTTTTCCCTCCATTCAAGTTGATTGGCATACTTTTAAATTTCTGGGATCCTATGGTGGATGTAAGGAGATAGCTTATTTTTTTGCCTCCTATCACAAATGAAGCTGCGGGGATCATAGGTCCACATGAAACTCTGTTTTAATTTCAATCTTTGGAGGATTTGATCTGCATCCTTTCATGCCTCTCTACTGTTACAAATGAATGGTCCAAGATGATATTTTATTCTTAGTTGGGATGACATTTCCTGGAGAAATGTCAAGAACTAGTAGATCAATGGCCTTCTGAATTTCTGTGATTTTACTCTGCAACTTTCCTTTTACTTTGTTGCTTTATTGATATTTACTGACAGTAAAACTTTTGAAGCATAGGGCCTTCTCTTCGGGCTTCAACTCCAAAATTTACCATCCAATCCACACTAAAATTTATGAAGGATATAGTATGTATAAATAATTAGTGGAATCAGTTACTGGGGTCTATATAAGCATTCGACCATTTACTGGTCCTCCTTCTACTTCTGCACCATCCAATTCTTTAAAGAAGGAAATAGCCATTATTGCCTCTAAAAGCATAAATAATGTAAGGAACTTCCCACAGGAAGTCAAACTTCCCATGTTTCCCTTTATCTTCCCTTCTTGAGTCCCATTTCAGTACTTTGTCTCCTAGATAGAAATCTTCTGCCTTGGTTCTTTTGTCAAATGCTTTCTTAATTTTCTCCTGCACCACTTGGGGTCTAATGTAGACTTGTTCTCTGGTTTTCTGCAAATGAATATTCTGGTTGATCCTTCTTTGAATGTCATTGGGCTCAACCTATGCTTCTTGGAGTAATTTCATTACTGGAGTTCCTAGAGAAGATGGGAAGACAACCTCCATTCCATAGACTAGCTGATAGGGGCTTGTGCCAATAGATTTCTTTGTGGTCAGTTTGTCTACCCACAAAGCATTCACCAGTTTCTTATTCCAGGTCTTCTTATTGTCTTCCAATAATTTTTTGATAATATTCATTAAGCTCTTATTGGATGATTCTGCAAGTCCATTTCCTTGGGGATAGTGGGTTGTGAAATGGCCGAGGGTTATGTGATACTTGTGGTAAAAATCAATCATTTTTTTGATTTAAAGGCTGCAACATTGTCTGTAATGATTTTAGTGGGACAACCAAATCTGGATAGAATGTTCATCTCAAGAAAACCTATTATGACAATATCAGTGGCTTATCTAGAGGGTATGGCTTCTATCCACTTTGTGAAATAATCTGTGGCAGTTAAGATCCATCTATGCTGGGTAGAGGAAGGGGGATGAATTTCACCAATGAATTCAAGACCCCACTGCTGAAATGGTGTTTAAGTTGATATAGGTTTCAAAGGTAATGGCATTAATTTTCTTTTTCCTTCGAAAATTTGACATTTGTGACAGGAGGTTACAAAATTTTTGACATCAGCAAGCATAGTAGGCCAGTAGAAACCAGCCCTCGAGATCTTATATGCTGTTGTCTTCCAATAGAGATTTCCACCACAATCACCTGCATGAAACTCTTGCAAAATTTTATCAGTTTCCTCTTTTAATAAACAATTCAACAATATGCCTTCATGATTTTTCCAAAATAAGGCATTATCAATTATGCAAAACTTTGAAGATTTCATCTTTAAAAACCTACTTTTAGTTCTGGATAGCTCTGGAGGAGCTTGAAGGTTTTGTAGAACATATATTATATCAGCGTACCATGGTGAATCTGTAAAGGCCTGGCTGATCTGTGGAGTCGCCATCTCCTCTTCGTTATCCAGTTCTGCAATGAAGTTTATATCTAGGGCCTGGTAGTTTGATTCAGCCATTAGCTTAGCCAAACCTTGGCCTTTGATCAATTTGGTAGGTCTAATTTCTAAATCATACTCTAATATTGTAGCTATCCACTTTCCTCTTTTTCCATCAGGTCCATTCTGAGTTAAAATGTCTTTAACCACAACATTGGGAACATAAGCTACTATATGGGAGTACAAAATATAAACTCTGAAATATTTTATGGCTTTAACTAGAGAAAAAGCCTATTTCTCCATTATGTTATACTTTAAAGGTGCATCTCTCAAGGCTTTACTGAAGAAGGCTATTGGTTGTTCAAAACCTTGATCATTTTTCTGTAAGAGGACTGCAACTATGGTGTGTTCTGAAGCAAAAGAAAATATGATAAATTCCCTATCAAACTTTGGACTGATGAGGACTGGCGTTTGTGTTAAGGCTAACTTTATATCTTCAAATGAATTTTTAGCCTCTAGAGTCCATTTAACATTCGAATCTTTCTTTAACATGTTGTTTAGTAATCTAATTAACTCAGCTAAATTAGAGATAAATCTCCTCAAAAAGTTTATCTTTCCTAGAAATGCTTGAAGTTCTTTGATATTCCTGGGATGTGGTATTTGCAAAATAACTTCAATTCTTGTTGGACCAATCCTGCTACCATCTTTGGAGATAATGTGGCCTAACAATTTCCCTTCTTCCAACCCAAATAAAGATTTTTTAGGATTCAGAGAAATTCCATATTTCCTACATTTAGTAAAGACCTGCCTAAGATGATCCAATTTAGAAAATACTATGAGGTCATCAAGGTAAATTACCAGGAAGTCATGGATTTCTCTTTGAAAGGTGGTCCCTGCATTTCTTAACCCAAATGGAATTTTCACATACATGAAAGTGCCCCATGCAGTTGTGAATGCAGTTTTTCCCTGATCATCAGGGTGGACTAGGATTTGGTTATAACCAGAGAAACCATCTAACAGTGAGATTCTGGAGGAGCCCACTACCCTCTGTAATATGTGATCCATTTTTGGAAGAGGATAGTTATCCTTAAGTGAAACTTTATTCAGATTTCTAAGATCAACACACAACCTAATTTCACCCGTTTTCTTTCTAGTGGGTACCAGATTGGAAACCCAGTCAGAGAACCTAATAGGTGCTATGATTCCTGCTTCATACATTCTCTTAATCTCCTTTTCAATAGAAGGCAATAGAATAGGGTTAATTCTTCTAAGCTTCTGTCTAAAGGGTTTTTGATCTTCTTTTAATGGAATAGTATGTTGTATAATGCTAGTATCATAGGATTTTAGGTCCTCATAACTCCAGGCAAAAACATCCTGGAATTCTTTCATCAGTTCCATATATTTCAGTTTTTCATTGGGAGGTAATGATTTCGATAGTTTTATTAGTTTGGGATTCTCTTCAGATCCTATATTACATTCCTCAATGTTTGATTTCAAAGGTTCCATTTTAGGCTTTTTGGGAATATCATTTGAATCGAATAAGTCCTCCAAAGGAGTTAATCCTTTGGGTAGAAAATTGTCTTTAAGGTTTATGACTTCAGTTTCATCATCAATGACTTCATCAATTTCCATCTGTTTTAGGTTTCGAATATCTGTTTTAGCAAACTTTGTAGGGTGAAATCTATCTATCTGATCATCTTCTAGTTTGTTAATTTCTACTTTATTAGAGCAATCAAAATCTACTGCTATATCAGTGTCTATGTTGGTATTTAGAAAATCATTATCTAGTGTTAAAAAATTATTAATTTGTTGATCATTCTCAAATACTTGCCAGTTCTTTAAATTGTCAAGAATGGAAGGTCTGTGCCTAACCTCAGCAGTGTACTGATGGTTGGGCTGAAAGGGCAGCTTACAAGTACTAGCAAACATGGCTAAGCTGTGAGCCTGCATGTTGTGTTTTCTTGGAATGACAACAAGTTTTGTTTCTAAAAAGGTATTTAGTATCTCTATGACTGTTCCTCTATAAAATCCTAATCTAGGATCCCTAGTCATATACACAACATTAATTTGTTTAATCACTAACTCAGAATCTCCCATGATAGAGACTCTAATGGCTCCTAACCTTTTAACAAGTTTCAGACCTAACAGAAGTGCTTCATATTCGGCCATATTGTTTGTACATTTAAAGTTCAACCTGTAGGCATGACCTTCTGAGTAATCATTTTCTAAGTTGTAAACCCATACACCTGCTCCTGCACCTAATTTGTTGACTGACCCATCAAATTCAAGATGCCACAGGATTTCATGCTCGTAATTTTCATCTGGGGTAGTGGAATCCTTCTTGACTGAGGTATCTAGATCATCTTTTTTATCTGATGTTTCATGAATTTGGACATTCCGATTTAACTTTAATACTACAATTTCTTTTGGTTCTGTTGTTATACTACTTGGAGTATCTTCTTGATTATTTTCAGCATTGTAAAGTATGAAGGAATCAATATTAGAGTGTACTAAATATATGAGAAAATTCTGAGGTCTCTCTTGGGAACACGCTACATACTTCATTAGAGTTTCCCTATACAGTTTCTTGGGATGTCCAAAGACTAATATGGTAGCATAGGACATGTCCAATTGCAAAGATCCTTGGAGTTTGGCACCCCAAGATCTAGACAACAACATGCCATACTTGGGTGGTATGTCAGAAACAACTATGTCCATAAGTATGGTCTTGGCAGGGTATTGAACTAGGGAGATGCACAAATCTTTTATGATACCTAAGCATTTAACTTGGCTTGAATCAAAGGAAAAGAGATCCTTGTACGGCCTGGTGATATCCAAGTTAAGCTTTTCCATTACAGACTTAGGCATAAGATTATGTGAGGCTCTAGAGTCCAACATGGCATTATGTAGGATTTTTTCGTGGATGTTAAGGCTGACGTAGAAGCGTGGTATCCCTCCTTAAGCTGGCTTTCCATTAATGTCTGTTTTGAAAATTAACTCAGGTTGGGCATCAAATAGATTCACAGAGTCTTAATTTTCAACAAAGTTCAGAGATTTACTAATTTGAGATCTGTAAGTTTCATGTTTAACCAATTCTGTCAAAGGTACTGAAATTTTGATTTTGGCCACCTCTGCCCCCAAATTGAAAGGCAGAGGGGATTTATCTGTTTGAATATTTAGAAATTTAGAGCCAAAGTTTTGAGTAGTGTGTTTTTCTTTTTCATTGTTATGAGTATTTTCAATTGGATTTTCTAAAATGATTTCTGGGGGCTGTTCCACTGTTCCTTTGAGGGGGATTGAAGTGGAAGAATGCTCATTAGAAGGCTGGTTATCTATTACATCTTCAATGGTGGTACTAGGAGGATTTTGATGTGGTCTAGAAAGGATTTGTAAGGTTTTTGTAACTTGCGGATTCTGATTTGTAGCTTTTACCTTCTTAGGCTGGTTATGTATTGCTTTCTTATTCTGATAAAAAAAATCAGCGTTCTTCTTGCTTCTCAAGTTATACAGCTCATGAACTTCGAAAATAGCAGAGTCATACCCTTGCTTATAGTCGAAAGATTCTCCTGTTTGAGTTTGTAACTGTTGGAGCATGTCTAATTCTTGATCGTCCTGAGTTAGAAAAAAAGTTTCTTCATCATCTAAGCCCATAAGGTTGATCTGAGTGTCTATCTCAGGGTCTTCTTGGTGGGAAGTCTTAGCATAATTTTCTTGGAAAGGTGGTCTAATGTTCTGATCAATACCATTTTTACCAGTGTTTTGGTTCTGGTTTTTCCTAAAGTTTGGATTCCTCACTGGATTAGCCTGCTAATTATCCCAGTGAGGTTTCCTTTCAATGACTTCTATTCTATCCATCAAACTTTCCATTCCTTTAGCTAAAGCATCCATTTTCTGATCAAAGGGTGAAGTTTCATCTTTCAATGGTGTTCTTCTCTCATTTCTAACTCTAGCCCTTTTGGACAGCAGATTAGCTTCTACGCTAATAGCTACACTTTGCATATATTCAAGTGTGGGGGGATCCCTTTCTCTAAGTTGAAAAGCCATATCAGTATCAAAACCGTTTGGAAACTTAATCAGGGCTAAACTAGGTGGAGGCCTAAGGTCAAGAGGGATTGCATTGTACACGTTGTTAAAACTAGTACAATAGTCTTGAACAGTTTCGTTTGGTCCCCTTTTAAGGTTTTCATATTCAGATAGAATTTGGAGGGGGTTTTTCTTCTTCTCCCACCTATTAAGGAATTGTTGGTAAAAGAATTCTAAACTATTAATGCTCCGCAGGGAAAGATCTAAACCATGTTCTCACTTCTCCAGCTAGACTTTGGACAAAGATTCTCATTTGGACATCTCCTATGTCAATCTCATGCAGTTCAAAATAATTGGTAATTTTCTTAGTGTGATGCTGTGCTGTGTATGTTCCAGTGCCATCGAAGGTGGTAATTTTACTTTGATAATCTGCTGGCAAAACACCTTGATGTGCAGGCATTCTGAGGGGTGCATATCTGAGCGCCATAGCTCTGAGATGTACAGGATTGAGAACATGTGTTGAGGTAACTGGGAGATTTGGGACAACAAGGGGATTTGATGTAACAGGGGTGATAGGTATTTGAGGGGTAGTGATAGGCTGATGGGGGAGTGGAGGTATGAATGGAGATGAAGGATGATCTTCAGAGATGTGGGGAAATGGTGATGAGCTAAAAGATGTTGAAGTTGTTTCAGAAAGTTCAGGGAGTCTATCAGTGGTAAGGGATGACTGAGGGGAGTTTAGAAGGTTTCTGTTGCTTGACAAGTTGGCTCGTTAGATTTCAAGTTCTCTGGTGAATTCTGGATCTGGGACTATGTCCAGCAGTTCACTATCAGATGTGGTTCTAAACATAGAGAGACCAAAATACTCATCAAAAGGGATGTCTTCAAGGAACAACCACTCAGTAGGGCATGAATGGGATCTAAAAACAGGTCTAGGGCTTACTGAACTTTCCTTTCTTCTGATTATTCTCAAAATAAGGTTGGGATTTTCAAACACAGTGGGAGGATTTGGATCAGGGTTGGCCCTGGTATAGTGAGTTCTCCCTGAAGCCAGATTTCAAATTTTTTATGATTGTTTTAAATTTTTATGAACTTTTGAAAATAAATTCTAATAACCCTTTTATAGCTTAAAAAATAAAAATTTGAATTCCTCAAAGGTTTATTAAAACTGAAGGTTTTGAAACCCTAGTATGGTCGCCACTATGGCGTTGCTCATGTTTTTTCCTTAGAAGTTATTAAAGAAGGAATGGCCCGAGGTAACCACAAACCAATCTTTTAGACTCGGGTTCTAGCCAACCTAAGTCCAGAGAGGGCTCTCTCTTTATAATTTAACTTTGTTTGAATATGATTTCAGGCTAGTTCTTAATGTTTAGGGTTGTTTGTTTTGATTTAGTGGTGGAATTAAGAAAACAGATGGGCAGAGCAAGTATTCAGGCCATTGGGCTATGGAGTCAATCAAGAAAGGCTTAACTGGATTTGATCTATCACTAAGGTAAGAGTCCACAAGGTAGGCTAGCACAACAAGAACAAATTTGCAGGTTTCAATGGATGGTAAATCCTAACTAGGGCTAAGGGCAATGAAGAATCCTTAACAGGGATTAAGATGAGGAAGGGAAGGATGGCCAATAGCAAAGGGCAATGAAGAATCCTATACTATGGGCCAAAGGGGGGTAAACTATGGAAGTAAGGAGGCAATTAAGAATCTCCAGACCAAGGCAGTTTAGAAGAAAACATAAATAAAGCAAACAGTTAAAACAGAGAGCACTTAAGCTAATTCTGATGATATCATTCCTTGTTTGCTTTTAAGATTTCATAAGAAACACACATGAATATTTCATAACATAAAGAGAATACAGTATTTAAACATGAGAAAATGATACTTATTTGTTCCAGATGTGCACAAGAATCGAGTGAAATGTCCTCAGCTTTATTTCATAATCCAGTAAACCAGTCCAGTCTTGAGTACAATAGCTCCTTAGCTTACAACAAAATGTCTCCAGAAATGCTTTTTAATCCACCCTAATTACTTCAACTTGTGAAGTATTTATACAAAATTTGATACAAAATATCTCATAACTATATGAGAATTAATCTAGGAAACAAAAAATATCTTCAACACGAAGATAGAGACAGATGGAAATCCATTTGCTTGTTGTCCCTTTATTTGTGAATGTGCTGGCTGCTGGAATTTGGATTTGGCTCTTGCAGTTGCCTTGGTAGTTATGTGCTAGATTCACTCTTATCTTTAACCTACTGATACTCTTTACCTGTGCTGGTTGATCTTGAATTAACTGTTTACACTTGGCAGTTAGGATTACCTCTCTAGATTTACTATAGTAACTTATAGTAAATCTGTAAAACTGGTCCACCATTCATTATCTGGTAATTTTATTCTGATCATTTTCCTGTAGACTTCATCGGCCTCTATATATTTGGAAAAATTGGGTTTGCTGGTGAATAAGTGTTTGATTTCATGTTCTATGTAGAACAGATTCTCCAGGCCGTCATAAAGTACCTTTCCTGTAGGTAATGCTTTTACTCCTGAAGAACTAGCTTGGCTCTTGGACTGTTTGTGCAATCTGTCAATGTAATCTTCTTGTGTCATTAATTTGTCATGTATGACTAGAGGACTAGGAAGTCATTTTTCTCTCAAAATGCCATATTTTAACATGAAGCTATCGATGTCTGCTTGAATGCTTTGAAATCTTTTCTCCAAATTAAGCATTAGGTTCATTTTAGTAAGAACCTTCTTAATCTCAACAATAGTTTCCGTTCTGCCTTCAATTTCTAGTTCATCTAGCTGGTACCTATTTCTACTGTTCAAAAAATCTATCAACTGATTTGCCTCCTCAGGCTTGTCTCCGAGTTCTTCTTTTGTTTTTGTATGGCTTCCATGGCTATTTTGACTAACTCAGTTTGCTCGAAAATAACCTGAATTGAAGGCCAAACATCATTGATGGAATCAATGATGTTGGTCCACAGAATATCCTTCATATCTCCCAATGACTCTTGAAACGTTAAGTCTTTTTCAAGGGCTTTGATCCTGTCTACCATGCTTTGATTTTTCTGGGCCTCTTCCTTCTACTAAATTTGAGTAAGTTTGCAATTAGTTTCTAAATTTGTTACTTGGTCTCTGAGTTTCTTTAGTTCCGTGGCTTGGATGCTCATTTGTTCCATAGCCTTAACCAATTCATCTGTTCTTTTTGTTGTTGTCCCTGTACTGGTTGATGTACCTGTGGCTGAAGTAGTTCCTGCTACTGGCAATGCTATTGTTGTTGGAATTGTTGGTGCCAAAGCAGCTGCCAAAGTGGAGGGTACTGTTGTGGAAACTGTAGGAATTACAGTCTGAGGAGCGGTGGCCAGCTCACTCTGCTTAGACTGCATCAACTTCTCCAATTCTTTCTCAGTTTCCTTTAATTGATCATTCAACTTAAGGACTAGGTCCATAAGTTCTTCCTCCTTCTGTTTTTCTAAAACTTCAGCAGTTTGAGGATGGTGAAGAGGAGGAATCTTGAGCTGCTTCTTTAGTGCAGATATGTCATCAATTTTCTTCTTTATTAATTGATCTGCTGCCTTGACATCCTTGGGATCGTGTCCCAGCTCTATGATCAAGTTCTCCAAAGTCTTTATTCTGGTGTCTTTGACCTGAGAAGAGGCTTTTTCCAATTGAAGCTGTGCAGATGTGTTATGCAGTGAGTTTTGTAATTAATGAGCTGTGATTTCTTTATTGGTCAATGTAGAGCAGACCATTTCACCTGTTTTTTTATGCAGCTCTATTTGGTCAATAGGATGAATATCCTTTGCCAAAACTTCAAAATCAGTTTTCAAATAGTCAGCCATTGATCTTGGTTGTTGCACAGTTGGCTTGAGAAATCTCATCTGCATCTTGCCTTCCTTTATATCAAAGGCTGACATCAGCCTTGTCTGGTTGGTTGGAGCCATTCTGAGATAATGAGCATAGGTTTGAACCTTTAGTTTCTCATTCCTTGCTTTGATCTCTTTATACTTTTCTTTGATATCCTGGCTCTGACTAGAAGGAGCCCTGAAGGAAGATACTTCTGTGCTCTGTTTCCTTTCTAATACCTAGAATTGTGAGGTGGATGGTGAACCTCCTGAAGGGACAGTGTGCCCACTTTCTGTCCTTTCTGCCACTATGTTGCCTATTGTTTCCTCAGTGTACTCTTGTTCTGCATATGGGTTTAACCTTTTCCTTTTAGCAAAAGTTTGATCAATAGGCCTGCTAGAAGGAGTGGCTTCCTCTCTGTCTCTTTTAAGGTTTCTTTCCTCATTGAGAGGAGTCTGAAAAATAGGAGGATTGCTCATGATTTGTTTAGGTTGAGCAAGCTCCTCTGAGATTTCAGGCTGTTCAAATTCTTGTTGTTGTTCTAAAAGCTCCTGTTGTTTTGATGGCTATGCTTGTTCTGATGATCCTGGTTGGCCTGATGGCCTTGCTTGCTCTGAAGTCTGTCCACTGTGTTCTTGTGACTGCCTTTGAGATGGAGTTTCTCCAGTCACCTGTACAAATAAACCTTCATCAAGTCTCCTATCTAAATCCATCAATACATTGTCAACTACAACCTGTGTGCTATCTTGATCTACTAATGTGTTTTCCCTCCATTCAGGTTGATTGGCATACTTTTCAATTTCTGGGATCCTATGGTGGATGTAAGGAGATAGCTTATTTTTCTACCTCCTATCACAAATGAAGCTGTGGGGATCATAGGTCCACATGAAACTCTGTTTTAATTTCAATCTTTGGAGGATTTGATCTGCCTCCTTTCTTGCCTCTCTACTATTACAAATGAATGGTCCAAGATGATCTTTTATTCTTAGTTGGGCCTTCTTCTTGGCCTTAACAAAATGCACCTCATCAGAATTTATCATTTGCCTATAGTACTCCAAAGCAAATAATCTCATGGGGAGGTACTTTGGCATTTTGTAAGGTGGCAACTCACATCCATAGATTCTAATCTCTGTATGGTTTTGGTACAAGTACGAATCCCCTACTTTGTACTGCTTTGACAACTACAGGATCCTCCTGATGTCTGCACTAATTCTGGGAGGAGGGATTCCTAACAACATGGTAGTCACTAGGTGTACAAATAGATCAATAAAATTTGCATATGAGTAGGGAGAATTAGACATGTGGAACAGAGGGGTCCAGAAGATGAAAGATCTAGGATTACCTTTGGTATCAAGTTTTTGAGCAGAGAAGGAAAAATTATCAGTCTGATAGTAAAGAAATAAGTGGTACAGGATTGATGAATATTTGAACAACCTTTCATTTTCCAATCTCATAAATTGATCATGCATCTTACTTGAGATGAATTTTTCATAATCAAATTTGATGGCAGGAGGTTGGCTAGGGGTAAAATTACACATGTAGGCAAAAATGATATCATCTACATATTCACTAGTGGTAAAATCTAAAATGCATGATATCATTGATGTGATATCTTTGCCCAGATCAGAAAAGTAGGATGACATGTAAGGAGGGGGGTCCTTTGGCATGTATTTTTCCTCAATAATGAAAGTCTGGAGGATTTGAGTACTTATGGAAATAGATAGCTTGGAAAATATGTCAAGCAAGTCAGCAATAGTAAGAGGGGTAATATTTTCACCAGGTTGTAACTGTAACATCTCATTATGGATTCTGCATTGATAGTAAATAGGAATTTATGATCTGGGGACATTACAGCTCTCATGATAGGGTCATAGTTTGCGTGACAGTAGCGAACAATTTCCGGGAAGACATGAACATTGGGGAATTGATATTTGGGCAGGTTTGATTCCCAGAGGCCTATCTTATCTGCATGGTTCCAGTAGTTATCTCGGTGTCTGCAATGCAATTTTAGAGGGGATTCTTCAAAGGTGAGGTCTTTAATCTAAAAGTATTTTTCAGCCAGGGGAAGATGGTCTAAATATCTGTGGGGAGTAGTAATTGGCATGACATTCAAAGCAATTGGGGCTTCCATCTTTGGTTCTTGTGGATTCAAAGACGGGGCAAAGGATTTCAGGGAAATTGGACACAATTGGTCTATTTTAGAGTGTTTCAGGACTATCAGATAGCTTAGCTTACTAAATTACTTAAGTTTTAAAGCAATTTAGCTCAGGTTAGGCACAAAAACAGGGTTTCTCAGTCGGAAATAGGATAAATACCTGGTTTTGATTGTTTGAACGATAAAATGGTGGCTGTGCACTGTTTTCAGGAAGCGCACATGTTTGCACAGTGGTCGGGAATTCAACGGCTGTGGAAGGTTGATGGTTGGTAACAGGTTGACAACTCGAATGTACCCTATGCTTGCATGGAGAACAGAAGGTTCTTTTCTTGGTAAAAAATGAAACAATGAGTATTTTTGGTTTATCTGCAAATTCAATAATTTTGGCGGGTATAATGGAAAACGACAGCTAGCGCCAACCGAAGGAGATGACGTTTTGTCGTGTAGTGGAGGTCGGAAGCGGAGGTGATAAGTGGATTCTATTGCACTGCTTTTGGGGACTTGGCGGTATTGGGAGAGGTCCGCCTGATTCCATTTATCAGGCGACACGTAGCAGTAGGGTGAACAATGAAACTGCTCACATCGGGCGGGTAAAGGTTGGTATCGGAGGCCGCCCGATATGAGCGACAGCCGTTAGATATGAAGGGTTCAGATCATACGGTGATCAGGAGAGTGACTTGATTGGGGAGTTAATGGAGGGGCTTGACGGGATTTTAATTGTGGGTTAAGGCGGCTTAATGGCATCGGGGGCGATGTTATTGGAGGAGGGTTATTAATTGATCATGGCTTGATTAATTAATCCCTTTTTTATAAGGCGAAGGGTTATGGCTGTTAATTAGTCGCAAGTTGACTAATTAATCCACATAATTAATTTACTTAATATGGTTTATATTCCAAACCATCAGGGCGGGATATTTAACATATGGGATTTTAATTAACTATACGAGAAAAGTGTTTTTGTTTCTTGGGAGTTAAATATAATAAAAGTTAAAGTTAATATGAAATGGAAATGAGAACAAATCACGCTAAGTATAATGTCTTGACACATTAGTTCATGCATTTGAATTTACACATCATAACTTAGGCTTAATGCTCTTTTATGGGTTTTTATGTAAACAAAGGGGTTTTAGGTAAGGTTTATTACTTTTCCTAGGTAAATGGTAATTTTACCTTAGGAAAAGGGATTTTTAGGTGAGATGAATGTTTATGGAGGGAGTAAATGTTTGTAAAGGGGTTGAAGTACTTAACCCTTATAAGTTATTGGGCCGAGGGTCCAGTCCCTCCAGAAGTCAGAGAAATGCTCTGAGCCCCTTTAACTTAAAGTTTTAGGCACTTTGATTTTTGCTTGTGGGAAATTAGTGAAAAAGTAAAATGAATGGGGGGAAATTAATCACTTGACTTTGTAACTGTTCCATTGTCATCCACACTTTAAGCAATTTGATGATGAAAGTAAATGACAAGATAAATCACCATAATTCTGCAACCATCCAACTACTTACCCATCTACTCATCCTACCATTTTTTCTACTCTTTATTAGGGTGCACTTAAACTGGCAAACCCTTATCAAACTTTTCTTTTCCTTTTACAATAGAAATCTATCTAAGTCTATCCTTATTACATCCAAGGGCTCAGATTAAACTGTTGAGCTCCTTTTTTTATTTACTCTACCTATCTACTTATCTGCCAAGATTAAACAGTTTGGTCAGATTTTGTTCTCTATCTCTAAGGATGAAATTGAAAACATGGAATAACCAAGATTAAACTATTTGGTTACCATGGATTGTGGCATAACAACACTTTGCACACAATCATTATTGTACAAAAAGTAAAATAGCAGTGGCATTTGGACTTGCACACTTTCCTGGTCTTTTTCTTTTTCTTTGGGGTTCATTTTTCATCTTTTTTGACTTTTTTCATTCTTTTTGTCCTTTGATTTTTCTTTTAGGACATACCCTCTTTACATTTTTTAATTTTTTGATTTTTTACAAATATGGAAAACATTTGCAGAAAGCAAAGGTATGTACATATTACATAATTTAATCTCATCCATTCATAAATTATGACACCTATTGGTATAGGAACATAACACTCAGTACTTATATATTTTGTCTTCTAGCAAGCCAAAAAATTACAAGGAAATAAATATTACTCCCAACCTATGAGAACTAGTACCACCGCTAGTGCCCCCCCGAGCTAGCTTCATATCCAGAACAATTCCAACTAAGAACCTTAACAGGTTCAACCAAGACCACTTGATCTCAACCAACTCTAGTATAGGGCTTTGAATCATAGTTACACAAGCCAACTAGCTCAACAACTTCGTGTTTGGCAACATCTTGCCTCCCTTTGCAACATCCTATAAGAGGTTCATTCACACTACAGGCCCTCCTCTCCAAGGTTGGCTCAAGTCCCTTTTCTCGTATTAGCTTCCTCTTTTTTTCCTTCTAAGATATTTTTTCTTAAGGGAAGGGGAAAGGTTGGGAAGGAAACTGTCCTTGCGCATAACTGTATTCAACTATTTTGAATATGAAACATACTTTTACATTACTTTTTCCCCTAACTTTATGGATGGACCTTTTTTTTTATTTTTATTTTTTATTAAATTTAAACATTCATATGCATATTTTATACAACTAAGTCTTTTAAGGCAATCCATAGTCAATCAGGTAAATAGTGAACCAATAATTTCACTGTTACCATATTTACTGAGGGTTATTATACTAATATTGTAATGACATAATATATAGGAAAAATGTTTTTTGGTTCCTTGGTTTTGGTTTCTAGGGTAATATGTCCATGTTAAATATATGCGTGTGTTCCATTGCATCTTTTCAATTTTTATTAAGAATTTGTTTGCAAAAATGAAGTATATGAGGTTAAAACCTACATTTGGTATTAGAGCTAGGTTGTCTTCAACGAGATGCATTTTTGGCTAAGGGTTTTGGCTCAAGTTTGTGGAAAACCTTGTTACAATGGGGGTTCTATGGTATTGATTCTTGTGGTGAAAGAAAATTATGAGTAGTTCAAAGATAGAGATTGAAAAATTGAGTGGACAAAGTTTTGAGCTGTCGAAGCTCAAAATTGAAAATATTTTGGTGGAAAAAGATTAGTGGATCACTATGTATCTAGTAATACACCAGCATGTTTGTCGATAGAAAATTGTACTAAGTTGGATCAGAAGGCAAAGAGCACAACATGGTTATGTCTCTCAAATTTGGTATTACTAAATTCTTTAGGAAAAGCTACATCAAAGACATTGTGAAACAAGTTAGGGAATTTCTATTAGTTTAAGTCCCTGGTGAAAATATGTTAGTATATTTAGATACTTGGGAGTTAGTTATGTCTAACTTGGTCTAATGTGTCTATTAGGTAAACTTGTGTTTCTTTAGCATTCATTAGTTGCATTGTAATTTGATAGTCATAATATGTTTTAGACATAATTTTATATAATGGATCATATTCTCCTTGATACTAACAACTATTATCCGTGTTTGAACACCTGATTGGTCCATTTTATCTATTTAAAGAGCATGGAGGTCATGGATAATGATATATTATGAGAACTCTCTTATGTATTTTTTCTTTTCTTTTTATTAATAAAATTTCCCTCCATTGGCAATGTTAGCTAGGGCCATGGATTATTTCCCTCTTAGAGGGTTTTAACCATGTGAAAATAATGAAATTACAATATTTGATATGGTTGTGTTGACGGTTCTCGATGCCACCAACATGCAAGAGGGTCTCCTCGATGAAAAGCCCTAATTATACTTCGCACCGTTTGGTGTGGGAGCCCTTCCAAAAATAAGGCTCGACTGCCATATATTCTTAGAGATATGCCTTGGCTACAATGTTCAACACGAGAGAGTAACGCAAGGGTACTTTTGGATTAGCAAGTGAGTATGCCTTGTGGAATGTTCAACTGTGGAATGTATCAAGGTTCTTCTACCGAAAGAAGAGAGAAAAGTGAGCCTTTTAAAGACAAGTAATAATACTAATCTAGAAAAGACACACGAGCATGTATAAATGAATGAATTGTTGGACAACTAGCGAAATAGTTCACATAGAAGCAACGATTGTTAAAACACATACAACACACCTTCAATAAGATAAGTACCAAAGCCACCGAAATAGTTCAATTTCCTTAGTACAGATGAAAACAACATACATCACAAACATTCAAAGAATAGTCTTACAATATTTATGACATACACATGAAAGTGTGTTGGCTCAATGAGCTTCTGAATTAAGTAAAAGTTCCAAGATACATCAAGACAATGAACACCACTAGCCCCAATAGTGGAGTGTTAGAGCAACCACTTTCTCCTTCCAAATTATTTTTTTTCCTCTCTAATGCCTGGTAGGAGGATCCAAGGTGAAAAGTCTTTTACATGAGCTATGAGGGTGTATATATAACAAATGGGGTGACGATTCACCTCCTTTGTGACTCTTGGACTACCCCCATGAATTTTTAATCCTTTATGTGACTATTTGACTCCCTCAAGACCTTTCACATTCTATGGATAACTCCTGAACTTCCAATTTACATTACATTTCTCCAATATTGAATTTACATAATCCAAAATAATGTGGAAAATAACGAATTATGGCATGACATGACATGACACTAATGAAATGGCAATGTCAAGCCACTCTTTGTTGTTGATTTCTTTGTGTCTTCTTTAAAGATGGAACATGCTCTTCTTCTTCCTCCTCAATAAGGCTTAAAGTTAGGGAGTCTTCAATGTAATATTGATCTCCAGTCGTTGTCACAATCTGGTGTCCCTTTGTCTTTCTTGATTGATCAACTTATTTTCACAGCTTCAAAGGTGTATTCTAGTAGGGTCTCCTTCTTCATCTTCTTCATAATCATCCTGCCATAACATGATAGAATAACTGCAACAATAATCCACTCGTGATAAGAAAAAAATAGTCCAATTAAACCCTAATCTAACATGCTTCATAACAACCACTAACTGAGTTGGAACCAAATAACAGGATGGGAGACAGACTCAAGGATTGCATAGTTATGAAACTCAGGAGGTTAGGGGCCATAACTAAGCCATGAGACTATGCAATGTGTGGTTCAGACAGGCCATGTCTAGTCATTTGCAGAGTTGAGGGGCTCAATAGGCTAGGATGAGGGGTTAAGGCTTGAATATTCCCACTGTGTAGTTCGAGAGGGACAAAGGCCAAGGGATTTGATAGTTGAGTATTTCAATAGGTTAAGGTTAAGGCTTGATGCTTGAGACTGCACAGTGTACAGAAGAGGATGACTAGAGGTGTAGAAATTTTGAATAATTTAACACATATTCAACAGAGATTATCCTGATCATGTACTATTGCGGAAAACATACACAATACATAAGCTCCTCTACGTTGATCATCAATATAGCAGCATCAATAACAATAAAACATCAAGAGCATTCACACATTAACACAGTATGTATCCCGGGGAAAGCATCTCGCTGAAAACCCCAACTATCTGTATATTAATGATTGAGTCATGTAACATTACACATCATAATACTTCTCACAAGTATCTCCACCTCTGTTACACACAATACAACTCAGATCTGATCTCCAAATCTCTTCCACTGCTTGCCTGCCTCCACTGCTCAATACCTGCTCAAGAACTGATGAGAATGGCTTACCAAACTCGTTTTTCACCTGCAAAATAGTCACTCACACTTTTTTGGACGTGAGCACAAGCTATAATGTGGGAAAATACGTGAGCAAACTCATTGGCATACTCAATCCCTTGATTGTGCAAGATCTGGTGCACAACTATAGTCACAACTGATAGCAATCTGATTCTCTACCACCTATCCCTGTTGAACTGAACATGCACTGAGATGCAACTGAGTTAATTGATGTATTCATTAGTTGTATTATGAGTTAATAACTTGTGAATTAATTAATAACTAATTCACCCAACTCATCTATAGTCTATTTTCCAGTTAGACTAAATACAACCAGTTTAACAAAGCTAAACTGAACACAACTCCATCAACTCCACAATCAACTCCACCAAACTCAACTGATTGAGTTCTAACTGAAGTCATGCATGCAACAACTCAACTGACTCATAAGAAAAGCGTATTTCCTTCTGACAGCTGCATGTGCCACCTCTGTAGCTCAAACTGAAGTGCTCCAAGAGAATAAGATTAAGTTTATAGTCCAAATATTATTGTGAGATAATAATATTTGACTTTTCGATTTTTGACAGCCAGTCTAAAAATAGACTTTGATCACTCACGCTGTGATCACTCACACTTTCATCAAAAATATAAGTCCATCTATTTTTTCCCAACTTGATCAATCATCCATAAACAACAACCTGCAATCCATAGACATGATCCATATGTCTAAAAATAGACATAGTCTAAAAAATAGACTTGCGCAAAAAATAGCCTGCGGGCCCACTTAGTGAAGGCGACTCTTTTCACTAAGCTCCATCATCTTGTTGCAATCTCAACAAGAGGTAGGGGTTGCGAAATTCTGGAACTCAGGTGATAAGTCTGAGCCCTTAGACTATGTGGTGCATAGTTCTGGAAGGTAGGGACTGTACATTGTGCAGTTCCAAGAGGCAAGGTTGAAGCTTGAGGACTGAGACTACTCAATGTGCAATTTAGGAAGGCTGAGTGAGGTCAAGTTGCTTGAAAGGGAACTTTTTGGATTTGGCTAAATGTGGGAAAAATGAATCCAAAGTGAACGATGATAAAACTCACACACTTAGAATAGTTGACAACATAATTAATCACTCATAAAACATGAACAACATACTTCTCTCAATGCGACAACATTGCGATGACTTTTTCCAAGTGAGACACTAAGGATACACTTTGCGACGGCAATGAAGAAACTTGTGCGACAATGATTGAAACTTTGGGAATGAGTGTGATACATATCTACATGGTAAAAATAACTCATTAACACCAAGGTTACCCCTTGAAACAAACCAAAACCACATATATGTGATGTGCTTTTCCATGCTGAAATACAACACTTTGATTTTCTTTCAAACGGGACAAGAATAATTAAAGAAAATACACACGATAACTCTTAGTACTGGCAACGACAACATGTAATGTCAAAGTAGGCTTCAAAATCTAGATGTAAGCCAAAATTTTGGAGGGTATTGTAGCAACGACAACACTTGGCGACACACTAGTTGAATTCCAACTTCTCTGCCTTGGTTAATTCTTTTGTGTAGGGTCTAGTTCCTCAGGGAGTATTGTTTCATCATTCATATCACTTTGGTTTCCCCATTTCCCCATGCATAAACATAGTCCCCTTTATCATTCCTTGGTTGAACAAAATCATTGAGCCAACCATATCATAATGTTTTGAATTACGAGAAGAGTAATGTTTTTCACGGGATTTATATTTTCAAAGTATAGTTTTCCATATTTGGCATTTCTTTACTCCCAGCAGACCTGAACAATACCTCAATAGAGTCAATTCAGGAAAAAAAAATTCTCTACTGCTATTGAGCCTAAATAATGCCCCGATGGAGTTACTTGCTTCACTTGCCTTCACAGGAAGCCTTTCTCTTCTTTCACACTTTATTTATTTGTTCTATATATGACTGTGCATTGACACTTATTCATTTCATGGGTGGAAGAGGGATCTGAAATTATTGAGAGAATAAGAAGTTGTTACCTTAGAGAAGAATATATAAAACCTCTGATATTGGTTTTCTCATTTAGATTTTCTCCTTGTCTTTCTCTACTTGATTGGATTAGCGTGGAAAACATCGAAACATAAAGAATCGAGTGTAGGCATGAGGTTTCTAGAATAGACACAGATATCATGGTTCGACACAAAGCTTTCCTTACGCAAGGATCATATTTTCTATCAGAACATCATTGACCAAAAGGTGTAACCAAGACAAAGAAGAAGGACTGAAGGTTAGCCAAATGTTGTAGTGTCACAAGACTCTTTTCAATTATGCCACATACTTTGGAACCATAAAATACACTTACACTTGACGCTTATTCACATGAACGAAATAAAATAGAATGAAAAGTATGAACATGACATAGAAACAAGGTAAAAGACTATGTACATAGGATAGGGAACAACCCTAGACTCTCATTGAAAATATTGTTTCAAATCTTGGCCATTTACACGAAGAGAGTCAATTTTTCCATCCAAAATTTGGAGACAATAAGTGTGATGTCCAAGCTTCTCATGAAAAAAAAGGGTCTGATCCAAAGGGATTCAAACTTAGTGTGTTTACCCTTATCTTCATGGGATTTGTCCCACTTCAATACCAGGTCACCCGCACTAAATTTCCTTTTCCCCGCAGACTTTTTATCAAACCATCTCTTGATACGACTCTGGTGAAAATAATTTTTTTATTTTGATTTCTTTCCTTCTTCCTGTAGCTTAAGGAGAGTGTCACATCCTACTCTGAACCAAGAGACACGGCTTACCCTTAGGTTCTTGTGAAAGTTGAAGGGCAGGTAGGTAAATATTAAGAGGTAGGATGGCTTCGTTTCCATACACTAGGAAGTAAGGCAGGGTATTCAAAGAAGGTTTAAGAGTGACATGGTCAACCCATAAGGCATTCACCGAAGTAATGTGTTAGTTCTTTTGTTTAGAGAAGACAATATTTTTAATGATACAAATGAGGTTCTTATTAGTTGACTCAACAAGACCGTTTCCATGCGGATAACAATTATCTAAATGCTTCAATACAATGTCATTTTTCAATGAAAATTCATAAATATTTAGTGATTAAAATATGTGGCATTGTAAAAAACAAGTGAAGTCAGAATGATGAACCTGGTGATAATATTATGCTTGAGGAAAATGATTACTTCTTTATCATTCACTTGCTTCAGGGGAACTTCTTCTGTCCACTGCGTGAAGTATTTGTAGTAGTGAGGATATAGCAGTGCTACTTCAATGAGTGTAGAAATATCTCACTGATAACATCTAAGCCCCATTATTGAAATGGCTCTTCTATAATGATGGGCTGTAATAGGGCGACTGCCTTCTTTTCACGTCTAGCGCATTTATGACAAACTAGACACTTGCGGGCATAAGTGTGAGCATATTTGAAAAGTGTGCACTAATAGAAATTGACCCACATAACTTTTTGCGCCATAGTGTCACCCACGAAATGTCCTATCACTGGTCCATCATGGAGGTCACGTAGCACCTTTTTCAAATTTGGTGCTTCCAAGCATCTGAGTAGGACTCCGTTGTGGTGCTTTCTAAAAAGAATTTTGTGTACCAACTGATAGGATAAAGCTTTCAATATGATTTCCCTATTTTGTATTACTGATAAATGAGAGGGTAGAGTACCATTATCAAGATACTGTTGCACTTCTGCGTACAAAGGGGTTGGTGTGTAAGTGGCGGTAGCTTGTTTGATATGGTACATTTCAATCTCCTACTTCCATATAGAAGAATAATTATTTGGTGCATTTACTTCTTCTGTTGCTAGTTGGCATAGACCATGGCCCTTGATAGTGTGAATTGGTTTTAACTCAAGGTCATACTCCGGTAAGCCATTCATCTAGTCTGATATTCTTTAACCCAACTTTTTTTGAACAAAGAATGATTTAACAACTGGGTGTGGCACAAAGATAACACAACGATTTTTCAGAAGATAAGGTTGAAAGTGTTTTAACGCCATGTAAACTACGTATGCTTGTTTATTTATGGTGGGATGATTGAGTTCAGGCCCTTGCAAGCTGACACTAATGAATGATATAGGCCTCTCATTGTTTTGATCATATTTTATGTAAGAATGACAATGAGAGAAGCATTAAAAGCAAAAGTGTAAAGAAAGAAATAATTGCTGAAGTCTGGACTGTACAATGTTGGTGCTTCTGCAATTGCTTTCTTTATACAAGAGAATGCATCCTTTTCCCTTTTATCCCACTTGTATATCACATCCTTCTTTATCATCTCCTGCCATGGTTTTACTATCTGAGCATAGTCAAATATGAATTTATGGAGGAACCAATTTTGCATAAGAGGGACTGCATGGATTTCTTTTTCACTAGGAAGGGAGTCTTAGTCATAGTTTTGATCCTTTTAGGGTCCACCTTAATCCCACTTTTTGCGATGATATGATCCAAGAGATTTCCCTTGGACACTGAAAAATGCTCTTCTTGAGATTAAGAGATATCCCGTATTTGCGACATCGCTTGAAAATTTGCTTCAATTGTGCAAGTGGTTAGATCTTATTTTCAAAAACACTGTTACATCATCAAGATAGATCACTACACTCTGGAAAATCAAGCCATTAAATGTGATGTCAATCACATGTTGGAAAGTTGCACTGGAATTAATAAGTCCAAACACCGTTCTCTTGAAATAAAGCATACCCCACTTGGTTTGAAAATTTGTTCTATGTCTATGAGGTTCTAACATTAAAACCTGGTTGTAGCCCAAAATTAATCCATCTAGCAAAGGACACATTTCAAATCCTGATACTGTATGTAGAATTTGTTCCATCGACGACACTAGATAGTTGTCATTTTTTGAGGCATAATTAAGATTGTGGAAATCCATGCAGAGGCGTATTTTCCTAGAATTCTTCCTCACTGGGACCAAATTTGAGACCCACGTTGAATGTCACACTTTAAATATGATCCGAACATCCAAAAACTTCCTCAACTCTTTCTAAATTAGGGGCTCAAGCGTTGGGTGAACTTTACGTAGTTTTTGTTGAAAAGGCTTGGCTGCTTCCTTGATTGGAGTCATGTGATGGATTATTCGCGTGTCGTAAGTTTTGAGATCATCATATATATGTCCATGCAAAATAATCTTAGTATTGCTTGAAAATGAGGATGAAATCTTGCCACGCCTTAGGTGTGCAATAAATACCAAGATTAAAAAAATTCAGATCTTGTTATGTACCAAGATTGATCTGTTCATGTGACAAAATTTAGTTGTGAGTATTCATGTCACCGACCCCTTAAAAAATATTTTTCAAGTCATACAACTTTTCAAATGACACCACTCCCATGGGCATGGGGTTTTCTTTGCTTTCTTGAGTTGCCTCCTACAACACTTTATTGTGCTCTTCCTTGTCGATGACTACATCTTTGAACACATAAGCGTTCATCCTAAAATCCAGTATTTGATGGTCATCATTAAAAATACAAAATTTAGTGGTATTATTAGGAACAGATGGATTATATATAATTTCAATAGAAAATCCATCCCTAGTAGTGAAAACCTAGCAACAACATTTGCTAATGTATCTGCAACAATGTTGCACATTCTAGGAACAAAACAAGATCGAAATCTTGGAATTGCGAAATCAAATGCCATAACTCTTGTTGATAAATTTTGAGATTAGGTGACACACAATGCATAATATTCCATACATGTCGTATGATGATTCCAGAGTCTCCTATTTCTTTGAGCACCTCAACTTTGAGGTCGATGGCCTTCTTCAAACCCAAGATGAGTGCTTCGTATTCTATGATATTGTTGGTGCACTCAAATTCCAAGCAATAAGAGATCAGATGTTTTCTTTGTTGCGAGTCTCATAAAATTCAACTAGCTCTAGATCCCTCCCACATTTTCGAACCATCAAAATACAAAATCCAAGTATTAGAAATGTGAGAGCTACAACCTACACTAATGGTACCTACCTCTATTGTACAAATTTCATTATCATCAATTGGATTTCTATAAAGGATTTCCAACTATGTATCGGTGGGATTGGTGAAGGTTGAGCTAAATAACATTCGTGATCCACTTTAAGGAAAAAAATTATGAAAATATCTTATGTGAAGCCCATTGGTTCATTCTTTTCTACAAGTTGTGTCACAGTACGCTTCATGTAGGGCTCACTTTCGAATTGAATCTGATTATTTCTGCCCTTGTATGGAAGCCATAAATGAGACCAGTCCATCACAAAGTATCCTTGGAGTTTGTTGGACCAATATTTTCTTAGCATTAAACCACAGGCTTCTGGAATGTCCACAACTATGATATTTATACACTAATGAACTCTACGATCATATGAAAAATGGATAAGAACATTCTTGAGTTCACCTATAGCCTGGAAAAGTGATCTGTCTAGCTGTATGATCAGTGTGTGAGTTTCATCCCATTGTGCATTGATTTTATTAGCAACTGACAACGGCATAACATTTGCAGATGCACCAGAAAAAACTAAACAATTGTGAACATTAGAATTAAAAAATTCAAAAGTTAACAAAAATGTTTGGCAAAGAGTGTTAGAACTTAAATTTACAACATTTACAATAGATTTGAGGATATCGCGAGAGTTACTGGATATTATCTGCAATGCATAAACATCTTTACTTGCCGAAGTGTGTGATGAGGGTGCTTGGAGAATCAGTTCACGCTGGCCCGTTATCTTTGTGAGATTGAAGAGTGAAATTTTCACGCAATCTCTCTTCATATCTTCAAAAATGTTATAATCATTGTTTTCCATCGCAACGAGATGTGTTGATGAGTCAAGTGGTGTAACATTTTCCACTCTAGCTAGAGTGGTGGACTTGTTCTTGTTGCTACTGGAATTGTTATTTGAATAAAGATCACCTCCAGACTTGTTCTTTTAATTCTAAGCAAGGTTGGAAGGTGGAATAATTCTCCACAACAATTGTTTCTTAATCTCCTGCTTAAAAACAAGTCCCTTGCTACTCATATTGTAACAATCAATTGACTGCTTAGGAGGTGCTTCACTCGATCAACACTTTTTTTGTTAGCCTTGTATATAATACTGAACATGTTTACTGAATGTCCACCACCCAAACTGCCTTCGGTCATGGAAGGTTCACTTGTTTCTTCATTCTACTTATACTATTCTTCTGTTAATAGAGTATCAACAAGATTATCCATCATAGTGTTCATATTTTGATTCCACTATGAGCATGTATTTTCTGAATGTTTCTCTTAATGAAAAGTGCAGAAATTATCCATGCACAAACTTTAGATGTTGAACACCTTGTTAGAACTCTGAGCAGACTTGGGTTATTGTGAATTGATATTTATTTTAAAGAAAGGGGCCTAGAATAATTGTTGCTGCCAGTGGATGTCTTGCTTGACTGTCTCTTCAATTCTAAAACTTGTTCATGAGCAACTTTAGAGACTTGTTCAAGCTCTCCATGTCGAAAGAGTCTTTTGTTTTGATGGAAGAGGCTTGGTTTTTATTACTAGCTTCTTTGGAGTCCTTGGAATCCTCATCATCTATGATGACTCCAATAGATCACAAATATTTTTCTATAGCAAGAGATTTTGCAAAGTTTAAGGCCAATGTTTCCTTCACATCTCTCTTTACGCAAATGGAAATGTTAGTTGGAAAGGAGAATGTTTAATAATCCTTAATGATGTCATAGTGAGGTTGCACATTAGTGGGGAACTTGTTCAATAATCACATAAATCTCTGATTAAAATCTTTGATTCTTTCTTTATCCCCCACTTTCAAATTCCCAATTTCTTTCAACAACATGGCGAAGTCTTATCGTCAATTTTTTTTCTTTCAAGAAACAACTTCATAAACTCCCTCTAGTTTCAGATTGAATTGGATGGAATAGTGTGATATCA
Organism: Pinus tabuliformis; assembly: GCA_031772625.1. NCBI lineage: Eukaryota > Viridiplantae > Streptophyta > Pinopsida > Pinales > Pinaceae > Pinus > Pinus tabuliformis. The sequence goes on from CM062811.1 coordinate 585,458,981, forward strand.
TACAGATGCTCTACCTTCTAAAGTATATGGAAATATTCTGCAGGCAACATCATCGAAACGTACCTCAAGCATCCATAGATGCATGTAGAACTCGTCTATATGATCTTCAACTTTGGTCTTCTTGTTCGGATCAAACTTTGACAACAACTTTTCCAGATGTTTGGGTAACTTATGAAGATTTTCTAGTAGAGTGAGTGGTCTTTGGGACATCTAATCCAAATATTCACCAGCCGTGTATTTTTCTCTATTCTCCTCATCTTCTTATGAGTCTAAAGAAGCTTCTCCCTCACCATTCAAATCTACGATGTAATAAGGGTACTCGTCAAAAAACTGAAAATATTCTTCTTCACTGTATAGATTATCCTCAACAAGTGGAAGTCCCCCTTGCATTTTTGTAGGTTCAACCAAATCTTCGAGGGTTTCGATTACCAAGTCTTCCACCGAAGAAACAAGTATGCCACTGGAAGTTACTTCTTTCTTTACAAGCTTATGATGTAGAATCACAACGACAGGGAGCAGATCAAGAGCTCTTATGAACTGACGAAAACTGATGAGTGATGGGTCGTATAGTCCAGATTTGATCGTAATTAACCTCAAAGGCTTGTCTCAGGACAAACTAAACAATTTCTTCATTGTTAGGAGTATGAGTGGGAGTGGAAATTGAAATGTTGTTGCCTTGTGCAGAAGTTTATTTGTTAGGATGTCATGAGTTATCAACCATAAAAAGGTGGTTGATCTCCTTCTAGTGCCTGAATGTTGACGGTTATGGATACCACCAACATGCAAGGGGGTCTTCCTAATGAAAATTCCCAATTATACTTTGCATCGTTTGGTGTGGGAGCCCTTTTGTAAATAAGGCCCGACTTCCATATATTCTTAAAGATATGCCTTGGCTACAATGTTCAACATGAGAGAGTAATGCACGAGTACTTTCAGATTAGCAAGTGAGTATGCCTTGTGGAATGTTCAGCTGTAGAATGTATCAAGGTCCTTCTACTGAAAGGGGAGAGAAAAGTGAGTCTTTTAAAGACAAGTAATAGTACTAATCTAGAAAATACACACAAGCATGTACAGATGAATGAATCGTTAGAGAACTAACGAAACAGTTCACATAGAAGCAACGATTATTAAAACACATACAACACACCTTCAATAAGATAAGTACCAAAGCCATCGAAATAGTTCAATTTCCTTAGTACAGATGAAAACAACATGCATCACAAATAGTCAAAGAATAGTCTTACAATATTTACGACATACACATGAAAGTGTGCTAGCTCAATGAGCTTCTAAATTAAGCAAAAGGTCCAAGATACATCAAGATTGTGAACGCCATTAGCCCCAATAGTGGAGTGTTAGAGCAACCACTTTCTCCTCCAAAAGAACTAATTTCCTCTCTAGTGCCTGGTAAGAGGAGTCCAGGTGAAAAATAATTTACATGAGCTATAAGGGTGTATATATAACAAATGGGGTGACCATTCACCTCCCTTTGGACTCTTGGACTGCCCTCATGATTGTTTGACTCCTCTATGCCTCTTTGGCTCCTTCATGACTTTTCACATTCTATGGATGACTCTTGGACTTCCACTTAACATTACATTTCTCGAATATTGAATTTACATAATCCAAAAATGATGTGGAAAATGACGATTTATGACATGCCATGACATGATGTTGATGACATGGATTGCATGATGAAATGGAGATGTCAATCCATTCTTTGCTAATACTTTCTTTGTGTCTTCTTGAAATATGGAACATGTTATTCTTCTTATTCCTCCATAAGGATTAAAGGTAGGAAGTCTTCAATGTAATCTTGATCTCTAGCTGCTGTCACAATTTGGTGTCCCTTTGTCTTTCTTGATTGATCAACTTGTTTTTGAAGCTCCAAAGGTGTCTTCTTGTAGGGTCTACTTCTTTATATCCTTCATAATCATCATGTCATAACATGATAGAATACCTGCAACTACAATCCACTCATGAAAATACGACATCAGTCCAATAAACCCCTAGTATAACATGCTTCATGAAAACCACTGACTGAGATGGAACTGGGTGATATGCTAGGAGACAAATTCAAGGATTGCATAGTTTCACAACTTAGGAGGTCATGGGCCAGGATTGAGCCTTAAGACTGTGCAATGCATAGTTTAGGCAGGCTAGGGCTAGTCATCTGCGCACTTGAGGGGCTTAAGAGGTCAGGTTAAGGGATTGAGGATTTAATATGCCCACTACGTAGTTTCAAAATGAGAGAGGCTAAGGGATTGCACATTTTCGTAGTTCAAGAGGTCAATACTGAGGCTTGATAACGTAGTGCGCAAAAGAGGATGGCTGGAGGTAGGGGCTAAATAGTTTTGGAACTCAATGGTTGATGCTGAGCACTGAGACTTCACAGTGAACAATTCTGGAAGGCAAGGACTGCGCAGTGCGCAATGCTAAGAGGCAAGGTTGAAGCTTGAGTACTGAGACTGTGCAGTAGGAACTCTGAGTGAGGTCAAGTTACCTGGAAAGGCACTTTACAAATTTGGCTAATTGTGGGATCGGTGAAGCCAAAGTGAACGATGATAAAACTTAAGTGAACAATGATAAAACTTAAGTATGATCACACACTTAGAATAGATGATGACACAACATTGATAACTCAAAACACATGACCAAGATACTTCTATCAATGCGACGACATTATGAAGGCTTTCCCCTAGTGTAACACTAAGGATAAACTTTGCGATGACAGTGATGAAACATGTGCGACAATGCTTGAAACTTTGGGAATGAGTGCAGTACATGTCTACACGATTAAAATAACTGATTAATACCAAGGTTACCCCTTGAAACAAACCAAAACCACATATATGTGATGTGCAACGCTTTCCATGCTAAAAGATGACACTTCGATTTTATTTCAAATGAGACAAGAATACTTAAAGAAAACACATGCGATAACTCTTAATACTTGTGATGACAACATGAAAAGTCAAAATAACCTTTGAAATTTGGATGTAAGCCAAAATTTTGGAGGGTGTAGTAGCAATGACAACAAACTAAGGAGTGGTTGTTGAAGGTGTTTATCCTATATGGAATACCTTGTTTTCTCGAACAACAAATTATTCTTATGGAAGAATCTATATAACTTGAGGATGAAGGAAAGAGACACAATGACACATCATCTAAATTTCTTCAATACTATGGAAAGTCAACTATTAGATGTTGATATTAGGATTTTATATGAAGATAAATGTATTAGTTTTTTATTCTCTTTATCTGAATCATGTGGTAGTCTGGTTATTACCATAGGTAATAATGCAACTACTTTAAGTTTTGATGAAATAATATCATCCTTCTTATCAAAGGATATGAGATGGTACAACGTGGAAATTGAGAAGGTATATGCGTTATACATCAGAGGATGCTACCATGATAGAAATAAAAACAAGTCCTCGAGTGGAAGAACTAAATCGAAAAAAATATCTAAATCTCTAAGAAAATTTATAAAGGTATGTTGGAGATGTGGAAACAAAGGGAATTGAAATAAACATTGTAGATCCAAAATCGTTGAGAAAGGGAAGGGATTTGATGATGCTACTATTACAGAAGAAAAACCTCCTCAGATGAAGGATGAGATATGTAGTTGGATTCTTCATGAACAACATGATATGATGCATGGATGGTTGACTTAGATGCATATTTTCATATAAATCTTCAAAGGGAGTGGTTTTTTGCGTATGAAAGATATGATGTTGGTGATATTTCCTAGGAGATGATTTGACAACTAGAATCATATGAAGAGAAAAATTCAAGTCACAACTCATGATGAAAGGATTAGAACACTCTTTGGTGTTTTTCGCAAACCAAGATTGTTCATAAATTTAATTTTTGTAAGTTATATGAATAATGCAAGTTTAAAAACAATGTTTGAAAATGAAAATTGTATGATGGTTCAAGGAGAAATGATAATTTTTAGGGGAGTGCAGATTGGAAATTTGTATAAAATTTGGAAGTCTTTGACAAATTTAAAGAGTTTAAGGATCTTATGAAAGGTAATATAAAGAAAAAAATTAATATGTTGACGAAAGACAATAGTGGGGAATTCTGCAGAGAATGAGTTAGAGGAATTCTATAAGTACTGTGATATAAGAAGGAAAGAGACTACACCATACACACCTCAATAGAATGGGGTTGCTGAAAGGATGATCATGACACTAA